>WOXC01009288.1:0-581017 GCA_011680675.1 Gymnobelideus leadbeateri
CACTGACCTGGAAAATAGATCCAAGAGAGACAATTTAAAAATTATTGGACTACCTGAAAGCCATGATCAAAGAAAGAACCTAGAAATCACCCTTCAAGAAATTCTCAAGGAAAATTGCCCTGATGTTTTAGATCCAGAGGGCAAAATAGAGGTTGAAAGAATCCACAGATCACCTCTGAAAAAGATCCCAAAAAGAAAACTCTCAGGAATATTATAGCCAGGTTCCAGAATTCCCAGATCAAGGAGAAAATACTACAAGCAGCCAGGAAGAAACAATTTCAATATTGTGGGAAAACAATCAGAATAGCCCAGGACCTGGCAGCTTCTACACTGAGGGATCGAAGGGCATGGAATATGATATTCCAGAGGGCAAAAGAGCTGGGAATGAACCCAAGGGTCACCTACCCAGCAAAACTGAGTATTTTGTTTCAGGGGAAAATATGGTCATTCAGTGGAATAGAGGACTTTCAAGCATTCTTGAGGAAAAAACCAGAGTTGAATAGAAAATTTGACATCCAGACACAAGAAGCAAGAGATGCCTGAGAAGGTAATCAGGGAAAAGAAATCAAAAGGAACTTATCAAAGTTGAACTAATTACATTCCTATATGGAAAAGCAATAACTGTGACTGATGATATCTTTCTCACTATGAAAATAATGGAAGAAGGGGTGTGGTCATATGAATACATATGTGAATGTGTGTGTATATGGTTACAGTTATATATGGATAGAGGGCATAGGTTGAATTTGTTGGGAAGGGAGAATACTCAAGGGATGACATTATGAGGTGAGAGAGGAAAGTGGCAAGAGGAGATGGGGAGAGACAGGGTAGGGTAAACTATCCCATGTAGAAGAAGCAAGGGAAAGTGGTTGCAAGGGAGGGGGAGAATAGGAAGGCTAAAAAGGCAAAAGCACATTCACATTGAATTTGGTTCAGGGAGAAAATCACATACATACTAAATGGGATATCTCAACCTGCAGCAGGATAGGGAGAAGGGGGATGGGAGCAGGGATGATGGATGGGAGGGCATCCTTGGAGGGAGGGGAGGTTGGAAGTACCCACTATAGAAGAGGAACAGGATCATGTAGGGAATGGACCAGGTGGGGGGTGGGATGAGTGGGAGGGAATTATAAGCAGCCTTGTACATTATATCTACTATGATAATGTTTTGCATAGCTAGACATGTACAACATATACTGAATTACTTATCTCCCCAGAGGGAATGGGTGACAAGGGAGGAAGGAAATGGATCTGAAATTCGAGGTTGTAACATTAAATGTTTCAAATATATATAAATACTATTATTAAAAAAAAGAAGTAAAAAAAAATAACAGATCTTCATTAACCACCTACTATGTCTGGACTATGCTGGGGATTGTGAAAAACATAAAGGAAATAGAAGGCATAATTCTGTACCCTTCAGGAGCTTCCAGTCTAATTTGATAGCTAAGTGGATACAATAAAAAGGAAGAGATTGCTGTGGAATCATAGATGCTAAGTGAATATTTCTGATTGGAGCTAACTCCACAGCAGTGAGTAAGAGGCATATGCTCACAGAAAATGTCTTCAGAATTTTTGGTCTCATCAAAAGTCCTCTGCCAAGACTTGAAGTTACCTGCTGGCTTACGATGTTGACCTGTCATTCAGGTGGCACAGGCTAAACTCTTTGCCTGTTATACTCTGTTGAAGGTTTTTAAGAGACCAATAATAAGCCATTGGAGCTGTCCTTACCTCTCAGTCCTTAGCTTTCATTCCTTCTTCATTGGCCTGTCTATTTCAACTTGCTGAGGAGTAATGGGAAAAGAGCTGAAGGATAAAGAATATTTCTTCCACTGAAAGCTTACTTGTGTGCTTGCTTCAGTTGTACACATATTAAAAAATAATTTTTTGGACTCCTCATTGTGGAGGTAAACCTGCGTTCTTCAAAGCAATGCCAAGGGAACATAAACCCTGGCAGTCTCTAGCAGGCTGGAAAGCCTTTGAATACCTTTGATCAGACTGCATAGTTAATTTCTGAGGGGCTCATTCATCACTAGAGGACTGCTGTGTTGAGAGTTGCTTTTTTGGGGGGGAAATGGGAAGTGTATGTGTATTGAAAGTAAGCAAAAATACTGGATAGTGTAGTAGCTAGCTGGTTTCAATGTCATCTTCTGGAATAAAGCCAATAATAACATCACAGGGAAAAGTACAAAAGGGGCCGATTTTGCCAAGATGAAACAGTGTCAAGATCCCGATTTAGTGGGCAAGAAAAATCAAGGTTGATCTATTTTTTTTTTTGGTAAATGTTAGGAAACATTTTGGAAAATTGAAATGACAAGAATTCTTATACTCAAGGATCATAGATTCTAGAAGTGGGAAGGACCTTGGAGGCCATTTAATCCAGTACTTCATTTTGCAGATAATGAAAATGATACATTAAAAGGTTAAGTGATTTTTCAAGGTTACATACTATACCTAGTTAGTAGCAGAACCAGGATTTGACTGTAGAGCTCATTCCACTAAACCACATATAATGATATAGTCTCAGTGGGACAGTAAGCCACAAGAATAGGAAACAGGTAGTTTACAGTGACTGGTTTACCCTCTAACCTATGTTTCGAATGACCTCTCAGAGTGGGGTGCTTAATAAATACATGCCTTTGACTGGAACCTGTTATTGACCAGAGATTTGGATTTAAATCAAACTGATTTGGGTTTAAGGCATGGTCAAGTAGATTTCATTTGAATCCCAATGGGCTTTATCAAAGCCTATTTTTTTTTTTTTAGAGCTCCATTTCAAGAAATCATAAAACTACATGGAACAAAAGAGTTCATTGTCCATTTTTTTTTTAAGAGGGGAAAAAAACCCTAGCCCCCTAGCCCCCTAAATATCTTTCTAGTAATAGGTCCCAGCCCAAGCCTTACTTGTTCATTGTTTGGGTTTTGAGGGCTCAAAGTGAGTGTAAACAGCAATGTTTTCTGTTCTTGCCAGAAACCCTGAGGGTCTTCCTCTCCTGAGTTAGATTTTTTTTTTTTTAGTACACTAAATGGGTGTTGCCTCAGACAACCTGGGAAAGACCTGGGAAAGACTTGAGCTTAAAAAGGCCAAGGTCTCCCACTCATTTGGTGTCATCTCCAGTCATCTTGACCTATGTCTTTCCACTGGGCTCAGATGGTCCTGGAGGAGAGAGTTAGGCTGATGACTTTGCATAGCCCTGCCTCACTTAAGTCCATTTTACTTGCAAGTCAAGGCATCACCCTCCTGATGGCATTGATCCTCTTCAGGTATGAAGGACAAACAGTGAGTTGACTGTTTTAGCTTATTGTGAATGTTGAGTATTAACTAATAGGCCCTTAGGTTTGTGATGGACACAAATTCTTTGGGTTTAAATATAAGTAGTTTTATAATATTGAAATAGTTTATGCAATCAAATATTCTTTCCAAAAAAGAAACTATTTGAAATAACATGATTTGTAGTCTTTATTAGTCTTCAAGAGCCATATATAACAGCAAGTAGAATTTACAATCCTAATTTGATTAAGCCCTTAACATGTACCAAGCACTCTGACAAGCTTCCACTCTTTTTCAAAATAAATAGATAGAAAAAGTGTCACAACACAAGTAGCAAGAATAACTGTGAAAATATTTTCGTTCTACTTTCTATAAAGAAGTTTTCCCTGATACAGAGATAACAAGATCAAAGACATTTAAAATTTTCCAACATTGGGCAGAAGAGTATAAGTTCCTTGAGGGCAGGAAATTTTTGTCTTTTCCCCAGTTCCTAAATAGCACAAGTCTTGCACATTTGAACATAGATGAACCCTAACTTTCCATAAAGTTTCTTACTGATGTAAGCTAATTGGTAAGATGCTGTACTAGAAGGAATACTGAACTTGGAGTCAGGAGAGACAGGTCAGCTGAGATCCCAGTTCTGACATTTAAGAACTATGACTTCAAGTCACTTTTCTCCCCCGAGTCTCAGTTTCCTCATTTGTAAAGTGAAAATACTAACGCTTCCTATCTCACAAGGCTGCTAGGAGGTTTAAACCAAGTGATTTGCATAGAAAGATTTTCTGTAACCTTAAAGTACCATATAAATGTGAGCTATTAGTGTTAAGTTACAGCGATGATTTCTAGTTGCTTGAGGCTTTAAGAAGATGGTGGCTACCATAAACTTCTATTTGGGATCTGAAAATAAAATGAATTAAGGCCAGAAAAGGGAAAGAATTAGGGTGGTAGAGTAGAAAAGGTGCTGGATTTATTGTCAGGGAATCTTGGCTTTGACTCTTATGACTTGTGTGACCAAACCATGATTTATAAAATGAGAGGTTGAACTAGTTGACCTCAAAAGTCCATTTCTACTCTAAATCTGTGATCCCATGAACATGATCTTCACAGAGTGATTATGAGGAAAGCAAAGACTCCTCAAGTTGTGACCCAGGTCATACAGAAATGAAAGGAACCTTCCATTGAGTTTATTAACTTTAACCCCTCTCATTATATTGCTGAGGAAAATGATGCCCTTGCAAGTTGTGAGGAAGAACTGAGAGAACTTGAATCATTGAATTCTATCCTTAGACTAGAGAGTTAACCTGCTGCTAGAAAATGGTACTACGATTCCTAGTAATTTACTCATTACCTAGAAGGTTATTGCTTCTCCTAGTTCTTAACAAACAAACAAACAAACAAACAAACAAACAAAAACCTCCAGTTCTTTTGGCAGCATCTTTCCAGCACCATAAGTTTTGCTAATACATTTTCAATCCTTCTCATCTCAGCTGTACTCCTCCACCTTTCATTATTCCATGCTGTGAGGCCTCTCAAATCAATGTTGTATTAACGTGATTGGACTCGTTCTCCACTTTTCTGTACACATTCGCTTTCCCTTTAGGGAAGCTGGATAATGTCCACTGTATGAAAAACAAAGAATACATTCATACGCTATATTATGTAGGTGTTTTTTTGCAAAGATAATAAGGATGATAATAGCAATGATAGCCAACACTTATGTAGTGCTTACTGTGCTATGTGCTAAGGGCATTACAACCATTATCTCACTTGATCCTCACAAGCACAGGAATAAGGGGGTAGCTGCTATTCTCTTTGCTCTTTTGCAGATGAGAGAGCTGAGGCAAAGAGGTTAAATGACTTGCCTGGGGAAATTTAGTGGGTGAGTGTCTGAGGCCAGTTTTGAACTCAGGTCTTCTTATCTCAAGGGCCTGATGCTGTCTGTTGTGTCACCCAGTTGTAGTTGTACGGGGAGTTTTTTTAAATTAAAATTGATTAGCCTTTATAATAAAAACAAAAACACCTAAGACCTATTAGTACTCGTGAATATAAATTATATTAGGATTTCCACAAGTATGTTTATAATTCTCAAGTGGTGGTTTGGGCTCTGATGGTGACCACAAACATCTTTCCAATCCTAAATTCTGTGATTAATTCTAAAACTCATTTTACAAGATAGTCTCAGGTTTAGCCAATGCTTAAATCGCCTAAGTCTCGAAACCAAAATATCATGTATTAAGGCAATCCTTTATAGGAGTTAGGTATTAATTGCTAGTTAATTCTTGTTTTGAGGATTAGTTTCCCATTTGCGTAACATAGGGAGACATAATTTTGCCCATTTTATAGTCTGTATGGTCACACCTTGTGGGTATATACTGCTGTATATGCAAGTACTTGCATATGTGCAAGATAAATGTGCTTGTGATACTAGGCCATAGGTTATCAAGCAATTGATTATTATCTAACTTGAACCTTGGGATTTTCCCTGTGTTCATTAGACTGTGAACTCCTTAACAGCAGGGACTTTCTCTTGTTTTTCCTGTTTCCCCAACACTTACCAAAGTCCCTGGTACATGGTATGTTTCTTTTTTTTTTTTTTGGGTGGTTAGCATAATATTTTTACAGTTACATGTGCACATAGTATGTTCTTAAATGTTTGTGGCTTGTTTTAGTTGAGTATGAGTTCAGTTGAGTACAAACTAGATATTTAAGTTTATTATACTCATAAATTTGATGGCTTTAAGTTTTCACTACATGCTTACTGTGTATACCTTTGTCTTCTGTTGGATGCTGGAGATAAGGAATAAGAACTTCATTTTGTTTCCTCTTTTAATCTCCAGCTTCCAACTGGGTGAGACATTTGGTGTAATGGATAGGGCTGTCTAGAAAACCTGAATTCAAATCTTGCCTTAGACACTTAACTAAGTCAAGTTATTTAGCATTTCTTTGTCTCCGTTTCCTCTTATGTGAAATAAAGGGTTTGGACTTCGTGGTCTTAAGGGTCTCTTCTACCTCTGACTCTATGATCTCATGATCTCTTAGCTTTTATTCCCTTAACTTTTAAATGGGGGTAATGGCATTACTCACAGACTTGCTGGAAGACATACATATATATATATATATATATATATGTATATATATGTATATACACACACACATATATATGTATATATATATATATAAAGCATTTTGCAAACCATAAAGTATTTTATAAGTATTATCAATCTTTATTATGAAGGGGAATGATATAAATTACCTACCATGTGTTAGGCACTGTGTTATGTGATGTACAAACATTATCTCATTTGATTCTTACCACAATCCTGTGAGGTAGGTGTTATTTTCCTTGTTTTATAGTTGAAGAAACTGAGACAGAAAGAGGGTAAGTGATTTGCCCAAGGTCATAATGTGTCTGAGGCCTATTTGAACTCAGTTCCTCCTGACTTTAATGCCCTGCACACTATTCTTTCTGCCCTAATGGTTAGGAGGTATGCAAACATAATAAACATATAAGAATTGTAGACCTGAAAGTTTGGTTAAAAGAGGCAAATGGGGCTAGGTGGCATGTAAATTCATGTTTTTTATTCCCTTAAGGCTAGCTGAAGCTAGTGAACATGTCCATACGTGGAGCCAGAATGTGAATTCTTACTGTCTGATAAAAGGAATGCAAAGGCTTAAATACATTTTAGAACAATCCCATCTCAGGACTCAAATTTATGATCTCCATATTTGTTTTACCATGGTATGAGAAAGGAGTTTTCTTAAAATGAATGGGTGATACAATATAATAAGAGAGTTGACAAAGTGTACATAACATAGTATATGTCTATAAAATATTAAGATGATGTTAAGGTGCCAAAACACTCTTAGCTCCCTCTGGCCTTGTTGACACAGGAAAAGGCTTTCTCTGAATAAACCCAGACCAAGGGGCTTCTTCTGGTTGATTAGGTCAGGCCCTTATGGAGGTTCAAATGATCTTAAATGATTATCAGAATACATGTTAAAAATCAAGAGGTATAGAAGCTAGATTCAGTTAATGCTTTGATGTTGAAAGAGAGTATAACCTCTTGCAGTTGTGAGAATCCAGCAGAGTGGTGAGATGTGATCTGAGGTGGGCCTTGAATGAACAAAACTATTTTAGACAGCCTATTTCTCTGCATTTCCCAAATTAACCATTAAACACAAGAGTGTGTGTGTGTGTGTGTGTGTGTGTGTGTGTGTGTGTGTGTGTGTGTTTTAGGATGGTCACAGGACTATAAATGAACTTAACTTCAGTTAATGCTAATATACTCAGCCATTACTTGCATACAAATAGTTATCCCAAAAGAATCGTGCTCACAGCAATGTAGCAGTATTAAATGTTGGTAAACCTGTCATTCACCTTTGGAAGAGCAGAAGGCACAATCATTATTCTGTGTTAACATATAAATTTTATCCTGGAGTCTTTCAGTCTTTTCACAAGCATTAAATCAGATATGTACTGGCTCCTATCAACAGCTCACAACTATTTATGATAATAGGGGAAAGTAATGATGTACATAATTTAAGTAATTCAATTTAAACCTATTTCAGACATTAATTTCAATCTTCTTTCTCAACAAGTTTTTTATATCCTTTTTATCAAAGCTCTCATTAAGAAGCAGAATTGAATGATGCAAATTTCATTCTCTTTCTGTTCCCCTGCTTACCCTTCTGTTAGACATGTTAATGAGCAGTGAAATGGGCAAATGTCAAGAAACAAGTGTGTGAAGAAGTGAAACAAACAGATATGGAAAACCCAGCAAAATGCATAACAGTCTCCTAAAGAACTTTGCATTGACTACTGATGGAAAAAAGAAAAACCAACCCAAATCTGTCATTTTTAATATGAGAAAACTGACTGGTGAAGTTACTAATTAATCCAGTTACACATATATGCCTATGTTCACAGATTTTTAATTTCACCAAAGAGCTGCTATTTAGTTAATCTGGATACTCCCTTCACTGACAAATATTGACATCATTTTAGTGCATAATCTTCATGAAGTGCTTTGATGTAAAGAATACATTTTCTGGTAGTAAAACTTCTGATGATTAGCCTGTCTGAATTTCCTTAGACTAGTTCATGGAATCAAGATCTACTCAGGTCCTACTCAGAATTTGTGATTTGCTAGCATATTGTCTGAGAATCTAGTATCACCTCCATTTAACAATGAAGACACCAGAGTAGGACTTTATTTAGAAAGTACACATCTGAATGCCTGATTTCCAAGTGATAAAAATGGTTTAGCAGCTGTGAGGCCATTTTTATTAATCAATAGTCACTCTTGTGCGCAAGAACAGAGGGTCAAACTAATGATTCAACATACCAATATAACTTTTGTTAAAAGTTCGTTATCATTTCACTAAGTTTAAATTAACTATATTTTGAGACAATATATATGGAAAAAAGTGACAGCTTTTTAAAAAAGAGATTGCAGTCAATTCTTGTACTGTTACAGATATCTCAACTTCATTTACGTTACATTTGGGAAATTCTGCAAAGCTTTTAATGACCCCAAGAAAACAAAAGCCCACTCAACAGCAATAACAGATTCTTTCAATGATACTATGGTAATGAATCACGAAATATACTGCAGTCTCCAAAGGATAAAAATTGTGAGTTGCCCAAAGACAATTCAGATGTCATTAGGCCACAGGATACTATGAATGATGAATTGTATTACAAAAGTTACTCCTCAGACTCCAATGTGGAGAATCTGAGAGTATTTCAGTGGCCCCTGTTGCAGAGTGAGAAGTGATTAGAGAGACCTTTCCTTAGTGAGTCCTTAGTCCTAGTTCTATTTAGGCAATTCCCTTTTATGGTCAACTTTGATTAAAAAAAAAATACAGAACAGGGTTAATTTTTTTCTATCAAGTTTGAATTTGGAAACTGATCCAAACAACTCTAATGTGTGTGTGTGTGTGTGTGTGTGTGTGTGTGTGTGTGTGTGTGTGTATATATAATTTTTTTTTTTTTTGCGATTTTTGGAGGGCAATTGGGGTTAAGTAACTTGCCCAAGGTCACACGGCTAGGTTTTTTTGTTTGTTTGTTTGGGTGTGCGTTAAGTGTCTGAGGCCGGATCCGAACTCAGGTCCTTCTGACACCAGGGCTAACGCTCTCTCCCTCCCCCCACTCAAACCCCCCCTCCCAAGGCATTATATTTGGGCTTGGGTCAATTAAATCAGGATTTTTCTGTTAGACTTTGGTTTTAGCTCTTTACATATTGTCTTCTTCTGAATTTGTCTTTTGGCATTTCTTGCCACTGTAGTAGCTTTTTATGATCAGGGTTTGGTTTTTGTTTGTTTTGCTTTACTCATTTTTCCAGCTTATTTCTTTATTTTGAACTTTATATTATAGTTGGACTATGCTCACTTGGGGGAGGGGTGTGGTTAGTGCTCTCATGGTCTGTTTTCTAATCTTACCCAGGTGAGCTCCTGTTCACCTATAGAGGTAAGTGCCAGTCCTCTTCTCAGCCCTTTGACCATGACCATGTGCCCTCCTTCCTTGTTCTCCTCTCTGCCTTAGAACTATGACCAGGTCCCCTGTTCCCTTGTGACTTATCACAGGTGCCCTTTTCTACTCCAAAGCTGTGACTGAGATCTGCATATGATCAGTAGTTTCTAGTCAGCACCAACAACAGCCGGGATTCCTTGTAATCTATTTCTGACCAGTTGTCTGACTACCCTCATATCTGGTCTAAATGATTTTCAGTCCTGGGGGAGCCTAGACTCTAATGAAAGGAGTTGGGTACCCTTTTTTTCCCCCTTCATTTTGACTTCTTCTGTTTCCCCCCCCAGTGCCTTTGAGAAAAGTTACTCAAAGTTTAGTGTAATAAGACCAGCATTTCACTGATACAAGTTCTTTCTACCCACCTGCAAGATGGGGAGATTTTATTTGAAAGGTGCCTGGGACCCCATCTATGAGAACTCCAAAATCTGTGACTGCTGCTTCCTCCAAGGCCTGCTGCTGCTTCTGTGTGCATGTGCCCTAACAGGCCTCCACCCCAGTATCATAGACCTATTCTGAGTTGTCTTAGACTGGAAAAAGTCTCACCCTTACCTTTTGTTAACTGCTGCTCCAAAATTTGATTTGAAAAGTGTAATGCCAAGTAAAGGCAATTTACAAGGTTCAAAATATCAGCATAGCAGCTCTCCATTTTATTCAGTGACAAATTAAGAACAGAGAAAATCAAAATACAGCATTCACCAAGTGTAATTCAATAATTTCCAAGTATTACTTCACCCCTGAGCAGTTCATTCATTTAGTCAATCACAAAGCCCCTTTTCTCAAATGGATATTAGTTTCCAATCATAAAGAAAGTATATTCATTTGGTCAGTCACAGAGCATGAAAAAGTCAAAAGTTTCCCACCCCTGAATCACAACTGAATAGGCCATCTACCCCTGAGTTACAATAAGGTTAAGATATCATCACAACATTTCATACCCAAAGAAAGATCTTTTCTTCATCTTGACTGGAGGCAAGTTCTCAGCAATCTCTGTTCCTGGGGAGACAAAGCTTAACAAGGCCACTAAATACATGCCAGTGTCCTCATTAATTCATTCTCTATCTGCAGAACAGTCTTAGGACCCCTGAAAACATTAGCAAGACCCTCTTCCAGGATTTCTGTAAACATACAACAAGAAAATCCTTCTTCGGGGCTTCTGAACCAACAGCAAGGTTCCAGGACCTCTGCAACAACAGCACTGTCCTTCACCAGCGGACGAATCTGGCAAAACAACATCAAAACAGACAGACGGAGTACCAGCATCACAGCTATGTCTCCTTAGTCCTTGGCAGCTCCAGGTGGCAGCTCTCAAAAGTCTTGGGCAGCTCAAATTGTCCCTCAGCAATCCCCCCTCTCTCTGCCTCCACTATGCTGCTTCTAAAAGTTCTTCTGCCTCTCTTCCTCTGCTTGTGCCTCTCTAAATGCAGGGCACCAGCTCCTCCCAGTTCAGCCCTCTCTTTTCTCATCAGCAATTCACAAGCTCTGGGTTTTAACATTCAACCCAAAAACCAAGCCAATACAGGGGGCTCTTTAAATTCCATTTTACTATTACAAGAAGTTACTTTAAAATTGTTTGGAGTATTTAGAGTTCATCTGGGTTTTTGCCTGTACTCTGCCATCTTGGTTCCACTCCCATATAGTAGGTTCTTAATCAGTGTTTATTGATTTGAATTGTTATTCTGAGTTCAATAGCTTATAGTTCTACTGATAACAAATAGGTGAATTGCTTATTTACAAACAGTTATTTTTGTTATCATGAACTTGACAAACAGGAACAAACATGATGATTTTCTCAAACAGAAAGAGGACAGCAAGGGAGACCATAAATCTCCACTATGTATTGCTTGATTTTTAAAGCATATTTCATACACAACATGTTATTTCTAACATTGCTCTGCCTTTTTGAGTTTTTTTCTAACTTCATCTCTCCTGTATATTTTAAAAATGATCCATTCGGGGTGGCTAGGTGGCGCAGTGAATGGAGCGCCGGCCCTGGAGTCAGAAGGACCTGGGTTCGTACACTTAATCCACACAAACAAAAACCTAGCTGTGTAACCCTGGGCAAGTTACTTAACCCCAATTGCCCTAAAGGGGCGGCTAGGTGGCGCAATGAGTAAGAGCGACGGCCTCGGAGTTGGGATGACCCGAGATCAGATCCGGCCTCAGAAAATGAGCACCCACACATAAATAATGACTAGCCGTGTAACCTTGAGCAAGTTAACCCCAATTGCTTTTTTTTTTTTTTTTAAAAAAAGATCCACTGATACTCTTAAAAATTCCTTTTTGTTTTGGTGTCATTATCTCTACCCTCACCTCCAAATAATTTTTTCAGAAAGTATATACAATATTTAAGTGAATCCAATTAATTTCTTTTAAGTTTCACTTAACTAAATATTGTCTGCAGTTCATGTTCCTAAATTAGCTCTATGATTTTAGGTTTGTCAAGGGTAATAAACACCAGCAAAAGTTATATTATTTAATTTCGATTATTTTGTTACCTCCCACTCCCAAAGAGAAGGAGGAAGGGCAGGAAAGAAATCTTAGATTTGTGTATGTTTGTCATAACTAGAAATTTTATGTCTGTAGTCAGGCCAATGTGAACAAAGTGACCAATAGAACAGCTTTGTTATTCACCCACTGACAGCCGTTCTCTGTCTATAGGCATGTAATTTTGCTTCAGATATTGGAAGGGGAAGGAAGGGACAGCATAACAACTTGGCATTGTGTCCTAATGGAATTATTTAAAATGTCTTATTGCCATAAATGATGCTGTAAAAGGTCAGTGAAGATTAGTGTTCCAAATCCTACACAATTATTCAACCCAAGCTAGTAATTTTTAAGCAAAATAAGAAAATAATTTTCACTTTTATTGACGTGGAGAAATGCTGGTTTATTTTTTTGTTTTTGTTTTTTGCTTGAATACTATATTATGTATGTAATATACTTGACATAATATATTTGTGACTAACAGTATACTTAGCTTTTCTACTTCTAGAGAATATGGCCACTTCTTTTAGAAATTTAGTCATTGATTAGATAGTATCAGAACTTTTTTTTTCATTCTGGTATTCATGAGACTCTGGAAGGTTCAAAGTGTGCTGTATGAATCATTCCTTGGAAATGATGAATATAGCTTGTTGAAATTTCCCTTTCTATCTAAGCCATCAGAAAATCGAATTGATGTGTGGTAAACCAGTCTATTGTAACAACCCATTCTGTGCTTACATAGGTTTAATTACTAGTAACATAAGCAGATGAATGAGTGAAACTTTAAATATATTGCAAGTAAAAAAAATATCTAGGCAGCATTGCATAGTAAATAGAGAACTGGGTTATTGTCCAGTCTCTGACACATACCCACTGTGTGACCCTAGGCCTGTCACTTCACCTGCCACTTCCCTGTGGAGATCTTGACTATAAATTGTAGAGAATGTACATTGGTCAAATAAGGTTCCCAGCCAGAGAATCCTCTATTTTACCAGCAAAATTACAGGTGCAGTCTCTAATCCTATCCCACATTTAATAAATTTTAAGTGCTATCTAGTGTAATCTCTGCCTGCATGGGGGCATGGCTTAACACAAGCCTGAAAAAGAGTCCTCTAATCTCAGTAGAGTCACTTATTACTTAGGGTGTGAGATTGAAACAGTAGTTCTCTCACCTAGTTTAGGATGTTAAAGTCTCTTTGTCTTTCTAAGGGTTCCAAGGAAGAATGAATGCTGGACAGCCCAGATGGTCTGAAGTATATATAGAGTTGCATATAGGTTAACAATATGAAATAATTCAAGTTAAGTGGGATGGAACTAAATTGTAGAAGCCTTTAAATGTCAGTCTGAGTAGTTTGCATTTTATCCTTGAGGCAATAAGGAACTATTGAAGCTTTTTGATCAGGGAAAAGGTGTGATTAGATCTAGGTTTTGAGAAAATACATTTTGGCAGCCCTGTGGTAGAAGTGGATTGGAGAAGGTGAGGGTGGAAGCAGGGAGACTAATTAGGAAGCTATTACAGCAGTTGGGTGAAAAGTGATGAGGACATGAAGTGTGTTGGCTCTAGTTAAACCAAGAGCCTAGGTGGAGGGAACCCTCTGACTCATAATCCTCTTTGAATTCTGTCACATTGACTTGGTAATCAGATGAAGTTGAATCTATGGCAAAAACGAGATTTGGGTGATTGTTGATGAATTTCATTGAGATCCTTTCTGCCTTTTCTCATGACCATGGATAATGGAGATTAGGTTGTGAATGCCACTGTTCACTGTATATTTTTAAAGCAACTCTTTAGCCAGTTCTTCCAGGTATGAATATGAAAATACTTAATTTCCTTTTAGCAATGACAATTGCTATGAGAAAAAAAAAACACAGATCACAAGATTTCTGAGAATATTCTAAGTTATGAAAGAAATGAAGTAAATGCATATAAGCCAAGGGCATTTAATGAGAAATAAGAGTGTGCATGCTTTCTTTGCTATTGTATTTTATTTGAAGACTAATCTTGGTATGATATCAAATTTAAAGCATTACAATATTTACAACTCTGAGGGCCTTATCTTTTTTTTAAATGGGGTACAGGAAAAAGAAAAGCTAAATATGTATAAAGTATTTGTATCATGCAGATGGTAAGCCACACATATTAGTCATGCTTTACAGCATACCCTGCTTCATGGGATGTAATCCACATAAGATATACAATTAACAAAATGTAAATCTTGCATAATTATCACCACACAGTGTGTTTTTCAAAGTAGCCATCCTTTAGAATAATTAGTTGTGCCAGATACAGTTTGTCATTAAACCCTCAGCAATCGAGTCTAAATATTCCCTTTTCTCATTTTTATACTTTATTTTAAATAACAAATGTACTCATGGGCCACATTTCCTAAACATCACACTGATATAGAATAGAAAGTAAGCACATTTTGTAGAATTAGCTGATTCTACTTTCAGCATTATAAACCTCTCATAAAAACTCCTTAAAGCCCCTCCTTCCTTGTATTACTTTTCTGAATTTGCAAGGAGAAATTATAAGAGAGATAAAAAAAACAATTTTTAATTTTCAAGTTGTTAACCTTAATTGTTGTTCTTTAAAAGAAAAGAGATGATGCCAGTCCTTAAAAATGTTCTCTTTGTTCATTCCTAAAGATTTTCTCTTTCTTCTTTCCTTGTTGTTGAAGGGCCGATCATCATCTACCCTTGGGACTTTTCTCTATGAAGTACTTTGTACCTAAAGGAAACCACATGGCTAATGGTGAAGGATGAAAAGAACAGTATAATAGCATCCTAAATTTTACTCTCAACCCCAGAGGTTAATTTTACTTTAGAGATGTGAGGACTGATGCTGAAAAAGGTGAAGTAACTTACACTTGATCACATAGGAAGCAAGTGGTGGAACTGGGGTTTGAATTTAGTTACTTGAGTTCAGTGCCAGAAATACAATTTTGAATGTGTAGATGAGACTTTTAAATTTAATTAAAGATTGAGTTCTGACCCTTTAAAGACAGCATACCTGGATTCCTTTAGTTAAGCCTGGTCATATACTAACAGGATTTCTTGTAATGTGAATGTAGCATTTGCATTGCACACACACCACACCCTGTTCAAATGTAGATTTCTCCTTAGGAAGGGAAGAAAAGTTAAAAGGTCAAGAGATAACAACTGGATCTCAAACAAAATTGTTTTGGAAATTGTATAGGTTTTTTTGATAGAGTTTTGTTATATCCATATACTTTGTAACCTGCCATGTAATAAGGGTACTTGTGTAAAACATTAATGATGTCAGATAAATTATAAGTTTTCTCTGTTAGATGAGTGGTGTTACATTAGAAGAAAGTCAACAGGGGGGTGGAGCCAAGATGGCGGAGTAGAAACAGCATGTACAAGGCACTCCCAAACTATCTAAAAGGGGACTCTGAACAACTTCTGGAGCCCCAGCACCCACAGAACGACACAGAGAAGCTAACCTCCCTCTGAGGACAGCCCAGCAGCCCTGCAGGAAGGGCCAGGACAGCGCTCTGGGGGCTGGCAGCGCACAGTGTGGAGAGCTGAGTCCAGGTCTGCCTGAGCTGCGGTTTTAGCCCCAGGGTGGCAGGGCCAGCAGCCGGCTGGAGGGACCCCAGACCACCAGCAGCTGTAGTGATTCCAGAATTATCAACACAGACATGCCTAGGACAAAGTGAGAGGTTAGTGCCCTATGGACTTTGGGACCAGTATTTGGGGAACACATTGGCTTCCTCCCCTGGGGGCTAGAAGATACTGAGGAGACACGCCATTTTGCAGTTTTCAGAGGCAGCTCCAGCTTCTGGCCTGTGAACTGTAGGGAGATCCAGCGATCAGTCTTGGGGGGTAACAGCTCTTGCTTTAACCTCCCTGGATCTGGATTGTGATCTGGGGTGGAGGTTGTGGAGTGGGTATCCAGCTTGCCAGAAATGGAAGTTGTTCCCCCACACGTTCAGGACAGAAGCTCCCCTGTCTGGTGGCAAAGTCATACTGTGGCAACAAGCCCAAAAGTCAAGTAATTAAGTGGCAACATGCCAAGGCAAAGGAAACAAATTAAACAGAAAAATGCAACAATAGACTCCTATTTTGGGGGCAAAGAGGATTGAAGTATAGAACAGGAAGAGGACTGTGAGGACAGAAATCCTGCTCCAAAAGCCCCAAAGGAAAATATGAGTGGGTTATAGGCCATAGAGGACCTTAAGAAGGACTTTAAAAATCAAATAAGAGAAGTGGAGGAAAAACTGGGAAGAGAAATGAGAAGGATGCAGAAAAAGTATGAAATGAGGGTCAATAGCCTGACTGAGTAAAACAACACCTTAAAAAATAGACTAACTCAAATGGCAAAGGAGGCCCAAAAGGGCAATGAGGAGAAGAATGCCTTAAAAAGCCGAATTTGCCAGATGGAAAAAGAATCTCCAAAGCTCACTGAGGAGATTCATTCCTTCAGAGTTAGACTGGAGCAAATGGAAGCTAATGACTTTATGAGAAATCAAGATGCTGTTAAGCAGATCCAAACAAATGAAAGATTAGAAGGCAATGTGAAATATCTCATGGAAAAAACCACTGACCTGGAAAATAGATCCAGGAGAGACAATTTAAAAATTATTGGACTACCTGAAAGCCATGATCAAGGAAAGAACCTAGAAATCACCCTTCAAGAAATTCTCAAGGAAAACTGCCCTGATGTTTTAGATCCAGAGGGCAAAATAGAGGTTGTAAGAATCCACTGATCACCTCCTGAAAAAGATCCCAAAAAGAAAACTCCCAGAAATATTATAGCCAGGTTCCAGAATCCCCAGATCAAGGAGAAAATACAAGCAGCCAGGAAGAAACAATTTCAATATTGTGGAAACACAATCAGAATAGCCCAGGACCTGGCAGCTTCTACACTGAGGGATTGAAGAGCATGGAATATGATATTCCAGAGGGCAAAAGAGCTGGGACTGAACCCAAGGGTCACCTACACAGCAAAACTGATTATTTTGTTTCAGGGGAAAATATGATCATTCAGTGGAATAGAGGACTTTCAAGCATTCTTGAGGAAAAAATCAGAGTTGAATAGAAAATCTGACATCCAGACACAAGAAGGAAGAGATGCCTGAGAAGGTAATCAGGGAAAAGAAATCAAAAGGAACTTATCAAAGTTGACCTATTTACATTCCTACATGGAAAAACAATATTAGTGACTGATGAAACCTCTCTCAGTATGAAAATAATGGAAGAAGGGTATATGGTCATTTGAATACATATGTGACTGTGTATATATATGTTTACAGTTACACATGGATAGAGGGCATAGGTTGAATTTGTTGGGAAGGGGTGATACTTAAGGGGTGAAATTATGAGGTGAGAGAGGAAAGTGGCAAGAGGAGATGGGGAGAGATAGGGTAGGGTAAACTGTGTCATGTAGAAGAAACAGGGAGAAGTGGTTGCAGGGGAGGCAAAGAATAGGAAGGCAAAAAGGCAAAACCACATTTTCATTGAATTAGGGTCAGGGAGAGAATGACATACGTACTAAATGGGATATTTCAACCTGCAGCAGAATAGGGGGAAGGGGGATGAGAGGAGGGATGATGGATGGGAGGGCATTCTTGGGGGGAAGGGGAGGTTGGAAGTACCCCCTATAGAAGAGGGACAGAATCAAGTAGGAAATGGACCAGGTGGGGGTGGGATGGGTGGGAGGGAATTATAAGCAGCCTTGTACAATATATCTACTATGGTAATGTTTTGCATAGCTAGACATGTACAACATATACTGAATTACTTATCTCCCCAGAGGGAATGGGTGACAAGGGAGGAAGGGAATGGATCTGAAATTCGAGGTCTTCAAATTAAATGTTTCAAATATATGTATATATATACATATATATATATATATATATATATATATATATATGTGTGTGTGTGTGTATGATGCTGTTATCAATACTCTTTTGCTTGTAATTGGGAGATAAGATGTGCAGGCATTGGGGCACAGAGATTCACCTTCCTCTAATGGAAAAGTCAAAGGGGGTATGGGAGAAGATATAGGAGAGAGCAGATTGGAGGAAGTGATATCTTGTGGGACTGCTATTCTGGGAGGTTGGGTAGGGGAAAAATGGGGGAAAAATTGGAACTTAAAATCTGGCAGAAATGAATGATGTAAAACAGAAGTTAATAAAGCATTTGTTAAAAAAATAAAAGAAGAAGAAAGTCAACAGGGTTCAGTTAAAGCAGGATCCACATCTTAAACTGATTAAGAGTTCATTGAGAAGAATAATTTTTACTTAGAAAATGAGTAAGTATTTAATAGTGGACATCACTCCTTTTTAGATAATTTAAGACTGAAAATGAAAGTGATATGTCCAATGGCCCCAACACTTGAGTAGTGAGTCTTGAATAAAAGACCTTTCAGTCATTATTTGTATTTTAGGATATCTTGAGAATGGGGTACAGAAAGTAAACATGCTACTTGGGTCTTTTCTGTCAGACTACTTCTAACTTTTTAATTCATATTTGAACCTATCTTTTAAAGCCCAAACTAACAGGTCACCTCCTTCTCCAAAAATGCTCCCCCCATGCTTTTGGAAGCCCTTCAGGAATGTTCACATACATAAAACAATTAAAGAACAAATGGTATGTAATAACTCCATGTTTATTTCTACTACTTCAGTTATAAGTTAGATGAAATCAGGGGCCATATTTTGTTTAAAATTTGCATTTCCCTTAGCACTTCACAGTGCTACACACAGTATTTTATTTTTTTAAACAAATTTATTGCTGTACCTAAGAGCAGTAAGGAAATTTTCACAGTCTTGCCTTCCCTAAGATTTTGTCCTGTCTATATATACTGCATTCTAAAATCCTTGAATTCCACCCTTGGATTGTCTATCACATAGAATTTGAATTGAATTATACTATCATTTGAATTTTGACTATTGTAGTTTGAATTCTACTATTATAGAGTTAGGATCGCCAACACTAAGATTTCTGTTGAGCTGAAATAGGAGACCAGAGTCAGAAGATGAGCTCCTGTTAGGCCATTTATCTGTAGCTGTATGGTCCTCATTACCATCCTTGACCTTGTATTAACAATGCAATATTCACTATGCCTATAGCAATTATAAATAGGCTCATGTGGTTATTAATCACAAAATATATCAGTCTCTCTATATGGGGGATAAAGCCAGAGAATTTATTAAAATACCAAATAACCGAGTCCCAAAACCAGAAAGTCAAAGCCATCAGGGTAGTTATGAAATTGGCACAAGTAGTTACCGTAGTAAACAACCACATTCTTAAGCCTTCAAAACAGAACAGGCTACCTCAGGCAAAGGTACTTCTCTCCCCACTCACAGCAACTGCTCAGCGTCCAGGAAGCGTGCTCACAACAGCTCCGGCCCCCCGAAGTTCTGTTCCCTGGCAGTCCCCAACAAGAGTCCTTAGCAGAAATTCTGGCTGGCTCAAAAAGAAGTTTGTGCCTCTACCTCTATCTTGGCTGCTACTGCTGCTGCGGCTGCTGCGGCTGCTTTGGCCACCGCCAGTCCCCACCGGAACTCTAACTCTTCCTCCGCTTCCTCTTGCCCCTCCCCTTCCTGCTCTGTCAGCAAGTCCAATGGGGCATGGAAGATCTTTAAATCCCATAACCCTTACAGACCTCTAGATGGTCAGTCAGTACTCTGCCATTCGGGGAAGTCATTGTGAATCAGGAACCATTATAGGGGGCAGCATCCATCTTGGGTCACTTGACTCAGGATGAGCTTGGTGACTCCAGTCAGTTAGATGGTCACAGGGATATTTAGTTTCCTGAAGTACCTTGGGGGAGAGAGATAGCTGTGCTACTTGTTACCTTTATGATCTCTCTCTGGTCTTCAGTTTCCTTATTTGAAAATTGAGCAGTTTGGATGGGAAAACTTTTAGAGCCTCTTCTAGCTCTAAAAGCATTCATCCCTCTTTTTGAATGGTCTATGTACATTTAAGTAATTTGTGTCTGTTCTTTTGTTCATTAAACCATAACCCCATGTAGAGATTGTTGTTTCTCCTTTCTTTGAGGATATACTGGAATCATAGATTTTGATCTGGGTGGAAAGTTAGATGTAATGTTTATAGATGAGGAAATTAAAGCCGAAGATTTTTCAGCTGGTAAGGGGCAGGGCTAGGACTTGAACCCTGGTGCTTTGACTGTCGGTCCAGTGCTCTTTCCACTCTTCAGAAATGCCTCCCCCATGCTGCATAGACTTAGTAAATGTTCTGTATGAATTGATTCAGAAAGGAGTAGCAAGTGAAATCTGAATTACTGAACTATGAGGTGGGCCTCTCCAAAGGAATGATTTCACACTATGCATCTATGAATGAATTCCAAATTGGGAATGAGAAATATTTGGATTATTGGGGAATGGGAAAGAGAAGGGAATAAGTATTTATATAGGGCCTTCTATATGCCAGGCAGGGCACCTAGGTGGCATAGTGACTGAGTTCAAAATAGGCCTCAGACACTTACTAGCTGTGTGACCCTGGGCAAGTCACTTAACCCTGTTTGCCTCAGTTTCCTCGTTTGTAAAATGAACTGGAGAAGGAACTGGCAAACCATTCCAGTACCTTTGTCAAGAAAAGGGTTGCAGAGAATCAGATACTATTGAAATGACTAAACAGCAACAAATATGCTAGGCACTGTGCTATAATTCTTTACAAATAATAATAAAATTGATAGTTTGAGGTGAGAGCCTAATGAGTCATGAATAAATTCTTAGACTGATGAGATTAGCATTAACAACCAACAATAGGAATGCAATTAAGAATAAAGAGGTAGCCAGTTGTCTGAGAGTAACAGAGAACTTGACTTTTCCCAGAATACCTTCTGATGTTGGATAGGGCATATAACAGCTAGGGGTAAATGTTTGATCAACAGACTATCCAACATAAGCTATTTTAGTTCTGATATTACTAATCTTTATAGGTTATGCTTAAATCCAAGTTAGCTTATTATTCAAAATGTACCAGAAAGGCCTGGTTACATAGTATATCCCTTCAAGATCTCCTCTTCAAAAATCTTCTGATAAGGAGATGTGAAGTTTCTTCAGAGTCTTTTTTTCAGTCTACATGTTGCACAGCTTTTTAGAAGTCAGAAGAAGGGTGCTTCATAGTGTGAACTAGATGTGTGTAACAGAGCACTTGAATTTGCTTTTATTTGTTGTGAAGAGAAGAGCCTACTGAAGTATATGAAGTTTATATATAGTCATTTTGTAAGTGGGACAGATAGCGATGGAGCTCCAACCAGAATTTCAGACCACGTCTTAGGAAACCCAAGTTCTAATCCTATTTAATTAGCTGTGTGAGTGGCAGGGCAAGAGGAGTCACTTCTCTTTCAGACTCAGTTTCCTCATACATTAAGTCACTGTGGATCATTGATTGTGTAGTCTCAGAGGGCCTTTCCAGAGGTAAAATTCTATTATTCTGTGAACCTGAAAACCTTGAATTTATTTTTCAAGCTACCTCACATTGCAGATCTCTCAAGTTCCTTCTACCTCTATTAAGTCTATATTACATAGGATCTCAGAGTTTGGAATGATATGATAGACCATTTAGTCTTGAATAATAATCTTTGTTTTTTTTTAATGCTTTATTAACTTCTGGTTTATATCATTCATTTCCACCAGATTTTGAGTTACAATTTTTTCCCCATTTTTCCCCTACCCACCACCCCAGAATAGCAGTCCCATTAGATATCCCCTCATCCAATCTGCTCTCTCCCCTATCTTCTCCCATACCCCCTTTGACCTTGCCATTAGGGCAAGGTGAATCTCTGAGCCCCAATGCCTGGACGTCTTATCTCCCAATTACATGCAAAATAGTATTAATAATAGTATTTATATACATTTGAAATATTTAATTTTAAGACTTCGAATTTCAGATCCATTCCCTTCCTCCCTTGTCACCCATTCCCTCTGGGAAGATAAGCAATTCAGTATATGTTGTACATGTCTAGCTATGCAAAACATTACCATAGTAGATATATTGTAAAAGACTGCTTATATTTCCCCCCCACCCATCCCACTCCCCACCTGGTCCATTCCCTACTTTGATCCTGTCCCTCTTCGAAAGTGGGTATTTCCAACCTCCCCTCCCCTTAGAATGTCCTCCCCTCTATCATCCCCCCTCTCATCCCCCTTCCCCCTACTCTCCTGCAGGGTGAGATATCCCATTTTGTATGTATGTGAAGAATCTATCTTTAAAAAAAAAATCAGACTTTGTTGAAAGATCTCCAGTGAGGATAGAACCCACACTACTCCATGAGGCAGCCCACTGAATTTGGGGTGGTAGTAATAAGAATTTTTTTGTATAATAATAACTGATCTTTGCATACGGTAATTATTAGTCAATAGTGGATCTATATCTTCCTGTTCCTATTCTGTTTGTAGAATTCATAGGATCTCAAACTACAGAATTCTATTCATATTACCTTCTTCATGCATTTTGGCAAGGCTAAAGTGTTCTCTTTTGATAGACCTTGTTATTGAGTCTCCATCTGGAACAAAGAAGAACAGTTCTAATTCATGACAGCCCTTCAGATTCTTGAAGATTAACATGATGACCCTTTTAAGTTTTACTTTTCTTAGCTCTCAATTTTGTTATATATGGATTAGCTGAGAAACCACAGCATGCCAAGAAGGAATTTCTTACTTGGTGAATAGAAGAAAAGGATTTCTATGAATTGGAACTTGTGATATCTCCCTTTATAGCATATGATCTCCAAGTTTTCCCTTGGTCTTTCAATGTATTCATTTAAGAGTGTATCACAGGTTTTGGGGGTGATGTTTTGTACCAGATATCATTACTGTATTACTTTAGTAAATATATTGCTTATTAAATGCTACTCAAAGCTGACTAATAATATATTTCTTAATTGATAATCCTGGAGAGAAGCGCACAGGTTTGGGGTTTAAGCCTGAAGCATTAAAGAATCATCCTCTCTCTTTTCCCGGTTTCTCAGGGGTACCCCTAGAATCTTGAGAGGGTGATGGAGTCTCATTTCAGGAACAAAGATTCTTTGAAGCTCTGAAAGTTAAAACTGGAATATAAATATCCTCAGGACTTATGGGACACAAAGTATAATAGTATCTGTATTCATATACTGTGCTTATAAAGTTATCCACAAACTACCTTTACCTGTTGTATACTTAGTTGATGGCTAATGTCAATTTTTTTTGCCTATTTTTTTTGGGGGGGGGGTAATTGGTGTTAAGTGACTTGCCCAAGGTCACATGGCTAGTTTTTGTGTTAAGTGTCTGAGGCCGGATCCGAACCCAGGTCCTCCTGATTCTAGGGCCAGTGCTCTATTCACTGCGCCACCTAGCTGCCTCTGTTAATGTCAGTTTTTAAATGAGAAGATGGAGAGTTTACTCAATCTAGGATCCAAAGATGCAACTAAAATTCATTTGAGGACAAGCTTCAGAATGTATAAATGATAACTCCTTTTGTGGCAGAAGTGAAAATCAAATGTAAAATATTTGAGGAATTGTATCTTTTCTTTTTTTCTTTCTTTTTTGTCTTTTTTTTTTGGAGGGGGGAAGGCAAGGATGTTAGTTAAGTGACTTGCCCAGGGTCACATGGCTATTTTTGTTTTAAGTGTCTGAGGTTAGATTTGAACTCAGGTCTCCCTGACTTGAGGACCAGTGCTCTATTCCCTATGCCGCCTAGCTGCCCCAACAATTGTATTTTTTTCAATTAAAAGAGTGCTGGATTTGGAGTCTGAAATAGTTTCAATTCTGCCTCAGATACCTACTGACTGTGTGACCTTGGGCAAATCAGGTAACCTCTTTTGCCCTTAGTTCTTCATTTACAAAATCATGAGGCTGGGAAAGATGACCTTTAAACATCCTTCAAAATCTAAATGTATGTTCCTAAGGGTCTGTATTAGGGGAGGCTATAGCCAAATTAATGGAAAATTGTAATGGCAAAAATCATTGTGAAGTTAGATTTATTTAGAGGAGATGAGTGGAATTCTCTATGTACTCAGCAATTTCTTGAACACTCTTTCATTTTTTAAAAATTTATTTACTTTTAGTTTACAGCATTCAGTTGCACAAGCTTTTTTTCTCCCCCTCTTCCCCACCCATGGCAGCATGCAATCTGAAGTAGGTTCCGCATATACCTTTGCATTAAACATTGGTCAAGTTGTAGAGAAGAATTATAACCAATGGAGTGAACAATGGGAGAGAAGAAACAAAACAAAAAAGAGAGAGAGAGCAAGTAGTTTGCTTCAATCTGCATTCAGACTCTTCTAATTCTTTCTCTGGATGTGGATAGCCTTTTCCATAACATCATGAGTCTTTCAGAGTTCTTATAAACTTGCCTTACTGAGAAGAGCCTAGTCTATCAAAGTTAGTCATAACAGATACAATGTTTCTTTCATTGTGTGCAATGTTTATTTGGTTCTAGTCCCCTCACCCAGCATCAGTTCATATAAGTCTCTCCTGCTTGTTATGAAGTTCACCTGCTCCTCATTTCTTATAACACAATAGTATTCCATAACATTTATATGCCATAACTTGTTTAGCCATTTCCCAATTGATGGGCATCCCCTTGATTTCCAGTTTTTTTCCCACCACAAAAAGAGCTGCCATAAATATTTTTGTACATACAGATCCTTTTCCAACTTGTATGATCTCTTTGGAATATAGCCCTAGAAATGGTATTGCTGGGTCTAACTATATATACATTTTTATAGCCCTTTGGGTATAGTTCCAAATTGCTCTCCAGAATGTTTGGATCAGTTCACAACTCTACCAACAATGCATTAGTGTTCCAATTTTCCCCCATCTTCTCCAGCACTTATCATTTCTTGTTTTGTCATGTTAGCCAATATGACTGGTGAGATGTGGTTGTTTTGGTTTGCATTTCTCTAATCAATAGTGATTTAGAGCATTTTTTCACATGGTTATAGATATCTTTATTTTCTTCCTCTGAAAACTGCTTGTTCATATTCTTTGACCATTTTTCAATTGGGGTATGACCTGTATTCTTACAAATTTGACTGAGTTCTCTGTTTATTTTAGAAATGAGACCTTTATTAGAGATACTGGTTGTAAAATGTTTTTTTTTTACCAATTTTCTGCTTCTCTCCTAATCTTGGTTAGATTGGATTTGTTTGTACAAAACCTTTTCAATTTAATGTAATCAAAATTATCCATCTTGCATTTTGTAATGCTCTCTCTCTCTCTTGTTTGGTCATAAATTCTTCCCTTCTTCATAATTCTGACAGGTAAACTATTCCTTGCTCTCCCAGATTGCTTACAGTGTCAGCCTTTATATCTATATTGTGACCCCCCTTTAGACTTTATTTTGATAAATGGTGTAAGATATTGGCCTATGCCCATTTTCTGTCATATTATTTTCCAGTTTTTCCAGCAGTTTTTGTTGAAATAGTGAGTTCTTATTGCAGAAGCTGGAGTCTTTGGGTTTATCAAACAGTAGATTACTATAATTGTTGATTACTCTGTCTTGTGTACCTAATCTATTCTACTGATCCACCACTTTTATTTCTCAGCCAGTACCAAGTAATTTTCATGACTGCTGCTTTATAAAAAATCTGGTATAGCTAGGCCACCTTTTTAGCATTTCTTTTCATTAATTCCCTTGATATTCTGGACCTTTTGTTCTTTCAGATGAATTTTGTTATTTTTTCTAGCTCTATAAAATAATTTTTTTTGTAGTTTGATTTGTATAGCACTAAACAGGTAAATTATAGGTGAAATTGTTATTTTTATTATATTAACCCAGTCTAACCACAAGCAACTGATGTTTTCCCACTTATTTAGATCTGACTTTATTTGTGTGAAAAGTGTTTTGTAATTGTGTTCATACAAGTCCTGGGTTTGTTTTGGCAGGTAGGCTCCCAAATATTTTATATTATCTACAGTAACTTTAAATGGAATTTTTCTTTCTACTTCTTGCTGTTAGGTTTCATTAGAAATATATAGGAATGCTGAGGATTTATGTGGGTTTATTTTATAGCCTATAACTTTGCTAAATTTATTATTTCAAGTAGTTTTTTACTTGATTCTCTAGGATTCTCTAAGTATATCATCATAGCATCTGCAGACAGTGATAGCTTAGTTTCTTCTTTGCCTATTCTAATTCCTTCATTTTCTTTTTCTTCTCTAATTGCTGCAGCTAACATTTCTGTTACCAAATGGAATAACAGGGGTGATAGTGGACATCCTTATTTCACCCCCAAACCTATTGGAAATGCTTCTAGTTTATCCCCATTACACATAATACTTGCTAAGAGTTTTAGGTAGATGCTGCTTATCATTTTAAGGAAGGCTCCATTTATTCCTATGCTTTCTAGTGGTTTTAAGAGGAATAGGTGTTATATTTTGTCAAGCCTTTTCTGCATCTTTTGAGATAATCATGGTTTCTGCTAGTTTTGTTGCTGATAGTTTTTTTCATTTCTGTCTTATCCTTACTGGAGGTCTTTAAGCAAAACTAGATGTTGAGCATGTCATAGAGGTCATCCTTCTTTATTTTGGTCCCTTCAAACACTAATAATTTGTAGTTCTGATACCTTTCCTTTGTCTCTTCCACTTGCTATAAGATGTAGCAGCCAATTTTGAAACACTCAACTGTTTTCCAACCCAACTGTTTTCCAATTTTACTTATATTCCTTTACTCATACCCTACTGCATGTCTGGAATGATACATTTTTATATCCACTAGCATAAATCCATATTTACCAATCTTCTTCCTCCCCAACCTACCTCAATAGAAATCCTTTCCTTCAAATCTCAGTTCAAATTCTGATTTTTCCCATTAAAACTTCCATGATTTCTTCTGTTAAATCTCTCTTGGTACTTTGTTTGGACTTTTCCTTTTTCCTTTTTTACTCGTCATATTCAAATCAATTTAATTTTTATAGATTTTTGTGCACATATCTCATTTGGTTGCTTCAGTGCAAGTATTTATTTGAATCCTTTGTACTTAGCACAGTACATTAGATAGGTGCTTAATAAATGCCTTATTAATACATATTTAGATTTCTTTCTTGTTTACTTGCTCTGGAAATCTAGAATATCATGTAGCTTTTATTGGCTAAAATTTTCTCTTTCACATCTGAATATTTGTATTTTGTGAAAGACATCATCCCTTAAAGTTAGGTATATTTTGGGTGTGTGTGTGTGTGTGTGTGTGTGTGTGTGTGTGTGTGTGTGTGTGTGTGTGTGTGTGTGTGTGTGTGTGTGAATCTGTCTACCCCTCCCCCCTCAATTCTTGGCATTGTTGATTTGATGTCTGTTTACTGGAAAGGAAAAGAGGTACTTGAACGTGTCCACAAATTGTTGTATGTTTTTCTTTGCCTTCAATTTTATGATCAAAACCCATTCTGAACTAAGAACCAGAAAGATTAAGTGCATTTTTCTAGGGTTTTCAGTCAGTGTATTCTCAGGAGGATGCTAGGAGATGGGGCTGTGATTTTAGAACTGATAAAATCTCCAAATCTTACTGAGTAAGGGGGAGCCTACCACATTTCTCCTACAGATTCACACTCTTATAGTCATATAGATTTTCTTTAAGAACCCTATATTGACTATGTGTGTGTTTGTATGTATGTGTGAACCCACATTCTTTCTAGTAAATTCTAATAAAAGCTCTTGCTATTTATCTTGGGAGACCTCCAGATTTCTTCAGTAGCGCTGTAGTAAGATGAGAGACATCACTGCTCTTTATTTACCTGAACCATCTGGACTTGGTGAAATCTCACATCTCAATTCGTTTCCAGCTAGTTGAAAGAGACCTGGATTTTGTGGGGTTTAAATCCTGTTTCTTCCTTTTGTAGCCTCTTTAATCAATTTTGTCTGAAATTTCCTTAGTTATCTCACAGGAAGTTAACAGGTAGCAGATTTCAGCTCTCAATGTAATGAAGAGTTTCTTAAAATCGTCCAAAACTCACATGCATTGTCTCAAAAGTTTTCTGCAACTTGAAGGTATTTAGGCAAATTCCTAAAAAACAGTTACCCAGAATACTGGAGTGGTAATTTGTTTCCCTGGACCAGATGACATCCTAAGTCTCTTCCAACTTTTAAGGTTCTGTGTAACTCTACGTACTTAAGATACTTTGAAAGCTTTGATTCGTAAATACCAGCTGTCATCATTATATTCTCAATAGATATAGATAATAATCTGATGGGTAAGAGATTAGAAATCAGAAGACTCAAATTCTAATTTTGGCTGTGCTGCTTACTGCCTTTGGTCAATCACTTTAACCCTAGGGGTCTCAGTTTCCTCATCTGTAACAAAAGGGGGTTTGAACAGATATCTTTAAGAAATTTGTGTTTCTGTAATATCCTGGTAAACTTCCTGAGGAGTTTATTAATTTTTCTCATGGAAATATGTAACCTTTTCACTTTTCATAGAATATTAATGTCAAAGCAGCATCTTGTAGCAGAAAGATTATTGGATTTGGAGTTAAAAGTGCTAGAGGTTGGAGCCTGGTCTTGCCACTTGACACCTCAGTCAAATTACTTAACCTCTGGAACCTCAGTTTCCTGACCTATAAAATAGGAGAGTTAAACTGATCTCCAAATTCCCTTCCAAATGTAAATCTATACTGCTTTTACTCTTACCTCCCCATGATCCTAATTACAAAAATAATCTACACAAGTCCTTGAGTTCTAGAACTAGCCATCTCCATTCTGCTATCACTACTTGTCATCCTTTCAAGATATCTATATGCTGAATATGATATTAAGTTATCACTTGCTATGTCTTCTATTGACTCATCTTTGCTGTATCTTGCTAAGTGCCAGGGAACCAGGTGTTGGTAGTTTGAGCTAGTGGATCCTTGGTGGTTTCTCTTGTTTATTTCAGAAACACAGAAGGTTAAAATAAACTTAGATATCTTCTAGTTTTGCCCCACTTCGTGTTTCAGATGAGAAAACTGACCCCAGAAAGATTAAGTAAATTGCTCAAAGTTATATACAAAATAAGTGAATGAATCAATATTTATTGATGTCTTCTGACATATAACCACTCGTTATATAGCCAAGTACAACGTTCACATAAATTTGTTCATCATTTCAAGGGATACATTTATCTCACTACTGCAACTAAATTTTAAACAAAAATTTCCTTTTTGCAACAAATTACAAAAAAACCCAAACCAGTTTGTGCATCACTGACCCTTCTTTCTGTTTCTCTAATTCATGCTTTTTCATTAATTATCAAATTTGAAGCAAATTTAAAGTGTTGAGCTCTGCTGGCTTCTACATGCTTCATTTTGGTAGTTTATGCTTGCTGTAAGACCCAGGCAGGGCATCATCTTTCTAATGATATTACTTAAATTATTTAAAATGAGTTTTCACCCTTCATTTTTTTAAAGCAGTAGATGTCTCTGTAGTTCTTCCCAACACCACGTCTAACCTAACTTAAAGTGGGGGACAAGATGCTCTTTCTTCAGACCATCAAAGCCCTGTGGTTATTTTCTGCTGAAATAATGAAGAAATGGGCCTCAAGCAGCAGCAAAAATGGTTCATATTTTAGACCTTTTAATTGGATTTGGACTTCTGCTCTATGATTCCTTCCCACCTCTACTCCATCCCGAAATAGGTTTATTTAGATATAGCACGAATCTTATTACTAAATAATGAAGACTTGTTTGGTTGGTAAAATAAAACTGGAATTCCACTTTGACCTTCAAATGACAACTTTTCCAAATCCTCGACACACACAGACACACACAGACACACAGACACACACACACACACAGACACACAGACACACACACACACACACACCCCCCAAAACCACAGCTTATTTTTAAATTGAAAACCAGCACAAATATTTTCTGTGTACCAACTAGTCCAAACTATTATGTCATTCAAAGCCTTAGAATTATAAGGCACAAAGAGTACAAAGAGTCTCTAGAAATGGATGTAGTTGAGCCCCCACCCAAGGCATGAGTTCTGTATCTAGTGGTAGTATCAAACTCAAATAGAAACAGGGCCCACTAAGCTATAAATAAGGATCTCTACCTGCTGCATATTAGTTTATAAAATCATATTAATGCCATGTTTTATTGTAATTTTTTTGTTAAATATTTCTCAGTTACATTTTAATATGGTTCCTCTACCTAGTGTTATAAGCCACAGGAAGCCAGACTGATCTGTTTTTTTATTCCTCTACAATATCAACAACAAGGGGTTGTCCATTGTCCTCTAGGATTACAACTAAATTTGAATGCCGGGCTTGGACAGTTGCTTGAACAGGAGGAAACATGGCCCTGAATTTGAAGTCAGTCAGAGGACTCCATTCCTGGTTTTGCTATTTACTAGCTCTGAGATCTTGGGCAAAGCAGCTCTGTGGGAAAAGTGACTTTTGCCACTGTTTCTTATGAGGGAGTTGGACTAGATGATCTCAGGTCCTTTCTATCACTGAATCTGTCATCTTCTGACTTCTTCCAATGGGGAACTTCATATTATAAGGCAATGACAGCTTAAAACTGTCAAAGCTACCCATTAGCAATGACTCTTGATAATTTTACCTCCTCTAGATCACTGTCAAATACTGTTGGGCTGTTTGTAACCTGGTTTGTGTTATTTTCCCCCAAACAATAGAATTGTAGTGCAATCAGGGTTTATAACTATGGGGCTTATAACTACGCCTAAGGGAATACAGCTCTTTTCCTTCTATAAGAGAGAAGCTATAAGGTTTTTGTGGGAGGCAGAACTGAAGTTGGGGAATGACTGAGTGCATGGAGGGAAAGAGGGTAGGAATTTGCAGACCTGAAACATCTAAATGTGTTTCACGTATATCAGTATAAGGGGCTCTTTGAAGTAAGCCACAGTAGGAAAATAGGCCCACATTTTCTTTGAAGTGAATTCAACCTATACGCCCCCAAATAAGGTCAAATATCTTCAAATATTGTAATCAATGCAATATACTTCATTAACTTTAAGAATTTGATAGTTCAATCAATCAATAAACATTTATTAAGTATGTATTATATACCAGACACTGTGATGAATTCTAAGGAAGAAGCCACTAAGGTGAAAGAAATGCAAACTTAAATATGATCAGTTTTCCTGATACTCCTCAAATCACTTGGGTTTAAGCAATTTCCTAACAGTTCTTTTAAAGGTTCCTTTTCACTTTGTTGATCATCTTTGCTTCAGATATTGCAGGAATGCTACTAAATGCCCTGCATTTAGTTTTCTGAGGCTGACAGTGATATTTGAGAGGAAACTTGCATGTGGTTTAGGTAAAGTGCTGAAATGAGATTAAATGAGATGGTATTAATAAAATGCTTAATATATTGACTGGCACAATAGATGCTTAACAAATACTTATTTTCTTCCCCCATTCCCCACTTGTATTCTTAAAATGTGCATTTTAAAGATTACAACATAAATCTATAAAGGCACAAAAGATTTGAGAACAAAAAATTTACAAACCTAAGAAGATAGGAATACCTAGGGTTAAAATATTATAATTATATCCTCTTTTCTACAGAAGAAAAAAATGACTAATTTGGGTCACAGTTACTGTTGGCAGTTGGTCACAGATCTTTTCAGGGACCTTTTTGGAAGGGGGGAAGATTCAGTGATTGGTGGGGAATTGACAAGAAGGATTAATGAGGGTTTAGTTGGTTAGCTCCTTTTCATTTGTATTCTGAAGATCACCAGAAATCTTTTTTAGCAATTAAGAATTATTCTGCTACCAAAACAAAAGAAAAAAGACCATAAGACTGCTTACCTAATAAGCTGGAAATGAGAATGCAAATGAGTTGCAACTCTCTGAACAGAGAGTTGACTTCGGTAGAGAGGGGTGAAGACACAGTCTGTTGATTCAGAAGCCAACTGATTTTGTTCCCTTCAAAGTCTTTTGGGCACTTGATTGTAATTTCGAGACTGATTCTCTATTATAATTTTCAGGTTTTATGTGAATAGAGTAGTCAAGATTAAAAATAGGGCCCTTTATTGGGTATTAGATGTCTGCCAACCTTAAAGATTAAGACTTTGGAGTGGTGGTGGGGTACCTTGCAGGCATTCACAGATATAATAAATGTGGCACAGCTGTCAAAATGTCAAAACCAATGTGATAAATTGTCATTTTTTTCTAGCACTTCATCCTGAACTCCTAACTCTATAGCGTCATATCTACTGTTTGTTAGAAAGTGATTGATTTTCCTAATTGACAGAAACACGGTTTACACTGGTCCAGGTCAGTATGGCAGGAGAAGGCTGTTGGGAGAAGGTTGCTGAACTCTTGTCAATTTGTCTCTCCAGTGTCAGTTTACTAAGATAAAGAACTTGGCTGTATTCAGTAAGGGTAATGTGAGTTAGTGTTCCATGGAAAAGAGAATATGGTTAAGGTTAGCAAAAGTAAGGAAAGAAAACACTTCTCAGTATGTGTTTCTGCTTTACATTAAGAAAAGCTCAAAACATTCCTCATTTTTTTTTACATACATTCACATATGTATTCATATGCCCATATACCCTTCTTCTATTATTTTCATATTGAGAAATGTTTCATCAGTCACAGTTATTGTTTTCTAGTTTCTTTCTTTGATCTTGGCTTTCTGGTAGTCCAATAATTTTTAAATTGTCTCTCCTGGATCTCTTTTCCAGGTCAGTGGTTTTTCCCATGAGATATTTCACATTGCCTTCTAATCTTTCATTTGTTTGGATCTGCTTAACAGCATCTTGATTTCTCATAAAGTCATTAGCTTCCATTTGCTCCAGTCTAACTCTGAAGGAATGGATCTCCTCAGTGAACTTTTGAGATTCTTTTTCCATCTGGCAAATTTGACTTTTTAAGGCATTCTTCTCCTCTTTGCCCTTTTGGGCCTCCTTTGCCATTTGGGTTAGTCTATTTTTTAAGGTGTTGTTTTCCTCAGGCTGTTGACCCTCATTTCATACTTTTCCTGCATCTTTATCATTTCTCTTCCCAATTTTTCCCCCTCTTCTCTTATCTTCTTCTTAAGGTTCTCTATGGCCTGTAGCCAGCTTGTATTTTCCTTTGGGGCTTTTGGTGCAGGATTTCTGACCTCACAGTCCTGACTGTTCCATGCTTTGATCCTTTTTGCCCCTAAAATAGGAGTCTAATGTTGCATTTTTCTGTTTATTTTGTTTCCTTTGCCTGGGCATGTTGCCACTTAATTACTTGATTTTTGGGCTTGTTGCCACAGTATGACTCTACCACCAGACAGGGGAGCTTTCATCCCAAACATGGGGTCTTCATAACTTCCAGAGTTGGGTGGCCTTTGTAAAGCCTCCACAAGCTCTGACAAGTTGGATACCCACCCCAGATCTCCCTGCCCCAGATCACAATCCAGATCCAAGCAGGTTAAAGCAAGAGCGATTAACCCCCAGACTGATTGCTGGATCTCCCTACAGTTCTAGACCAGGAGCTGGAGCTGCCACTGATGCTGCAAAATGGAGAGTGTGCCACTTTTCCTCAGCAGCTTTTCACCCCCAGGGGAGGAAGCCAAGCATTCCCCAAATACTGGTCCCAAAGTCCATAGAGCACTAACCTCTCACTTTGTCCTAGGCATATCTGTGCTGATAATTCTGGAATCACCACAGCTGCTGGTGTTCTGGGGTCCCTCCAGCCAGCTATTGGCCTGGCCGCCCTGGGGCTAAAACCGTGGCTCATGCAGGCCTGGCTCAGCTCCCAGAGTGCTCTGCTGGCTGCTCCCTGCAGGGCTGCTGTGCTATCCTCAGTGGGAGGTTAGCTTCTCTGTGTCGTTCTGTGGGTGCTGTGGCTCCAGAAGTTGTTCAGGGTCCCCTTTTGCATTGTTTGGAGGTGGTGTGGGACAGAGCCCCTTGGAAGTGCTGTTTCTACTCCGCCCTCTTGGCTCTGTGCCGCCCCCCGCCCCCAGTCCTCATTTTTTCTCTTGCTTTCTAAGCACCATGGCGTTTTCTGAGCCATTGTCTTCCTTTGTCAGTTTGCTGACGTGCTTATTCCCTTCTTAGCTTTACTCTTTGATCTTGTCTCTTGTCTTCTCTGACTGTTCTCTCTGTCTCCTCTCCTGCTTTGTTCTCTTCTTCCACCACTGGAAGGTAGGTGTTCCCTGAACTCTGGCCTTGGTACTTTTCTGTCTTCCTTGGGAGATTCAGTTCACTCCAATGGTTTCAACCATCTCTTCATCTCATATGACTGCCAAATTTGTTTCTCCTTTCTAATTCTTCTTCTGATCTAATCAACATTTCCAACTATCTACTGAATGCTGTTAATTTGTCTGTTTTCTATTGATTTTCGTCATGGCAGAATAGATTTAGAACCTCTTGAGTTCAGCTGCATGTAGTAGAGTTAGAAGGATTTCTCTACCTCATGTTTTGTAACACTTTTAACTCAGTATATTCAGAAAGGAATTCTTCCTTTTATCTTCTACCCCTTTCACCTTTCCCTGCTGACTCCTCTGTTTTTGTTGGTAGTGCTGCTTTATTATTTTTAAAATTATTTTTTAACTTACATTATTTTTATATTTTAGTTTATTATCAAAAATCCCAATTGCCTCTGACGCTCTTCCAATTCTGCCTTAATTCACTCAGCTGCCAAATTCTATACATTGTCCCTTCACAATGGTTTTTAGATCATTCTTTTCTGTTTATTCTCACAACCAACTCGTAAAGAGGATAGGACAAGCACCTCATTATATAGATGACAGAATTAAAGCTCAGAATAGCTAAGCTATTTGTCTAAGCTGGTAAGTGGTCCCGCTATCAAATAAAACCTTCTAAAGCACAACCAAACCTGCTTTCCTTCCCTACATAAGAACCTTCATGGCTCCACATTGATTACTCAACTAATTGCAAATCCCTTAGCCTGACACTGAACCTCCGTTTTTTAGCCTCAACCAACCTTCCCAATTTCATCTCCTGTTATAACAATAATAGCAACAACAACAACTAATATAACTCCTACTGTGTACCAGGTACTGTGCTAAGCATTTCTCTCATTTGATCCTCACAACAATTCTGGGAAGTAGGTACTATTATTATTCCCGTTCTACAGATGAATAAACTGAGGCAAATAGCCTTTAAGTGACTTGCCCAAGGTCACATAGCTATTGAATGTCTGAGGTTGAATTTGAACTAAGATCTTCCTGATTCCAGGCCGGGCACTCTGTCCTTCATACCACTTTGCTGAGCGCCTTTCTTGCTCTTTAGCCAAATTGGACTACTGGTTATTTCAAAAATATGTTCTGTGTTTTTCTGCCTCTAAGTCTTTGCTGCTGCTGTTTCCTTCACCAAAACCCCATCCCTGTCACCATTCCCTGCTGGTGATAACTATTACCCTTTAACCTGACATTTTGTTTATAACCTAATGAACTTATATTATTAATTATGGTACTTAATCTAAATGTCTCATTCCTTTAGTAAAGTACATAAGGATAGAGAAACATCACATCTTTTCCTGAATCTATACATAGCTGAACTAAATATATTTTATTTGAATGCTGAATTTCATAATTATTACCTTGGTGAAGCCTTTTTTATTCCCACCTCTAAATATCACTTTGTCTCTATTTCTTATAACATTTCCCTCTTCATCTTTAATTTTGGATGTTTGTGGGCTTTTATGTGTTGTGTTATATGTATAAGAAAAGCAGGTCAATCAGGATTGAGTTTTCTACTGATGCTCATGAGATCTTGAGCAGTGGCATCACATTAAATAGAAACAGATGCCTTCTAGCTACATATTGACTTAGGTTTTCTATTTTAATTTATTTTATCAAACATTTCTTGACTACTTTTGAATCTGATTTGAGAAGAAGATCTTAGCATGTTGGGTGGGCCCCAGAGGGAGATTTATGGGAAAAAAGAAGTTGCCCTCTTCACTATAGCCATACTGTGGTTATAGTGAATCAGAGATTCATCAAATCACTAGATTTCAAACTTTTCAATAGAAGAGATTTAATCTTTCTTCTCTTTGCATTTCCTACAGTATCTTGTAGGTGCTCATTTAAAAAAATTTTTGCTAACTTAAATTTAATTGTATTTTTTTCCTCCTTTCATAATGGTGATTCATTGCTTATAAAATACAAAGATTTCTAAATTTTTTTTAGCACTTCTAAGAACTATGGGTTGGATTCATGAAAATAGATTTTATTAATAATACAATTCTTAAAGTGGGTTCATCCAAATCTGTATGATGTTTTTTACCATAGCATCAAGGGGCAACTTATGGAATGCCATGGTTTTTCTTGATGACATTAATTTTGAATGATAGAGGCATTCTTTCAAACAGTGGAATGACTACTGGTTTTAGAGCCAACAGGCCTGAGTTCAAATCCTTTACCATCACTAGCTATGCAACCTTGGTCAAGTCACAAACTCTTTTTTCATATGTGAAGTGATTGAACCTGGTTGCCTCTGGAGGTCCCTTCCACTTTGAAACCATATGTGTGTATATACAAATATATGCATACGTATACATAAATATCTGTATTTTATATGTACATATATATTTTTCCTTCTCCCTAATAATCCCCTTATAATTTTTTTTTAATTTTTGAATTATTTATCTTTTTAGAATACAGGAATACCTGTTTAGTTCCAGACCACCATAATGAGTTTCGTTCCAGACCACCATAATAAAGCAAATATTGTAATAAAGTGTGTCAAATGAATTTTTTGGTTTTGGTTCTCAACATTGTATGTAATAGTTATGTTTATACTGTACTTAAGTTTATTAAGTGTGCAATAGTATTCTGTCTAAAAAACCCAATATTAACTGAAAAATACCTTATTGCTAAAAATGCTAACCATCATCTGAACCTTCAGTGAATCATTATCTATTTGCTGATAAAGGGTTTTGCTTCAATGTTGATGGCTGCTGACTGTTCAGGATGGTGGTTGCTGAGGGTTGGAGTGGTTGTGGTAATTTCTTCAGATAAAACATCAATGAAATTTGTTGTATCAAACTGCCCTTTCACTTGAACATTATAATAGTAAGTTATTTTCAATATTGTAGTCTCAGGGAGTAGGGAAGCATGAAGAGAGGCAGAGAGATGGGGAATGACTGTTCAGTGGAGTAGCTGGACACACACAACATTTACCAATTAAGTTTGCGGCCTTATATGGGTGTGGTGTGCACCCCCCCCCCGCCCCCCCGCCAAATTACAGTAGTACCATCAAAAATCCCTGACCACTGGTCACCATAATAGATGAAAAAGTTTGAAACGTTGCAAGGATTACCAAAATGTGACACAGAGGCAAGATGTGAGCGCATGCTGTTGGAAAAATGGCACCAATAAACTTGCTGAATGCAGGGTTGACACAAACCTTCAGTTTGTAAAAATAAAACAAGGTATGCCTATATAGCACCTTTTGGAGTAATAAGTCCCCCTTGTGTGAAATTCATCTTATTTGAACTAACTTCACCTCTCTCAGACTTTAAGGGGCTGCCTCTTTCTAGGATCTCAAGATTTGGTGAATGTGCATACCATTTTCATACTACTTGTCATTTCATAGATAGCTGTCAGTGGTCCAGAGCCTCCTGCTATGTTTTTGCCCTGGTTATAAGAGCACCTGAGTTCTGGGAGTATTTGAACAAACTGCTAAAGCTTGTTAATGTCAACTGGACAAATAACTTCCTTGGCACCTCTCAGCAGGGAGTCAATGACTACCAGTACTTAATGCATCTTTCTCAGACCCTTGCTAGATTATCTCTTAGCTGATAGGTCCTTGTGGATCCACATCATTAGCTGACAAGATGCTGTATTCTGCTCAGAGAATCACAATCTTCCTCCTTTTTGAGAATAGTTTCTATTTATTATTTAGTATAGCTTCCTTCTTATTATTTAGCTCTAAGTATTCTGTCACCCTCTTTCCTCCTTTTCTCCCTTCCACCTACCAACTTTCTGATGTGCAGGTCCAGAATACTCTCCCCTTCTTCACATCTTCCTGTTTACATAAAAGACATTTTTTCCCCTGTTTTTCAAAGAGCATCTCATTTTTTCCAGTTGCCTGGAAAATGGAGAGACCTGCCTCTTGCCCAATTTACCTTCTCTTGGAGGTTGATTAGCTTACGCTTTGAGTGTGCCTAACAGTTACTTGGCTATGGGGGCCAGAGAAGCATCCCACTGTATGCTTTTTAGGTCACTTTTGAGTTCTTTCCTATCCTCATATATTCTGGAAGCTGCTGCATATGCCTCAAGGTGAACAAGTGCACTGCTTTCAAATACAAGTTTGTTGCAGATGGTTTGGGTTTTGTGGTCACTCCATATTAATGGAAACCAGTAAGTCTTTGCACTGACTAATCTTGCAGCCGTGTTTAACTTACCTACTAGCCATTCCACCTTATTTCATGGAAGGGGTCTCTTAGCTCTGCTGCTAGACTTTGAGGTTATTGTGTTCTCCACCAATGGCCTATGGCCTGTCACAACCCAGAGTTTTTCCAGCCCTTTTGGATGGAGGAGTTCACTTAGACAGGGTCTTCTAGAAAAATTATATAAATTATATAAATAAATTATATAAATTATATAGTATATTAAAATTATATATAAATTATATAATAAACTATATAAATTATATAAAATTATATAAAAATTATATAAAATAGTCTCCTTGTCTCTTTCCTAAGTCATAGTTAGCCCAAGGCCTATCAGCATATAAAGAGATGATACTTTTCTATAAAAAGTTTCAGTATATTTTAGAAAACTGTGCCTTGATTTGTTATGCTAAAATGAGGTATTTGTAAAGTGCTTGGCACAGTGTCTGCACCATAGCAGTTGCTTAATAAATGCTTGTTAATCCCTACTCCCCCATGCAAATTATGTACAATACTATTATAACATCTAGTTGAAAGAAGCAGATTTTCAGAAATGGTTATCAGCTTTTTTTAGAGCAGTTTTCTATAGATGATCACAGATGCCTGTGCTTTTTTCGCTTCATTCTGCCTGTGTTCCAGGTAAATTTGTAACTTCTGTACAAGATTTATCATGTAACCTTGTAATGATTACTTTTATTGGTGGTTGACTTTTGAATTCATGTGTACAGTATCTTTGGAAAAAGACAATGTACTTGAATAAAGCACAGGATTTAGCATTATGAGGCCTAGGCTGGAATCTGATTCTGCCAGTTAATAGCTGGGTACCTGTGGGAAAATCATTTAAATTTCTCCAGGCCTCAATTTTCTTACCAGTGAAATGGAGGTCATAATGCCAAGGCTGTATATTTCACCATCTTGTTGTCAGGAAGACATTCTGCACGGCTTTAAGCATGATAGAACCTTTTGCTCTTATTGTATGTACCATAGATCACTTTGCAACCCTTGACTATCTGTTATGATTTTTCTATTTCAACTTTCTACTTTAAAAAATCTATCTTGGGGGCGGCTAGGTGGCGCAGTGAATAGAGCGCCGGCCCTGGAGTCAGAAGGACCTGGGTTCGGAGCCGGCCTCCTAGACTTAATCCACACAAACAAAAACCTGGGCAAGTTACTTAACCCCAATTGCCCTAAAGGGGCAGCTAGGTGGCGCAGTGAGTAAAAGCGCCGGCCTCCGAGTTGGGATGACCCGAGATCAAATCCGGCCTCAGAAAATGAGCACCCCACACATAAATAATGACTAGCCATGTAACCTTGAGCAAGTTACTTAACCCCAATTGCTTTAAAAAAAAAAATCTAGTTGTTTGTAGTAGTATTTTGTCTTGATGTTTGTAGTATTATGATCTGCTTTCTAATGCTAGACAGTATGTCCTTTGCAGTATTATGTATTAATACATTTATAACTGTCATCTAATTTCAAAATATGTATTCATTTATTCATTCATTCCACAGCCATTTAGTAAGTACCTATAATGTGCAAAACATTTTGATAGGCATTGAGGGAGATATTTCGATTTTAGCTTGGCATTGCTATCTTATCTAGGAGAGGTTAATTCAACTGTGAATCTGAAAATTTCACTGGGTATCCTCTCCCAAATAATAAAGTGTCACATGGAATTGATCCCAACTCTAATCTTCTGAGAATCATATGTCAAAATCAGAGGCCAGGATATTTTAGATATGTAAGGGGACTTGGAGACTTGGACTTGGAGTCTCTCATTCTCCTGAAGTTCACAGAAGCTTAGTGATTTTCCCCAAAGGTCAACTAAATGTTGGTGACAAAATTACCAGGACCCAAAGACCATGTGGCATGATAGGCAATTGGAGATGGTTCCAGGGCCCTTCAAATAGAAGTAATCTAGGTCATCCCAGAGGCTGTGTGTTTTCTTTCATGTGCAGGTGCCTTTTTGGTAGTGTTGTTTGTTGTTTAAGGCCTCTGAGAGTGTGTGAGAAACCTTTTAAACTTATGATGAAAGGATGATTCATTTCAGAGAACATCTTTACTAATAAGTAACTAATGTTTATACAGTGGAAAGGAGATTATATTTTAGTATATATGTTTAAAATAGTCCATGCACACCCTAATATAATTAAATGTCAGACATTGTTCTTCAGAGTATTCATTAAGATAGACAACTCTTGATTAACAGTATTAACAAAGTATAGTTTGTATAAGAGCTTTATATTTTTCAAAATGCTTTCAAAGACATTTAACTTGATGAACACTCACATAGATAATGATGCTTTTCCTGGTTACCATAGTAGAGTATAAGTTAGAGAAATATGGGTTCAAAAAGCAAAAGAATTGGAGAAAAAGAAGTGATCTTAGAATAGGGAAAAATGTAAGGGTATTTAATGCACATATTTTCCTCGATCTCCTTTTGGTTCTTGGGCTCTCATGATTTCAGCTCTTGAGAGGTTTCTTTAGATGGCTTAGCTCCTTGACATTCCTTAGCCCTTGACATCTTGACATGACAATTTTTAACTCTGGGTCATCACCACACTTTTCTCTGTTCCTAGTTTCACACCATCAGACCTTGATAGGAAAAGTAATAGAAGTGGGCTGATTGAACTCACTACAAATTCATGCTTTCCAATCTCCTTTTGGCCTTCCCTGTTACTACTTAATCCTTTAATTCATCTCCCTGGCAAATTCCCTATAGCAGCTGTTCAAAGTTTTTGCCTCATATCTTTTGTTCCCATTCTTCACATCCCTCCTTTCCTTTGGCCAAATAGCCTCCACTTCTACACTACTGAGATCACAGTCATTTGCTGTGGGCTTTATGATCCATTTACTTTGATTCTATAGGGCCTACTATGTGCAGAGCACCATGCTAGACAGCTCATTGAACCCTAAAACCAAATTATCTTTAGACCACTAATTATCTTTCCCATAAAACTTTTTTGCTTCAGATTAAAAAAAAAAAACTTTCTTCCAACATTATCATCCTCCTCCTTCTTAACCTAGATTCAAAACCTTTTTAGTCACTCTTTCTTGTTTCTTCCATTTCATCCTCTATACTCCTTATACTCCCTCATTGGATGTTATTGGATTCCAAGTCAATAGGGACTTTTCATTTGTAATGTCTCTTAAAATTGTCATTTCCTGCCCCCTCTCCCAAATTTCTTTTTTTTTTTTTTTTTTGGTTTTTGGAGGGCAATTGGGGTTAAGTAACTTGCCCAAGGCCACACGGCTAGGTTTTTTATTTGTATGTGCATTAAGTGTCTGAGGTCAGATCCGAACTCAGGTACTTCTGACTCCAGGGCTGACGCTCTACTCACTGCGCCACTTAGCCGCCCCCCCCCCCTCCCAAATTTCACTTTTATTATCTTAAAAATTTCCTTTGGTTTAAATGGAGAGCAGAAGAGTGGATTGAGATTAATATCAAGTATTAACATATGTAAGAAAATGCTTCTGTAAGTTTTTTAGTTTCTTGTTGCCCTTGGCTTTTTTTTGTCTAAAGACCATTGTTAGACTAGAATAATGGAAAAGAACAAGGAAATAAAGTTTTAATTAAAAGATTTTGTGGTATCTCCCATGTGAAAAGAAACCTTTTGGGAAGTATGGGTGTGATCCTGTGACCCTAGGTAATAGGTTGGAGAATTGACTTCTTGAATGAGTAGATCATCTACAGTGATGATAATTTGCACACTAGGTCTTAGAGAATTGACTACAAAAATCAAACAGAAACTTTAGGGTTTTCCTTTTTTTCTCATTTGGACTGAAATTAAAGTCAAATATTGAAAATATCATATGGCAAAGTGGATCCTATTAATCTTCAGTGCCTTTTAAAAATTGATTGTGGATGCTTTAGAACTGTTTTTTTTTTTTGTTGGAAAAACAATAAATTATTTGAAATAGAATGTTACTAAGAGCAAAATGGAGGGGAAAAATAATCAGTTCATTTTTTTTTCTCCTTCTCTTTAGGGAATTTGAAGTATTGTCTATTGATCCTTAACCAACCTTTGGACAGAAATCATTTTCATCATCTGTGGAGCAAAGGTAATTATAATTGGGTTTGTTATTGGATGATCTGCTTTTTTCATGGTTATCAAGGCACAGCTAAAATGATGGGAATATAGTGGAATCTCAGTAGGCCATTAAAAAGATTCAAAGATTCGAAGCTTAAGTCAGTCTCCTGTGGATGCCATTCAAGGGGTTTAATTACTGATCTACCAAAAGGACCTTATTGTGAAGCTGTTCCATCTATAAAACAGTGTCACAGCATGGAACCTGATGCTATTATTTTACTGAAGCATTAGGCTACTTTATTCTTTGTTTCTAACTGTAGCTCCTAATGAGATGTCAACAATACAAGCCAAAAAAAAACCCCATCCAGATGTTTCATATTTGGCAACATCAAGGTATAAGCTTTTATAAAAGGAATAGAAATATAGATTAGTGCATTTGGAGAGTTTTTTTTAAAAATCGAAAATGGAATAATTCTACTTAGTGGGCTGCTTTTCCCCTGAGATAGATTTGACACATAAAGTTTTAAGAAAATGTGAATAAATTTTCTCTACCATTCCTTACTAAGCTGTTTGTATAGGACTACTAAGTCTAAGAGAGATTATTAGATGGTTTGTAGGGTCCCAAAGGAATATTAGAATCCCTCTTGAAGTAAAAAACAAAAGTAAAAATAGTAAAAAAAAAAAAAAAAACCTCTTCAAAAAGGGACCTCATTGGTCAGTATGCTTTCATATGATTTATATTATCTTGGGTTGAAAGATAGGATTCTTTAATCTTCCTGGCCCTTCTCCCATTATATTATTGTCTAGGAATATTTGTAACTTGTGTTGCCATTAACTGTATGCATATATTTGTAAAGTAGTATTTTAGGAATATCTGGTCATTCAGTCTATTTTGAAGGTTTTTTTTTTTTTTGTTTTTTTGGTTTTTGTTTTTTTTTTTGGTGGGGGCACAAGGGTAAAGTGATCTGGGATATTGGACCTTTACACATTTTCGGTAATATTATTTCCCTTCTTTCTTTCATTGTTGTCCATGTAATGCAACTAGCCCTGTCCAATGATATTCTTAACTGAAATAATTCAATGTATGAAAATCAACTGTATATGCTCTTATTGCCAGATGCAGCAAAAACCAAAGCCTGACATTGTAAATCCTGGATTAGTATGTTTGTTTGTATTGTTCAGAATTCAGTCTAAGAAAGACAAACAACATCAGGTTATTTCTATCAAAGCAGGCAGAGCCTGTGTGCAGAGCTGCAGTCAAAACTGAGCTCCCTTTGAGGTTTGGTTGTACAGTTTATGTACCTTCCCTACAGAGGCTGATGTCAGCCATTCCATCATTGTTTCACCCTTCTATAGAGAAAATGTAAAAAAGGCCTTCAAGTCAGACCACCCCTAGTTTTTCCAGATCTCTTCCAGCCTTGGGTTATCTAGACAAAAGAAACTTGAGTAGAACACAATGGGCTTCCTGCTTTAAATTCCCTTCTAGCTTGGGTGGGGACTGACTAGGATAAGGAGAGTCTCTCCAGTCTCATTATCAGTAACTTCCTTCTGATTAAAAAAAAAAAAGAACTTAAAGCCAAGACTTTGGAAGAAGAAAGGGGGTGGGATGGGGAAGCTCTGAATCTCTCCAAGATATTGGTTATTAATAATCTTTTTTCACAGTATCATGGTACCTCTACTCCTTCATCCAAATCTTACTCTGATGCCACATCGTGGTATGGGGGGGTACTCTGGATTCTTGCAATTTGAGACAGCAGAACATAATCTTTGGAAGACTCCACTAATATGGAAAGTACAAAACCACTGTCAGACTGTCTTTACTGCTGTAGGAACAGAAGTTGATTGTACCAATATTTGGAATGTAGCTTTCATATGAGAGTGAGAGGTGCAGTGTAGTTTTGTTTACCTTCTTTCAGTAGGAAAGCAGTAGATAAACTTAAGTTGGTGTGTCATTTAAAATTTTAAAACTGGAAGGAATCATAGAGATCTAATTCAAACCCCTCATTTTACTGATGGAGACAAATTAAATTAATGATGAATGAATTGCTTGCTTTTACGTCCCTTTGCGTTCCTTTTATCCTCTCTGTTACACCGTTGGAATAGTTATTCTCCCCATTTTTATTGTCCATGGAACCATCTAGTTGTCCATGATTCCCTCAAGTCCTAACAGATCTAGGATTTGAACCCAGATTCTCTTTTTAAATATGTTGTTCCTTTCACTACACCATGGTGGCTCTCCTACTGACAAACTACAGGTTAATGAGTCTCTTTTTTTTTCTGATTCAAAGGGGATAAGTTTTTAAAGAAAAAGCATATTAATATGTTTGGTGCATATTGTTTGTAGACTGAAGCCATGTGCTCCCAGAATAGCTCATTCCCTAAGCTTTAGGGCTCTGGTGTCGAACTCAAAGAAAACATGCAGGTGTAGTATAACTTGGTCATATCCAGAATGCTAAACAGTATCGTTTTAAATGATGATGATGATCACAATAATTGCTTATATTTATCTGATGTTGTAGAGTTATAAAGGAAATAAATATGAAACAAAGAAACAAGTGTTATTTAGTGTCTACTCTACTTTCACAATTATCTTATTGTTTTCTCATAAGAACCCTGCAAGGTAGGTGCTATTATCCCCATTTGACAGTTGAGGAAACCAGGAGGTGAAGAGGCATGTTAAGAATCTCACAGCTAGTGCCTGAGGCCAGCTTTTCTTCCTCATCTCTGGACCAGTGCTTTATCTACTGTATGGCTTAGCTGCCTCTGCCCAAATCTAATCGGGCTGCCCTATAAATAAAGCAGTTAGGGTATTTTATTTCACTCCTCTTTTATAGATGAGTAAATTTCAGGATGTTCAGGTAATTTAGCTCAAACTCACAAAACTAAATTGTGACAGAGATGTCAATCATACCCACGTCTCTAGTCCCAAGTCCTCTCTCTACCACTGAATGAAAATATTAGGGAGATGTGACTTTTTGTTGTTAAAATAGTAGAAAAGTGAAATTTGACATGAGAAAATGTGGGGACAATCTTCCCCTTTCTTTTGGGTTATGAGCACTATGTGCAATTCTTAGTGGATACTACTGGATAAAGAACCTTTTACATTTAGGAATGACTTTTTCTGTGACTTAGAAAACTTTTTTACCCAGTTGAAATTGGTCTTGCAAGTCTTTCCTCTCCAGATTTCCTCTTATTCCAGAATGCATCCTTGTACTTTGTCTTTTTCATCTCACTCTGATTATGTAGTATCTGACAAAGTGTGTGACTGGAATTTGTTCTCTTAATCAGCGGAGGTATTATTGTATGCTATTATGCAGAAAGCCTAACAAACAGTGTTTTCATTCTTTGAGGCCAGTATTATAACTGAGTTCTCCTGCAGCTAAGTGGTGTGATGGGTAGAGCTCTGCAGGTCAAATGGCATAATCATTTTGCAAAATATATAAATACTAGCTAGCTATTATTACTGCTACTACCGGTATTTTCACTGCTACTTCTTCTACTACCACTCTTTCATTCCCAGATATCATTTCAATTTCTTCTAAAGAAATATCCCCTTTTGAATAATTCAAGAAGAAACCTGGACTTGAAGTCAGAAGACCTGAGTCTTGCCTCTGCTAGTTGCCGTCTACATGACCATGGCTATATCATTCATCCTCTAGAATTTATAGTTTCCTTATCTATAAAATGGGCTAATCATAACTTCTTAATTAAGAGCCATGTTGTTAAGAGTTAAATGAGATAATGCAAATGAATGCTTTGTAACCCTTAAGCACTACATAAGTAGAAATAAAATTATTACTATTATTTTGAGAAACACCAATTAATAGGGTTCAGCAACTGAAATTCCACCTCTTTGTATCGTCAATTCTACCTCCTTTTAAAATTTCCTTCAATTACATTAAACATTTATTGAAACCCTTCATTGTTGAAGGGTTTTAAAACATTTATTATTTAAAACATTCATTAAACATTTGTTGAAACCCTTTTTATGTAGTTGCTAAGAATATAGAGATGAAAAATTACACAATCCCAGGTTCTTCCAATGAACTTAAACTCCTGTACATTTGGAATTTGTACCCAGCTTTAGTCTGTCAGCCTTCATAGTATGTGAAGGGGAATAAGCATTTATTAAACCCCTACTGTGTACCAGGAATGGTACTAATTGGTTTTTAGAAATATTGTCTCCTTTGATTCTTTACAACAAGTTTACCAAGTTAGTAGTGCTTTTATTCCAGTTTTATAGTTTAGGAAACTGAAAGAAACAGAGGGTTAATTGATTTACCCAGGTTCATACAGCTAGTAAGTGTATGAGGCCCGAATTTGAACTTTGATCTTCCTGACTCCCTGCTTATGCTTGATCCATTGTGTCACAAGCTGTGCATTTAATACTGGTGGTACCTCAGATTATTATTAAAAAACAAGAAAATTCATTCAAATAGTGGTGATCATAAACTCATGTTTGGTTCATGTCTATCCTTTTTCACCTCTGTGTACTCGATAAACACCAAGGAACTTCCCAATTCATCTTTCATTTAGCAGGCATTTATTAAACCACTGCTCTAGAGGTTAGGGTTTCAATTGAATTTTTTATGAGATTTTACTTTGAGGGAGATCCTTCCCAACTCCCATGTTTTTCGATTTTTATGCATATATTTTGTTTTTGTATCACATACATTTCCCACTGTATCATTATGTTTGCTGACCTAATTATCTTAACAAAAACAAGTAGAGATACTTTTATATGGTCAATGCATTAATATTTTCCCCTTTGGTGTAGTTAGAATTTAATGGAATGAGTTAATTTTGCTTACCTATGAAATTGAACAATTCTTACTACCTTTTTTGCTTTTTTTTTTTTTTTTGAGGGCAATTGGGGTTAAGTAACTTGCCCAAGGTCACACGGCTAGGTTTTTGTTTGTGTATATGTTAAGTGTCTGAGGCTGGATCCGAACTCAGGGCTGATGCTCTACTCCCTGCGCCACCTAGCCGCCCCCTTACTACTTTTTCCAAGTAATATTCTTAGTGGAAGAAAGAAGTAGGATTGATCAAACCAAATTTGGAGTGTTCCATGAGGCTAGAAAAGGTAAGCAGAGGATCTAAATAATGACTTGTGTGTCCAGTGTCCAGTGATGAACTCCACCCCCTACCTTTGTTAGAGTTGAGATGGCCTAATTCCCCAGACCATCCTCCTGCATTCCAAATCAGTGCAACTTTGTGTGAAATGACCTTTTCTGAAACACTGGCATTTTCATTTTCAACACTGGTTTTCCTTTCTCTGAAATTGTTTTGTTATTGAAAAGTAAAGGGCCATTCCCCATGGTGGACCATTTCAGTTGAAGTGCACAATTTATTCTGCTGGTGTTTGAAGGACTTCTTGAGCAGTGTGCTGTGGGGAAACACAGTATGGGGAAACATTGAGGGGAATCCACCTCCCCAAAGTACAGTGCCTATAGCAGTCCATAAAGGCATTTATTTCTAAGCCCAGTCCTGCTATATAATCTTTGAAATGTTGTGTGGGATCAAAATCTGTCATTCTAACTGTGTTAGATAAATAAAACTAAGCCTTTAGTGTTACTGATTTAGTTCTTTACCACAAATTGCTAAATAGGCCTTCCTTTAGAGCCAGATATCTGAAAAGCTTCTGATAATTGTCACCTTATTTTTTTGAGAATGTACCGTTTACTGAATGAAGATGAGTCCTAGAAAAGGACCCCTATAGGAAGCTGTTTATTTATAGATTTACAGGTTTGGTTTGGTTTTCTTGTTAGAGAAATAACAATTAGAAATTGTTGCATTAGTGTTTTGGGAGCTGGAATCCCATGGAGCTTTTAGATTTCAATAATCGTTGCTTTCAAATATTTGGAAAGAAGCCTGCCTGTGGGTGTGAGAGAAGAAAATAAAATATGTGGGTATTGTTCTCTTTATTACTCCTTTGGGAGAGAAATTCCACTGGCTAGGTGAAATCCTGGCAAAATTTCCCAGGCTCAAAATTTTGATGGGGATATTTGCAACAAGCAGGAATGATCTAGGAAAAGTGCTTATTAGTGTAATCATTTTGAGATACCCAGGGAGAGAACTGCAGGACATAGGACAAATTGGGGGGAAATATTAATTATGGATACATTCAGAAGAGCTAGACCTGTGGCCAAGGATGTAGGTGAAATTCGATAGCTGGATCCCCCAGTAAGGATCTCATTTCATTATGTGACTAGTTTTCTGGGATCCTGCTGGTTGATATGACATTCTTAGATAGGAGAGTTCACGGTTCATGCCATTCAGGTAGATGCAGGCCAGCAGTGAGGCTGGACATTGCCAGGTGGTAGGACCTGCCCACCTTTTTCCTTTTGGCCTACATTTCCACAAGCTTTTGTAGGTTATGGTAAGTTGGGAGCAAGCCCTTAGTCTAGCAGTGTACTGTACTTAGTACTGAAATAGCCTTAAGTGTGTGGTAATAGTTAGACATATAACCCTCCTTATAGAGCTGCCCTGCTGATGGTATTTTTATTATTTTTAGTGTAGTGTTCCATGCCGGACTTGTTTTTAAAGCACATTTTAAGTGAATACTGTGACTGGGATCTGATGAGCAATTTGCATGTTTGGTTCAGGTCTACTGAACAAAACTGTTATGTACAAGCTTCAATCTCTGTAAATAAGACTGGCAGAGAATATATGTCCCATTTTGAAAAAAATAGAAAGAATATTTAAGGAGCTGCAAAAGGGCCATACTGGTGTAAATGAACCTTTGAGATATTAGTTTAACAAAAATAAATCTTTCCTTTGGTACTTACATTATCCTAAATTTATTCCTTTGTCTATAATGGTACCTCATCCAATCGCATGTTGGAAAGATGATTGATTTAGAATTAAAAGGGAACTTGGAGGCCATTTAGTCCAATGCTCTCCTTTGACAGAAGAAGAAACTGAGGCAGAAAGTTTAAGTTACATAAAGACACACAGATGGTTTCTGGGATTTGAACTTTATGACTACAAATCTAGCCTTTTTTCAACCACTCTATACTGCTTCTGTTGTCAAGACTGATAGACTAGACTACTTTTGATATTTAAACACATGTGTCTTTAAAGACAAGGTCTGGAATCAACACTGCCTAGCTATGTATGTAACTCTGTGCTGGTCTCTCTATTTCCTCTTCTTTAACACGGGGCTAGGACTACTTTCACTGCCTAATTTCTAGGCCTGTTGTGAGGGAAGCACTAAGTTAATTGCAAAAGGGCAATATGTGTAAGAGCTCTTAATTATGCTTTTGAGGAATTGGTTTTTTAATCTGTCGTGGCAGATTTGGTTTGAGGTTAGAGAAAATTTTTATTTTTCCACATTACTGTCCAATATCCATTAAGTTTTACCTCACAATTTTCCATGCAGACAATTATACTCTAATTTACAAATATTGATAGGTGCTAATTCCCATCTGTACCTTATTAATTAGATTATTTCACTTCCACCAAAGCTCTCTCTAAACAAGTTTTCTAGATTATAAAATCCTGGAGGGTAGCAGCTGCATGTTTTATTTAAATTAGTAGCTTTTGGGGCAGCTAGGTGGTGCAGTGAATAGAGCACAGGTGGTCCTAGAGTCAGGAGAACCTGAGTTTAAATCCCCACCCCAGACACTTGACACACTAGCTGTGACCTTAGGCAAGTCACTTAATCCCAATTGCTTTGCCTTCCCTCCTCCAAAAAAATGTAAATTAGTAGCTTTTGCAGTAACTAGTCAATTTATGTTGAATTAGATTTTCTTCTATTTCCTCAACTCTTTGGGAAGGCATTAATTCAATGGACTTTCAGTGGCACAATAAATAGAGCATTGGACTTGGAATTAGACTCATGTTCATGAGATCAAATCTGACTCAGACACTGGGCAAGTCACTTCACCCTGTTTGCCTCAGTTTCCTCACCTGTAAAATGAGCAGGAGAAAGAAATGGCAAACCAAATGTCTTTGTTAAGAAAACCCCACCCCTCCAAAAAGGGGGCGGGGGAGGAAAAGGAAATCCCAAATGGTGTCTTGAAGAATCCAGCTGAACAACAACCAACATTTATTAAGTACACTTTTCCAAGCACTGGTGATTGAAATAAAGAGAGAGACACTCCCTACCCTCAAAAGAAGATTACTGTGTAATAGAGGAAGATGTACAGCAAAGGAAGAAGAAAAGTGGGAGGGTAACCTAAAGGAGTATTGGTTGTGGAGACTTAAAGCCTAGAAGAGTTGCTGATGGATGATGCCACTACTAATTGTTCCTCCTCAAAGATCTTGAGTCCTCTCTTCTGCCCTTTGAACTACAATTCTCACCGTTTCTGCTGCCTCACACATGCTGCACCTATTTTTATTTTTCTCTCTTTTTTTTTTAACCTTTATTGTGATCTTTTATTGTGGAATACTTTCATCTTCCATTAAGTCACCTTTTTTTTTTTCTGACTTCTGTTACTCAGGTATTATATTGTTTTATACGAGATTGTAAACTCAAGGGCAGAGAATGTGATAATTTTTCATCCTTCTGTCCCTAATGCCAAGCATAATAGCTTGCACATAGTAATCAGTATTTTCTAAGGTCTCATGGTTAACAGGAGAAACACCTTATCATGGTGGAGAGCCAGCCTTAGAATCAGGAAATTCTGGATTCAAGCCCACTTCTGATGTGACAAGCTATGACTCTGGCCAAGTCACTTAACTTCTCAGGGTTTTTAGGTAACTCTCTAAGATAATAAATTGCAGAGAAGGTGCCATCCTTGTGGAGGGAGTTTCTTGACCTGGGGGTCCCTCTCAGGTGATATTAATGGAATCACAGGTCCAGTTCTATTCCTATTCTCTATAGTGGCCAGTGATAGAGCACTTTAGGGGTTCCTTGAGTAACCAATCTGGAGTCTCATTTCTAAGCCAAAGTAGCACTGCTTATCTGGAAGATAAGAGCATTACCAAGTAACCTAATACAACTAACTCAACTAGAGGCTTGAGCCAAAACAGACAAACAAAAAAGTCTGGAGTATAAGGGATTTTAGATACTGAGTATGTTCTAGTATTCCAGATTATCTTGATCTTATTAATGCAGATATTACCTCCAAAGGTGTTACTGAGACCCATGGGGGGGGGGGGCAACCAACTTACATGAGGCCTTCCTCCTTTTCTCTGGTTAACCAAACTAGTGGATTATGGACTCAGAAAGTACATGATTTGGTCTTCTGAGAGGATCTTCTTCTGGACAAGGCACACATAATAGCCCAGTTGTCTTAAGAGATTTAATTAGTAATCAAGGATAAACGTTTATTAAGCACCTACTATGTGCCAGGCTATTTACTGCCCAGTCACCAGTTTGGGCAGCTGTGGCTCAACCTTTCATCTCTTTAAGTCTTCCACCAGAGCAGCTCAGCATTTTATAAAGGTGATCCTGGACAGTCATAGCCTTTACTTGAAGAGGAAAAGCTTTGTCAGTCCCTCCTAAGCTGAAAAAGCATCACGTACAACAAAGTCCTCTATCTGCCATAGGATCATATGATCATAGAACTTAGAGTTATATGGTACCTTAGAGCTCCACTTGTGTTACAGGTAAAGAAATGAAAGTCCAGAATGGGATAGTGACTAGCCCAGTGACTGCTAGGTAGCAGAACCAGGATTGGAAACTGAATTCTCTGAGTAAAAATTCTGGTCTTCTGCCAATATGCCACAGCTGCTTGTCACTTGAGGGCAAGATTAAGGACAGACAGTTACTAAATAATCCTTACCAAATTGGTTTCCTGATTAATTTCTTCTATGAAAAAACCAGACTGCAGCTGTTCCATGGTTAGGTACACTAGGTCCAGGTTATGGACATTACAGCTGCAATTTTAGAATAATTTCTCATATCCAACTTTGCTAAATCTGGCCTTTTCTCCTCCCTGATAGTTGTTGTTTTTCTCTGCAGTATTTGGTACTACTGATCACTTCCTCGATTATCTTTTTTCTCAGAATCTCTCCGGTTGTTCTTTCTGAGTTTCCTTTGCTAACTTTTCATCCATGTCATACCCATTAACCATAGTTCTCCCTCATGTCTATGTTTCAAGTTCTTTGCTTTTTACTATCTCACTGACCTCATCAGCTCCCACATGTTCCTTTATGATCTTTATTCAGATATTATTATATATCCAATCCTCATCTTTTTTTTTAACTAAATCACCAAAGTTTATAACATCTCAGTCATAGTGTTACAGATTTATCTCAAGATTCAGTATGTCTAAAACAGTTAACTTTCTCCCCATATTCTCCCTTTTACTGGACTAATGTGGGATTAAAGAGTTTCAGAGAGTCCAGGAACCCCGATAGCCAGAGTCCCTGGAAAGCAGTCTGGAATGAATTCACAAACTCAAGTATTCTATAAGTCAAGGTGGCAAAGATTTATTGTTAGCTTTACAGTGTACAGGAGTTCTTAGGGAACCTCCAACCTTAAAGGGGTACAGTTAAAGTTTATATAGGATATTCTATAGTATAACAAGTGCCAAATATGCTAAGTAGGTGAGTCAGGGCAGGATTAGGGATTGGTTAAGGAGTGGTCAGTTCTTATGGAGGTGTGGTTTTTGGCTTGAAACATCACCAAGTCAGCTAGGGGTCAGGGCTGACCAAACCACCACCATCAGGGTCATGTTTAACTAGATGAATGTTGTGGGTTTAGTATATGCCAAATCTAAGGCATACATAACAAGGGATTCAGAAAGTATATAATGAGTTAGGGAGTATACATATGACTTGAGTCTAGGATACATATGATAGGTATGACCCAATATACAGCTGCTTCAGCCAGTAAACAGCTGGGCCAAACTACTAAATTCTATAGGTGCAGCTGGCTACTATATCAAGAAGAGAGATAAGTATTTTGCTAGGGCATGCTGCTCTTGAGCTAGGGAGAAACTGCCTGAGAAAGTGTTTTGAGACTAGGGAGAAATGTAATTTTGGAACTGGGGTTCAAGCCCAGGCATCCAAGCACCCCTTCAGTACCACCATCTTCTAGTCCTCACCCCACACATTAAATCTGTTGACAAATTATGTCTTTTGCATACATCTCTGTTTATACTCATATAGCCATAGCTCTAGGTCAGGGGTTCATCACCTCTCACAGCCTTTTAGCTGTCCTCCATGACTTTCCCCACTCTAATCCTGTCTTTACTCAATGGCAAGGAATTCTCCCTTCCCACCTTCCCCCAAGCATAGGTCTCACCCTGTCATCCCCTTTCTCAGTGACTTTGGTAACTCTTGGTTACATGTAGACAAGATCTAAACTCTTCTGACATTGGAAACTTTTCATAACCTAGATCTTTTTTACACTTCTAGTTTTCTTTTATACTACTCTGTGTGCTCTGGGATCGAGTTACATAGTCTACTTACATTTCCTCAAACACAGTACTCCACCCCTTTTCCCTGTGCTTCCATACTTTTGGCTCCCATGCTTGAAATACCTTGTCCCTTCCCCTCTGCCTCTGGCTTCATTCAAAACTCAGCTCCATTTCTCCCTTTTTTCATGAAGGCTTTCTCATACCCCTCCAGTTGGTGATGCCTTACTCTCATGTCTTAGTTTCTATCTACTCTCTTTTCATTTTATGTATACTTATATGTTAGTTGGAAAATAAATCCCCAAACCTGAAACAGTTTTAGATAGAGTTTTATTAAGTCATTTGGCAAAGGAAAAAGCCAGAAAAATTTGCAGCTCTCTCCTAAAGTCTCTGTAATATTACTATATGTGGAGTTCAGACAAGGGTGTAAGGGTACCTGATAGGCCACATGTAGACAGTAGGCAGTTTCCAGAGAAGGATAATTTGAGATGTATATCAGCAGGTTAGTATAAACATTTAATGTAATTTGGGGAACCCAAAACACAAGGTTTGAGTGGACCCAAATTAAAATCTGAGCAGATTTTTTTTATAGCCAACTGGCTTGCTTCTAGTATCTGTGACGTCAGTTTGATCTCATTGGTAAACTTTTTACTTAAACAATTTTCTCATCACATAAAGCTAGGTTCATAGAGTATTAATAAATAATAGAGTGCTTAATATATTTTTTTTGTAGGGTAGGCATATTCCTCACCACACATTTGTATAATTTCTGGAAAGCTGTGATTTGACATTCTTTCCTTGAAGGGAGCACCTTTTAGGTTCATTGTTTCTACATTTGAGTTGACTGTTGGTGATAGTAATACAATAGTAACGTTGAACATACTTCCTATTCAAGGAATAAGAAGTTATTTACCTATGACTCTCCCTTGTAAAAATAGGCATTAGATATAATGATCTATTCATCCTCACAGTTATTTAAAGTAACAGAACAGGAACTAGATTATGTCAAGTAGTAATGTTACAAAATCTTCTACCAAGAAGTAATTTGCTTCTAAGGAAAAGACATATTTTCCTCTCCTGGCACAGCTCTTGTGTTCTGGGCTGCCCTGTGTCATTATGGTCATAACTTTTATTTTCTTAGTTCAATTCTGGTTAATCAGTTGTTCAGGGAAGTGGAGGGCATCTTGTATTGCAATAGCATGATGCTGGTAGTTACATGGTAGTTGTCTGATAAGTGCTTGCTAAATGGAGAGATGGGTGGATGGATGTGCTAAAACATGCTGAACATAACTTGGCAGGGAAAAGATTCTGAGGTAAATCCACTGGTGGTACCTAATGGACTTAAAGGTAAACTGCTCTCTATAGGGGCATCAAACTGTATTAAACTATAGGAAAGATGGAGATACAAGTGACAGTGTAAAGAAGTACTAGGGGCTCCTAAAGATTCTTTTATCACCTTTTTTTTTTTTTTTTTGCTTTCTTAAGCACCCCATGGGACAGAATAATAGAGATGGAAGAGGTTTGAAAAGCCCTAAGTGTTAGGCAAATGTAATATGGCATTAATTATTAATTGTAGTAAGAGTTAATATTAATATCATTGTTCCCATAACGCTCCTTAGAACCAAGGGTATAGCTCTCTAAACCAGATCTGTATTTCACTCTGATTCCCTGTGTCCTCTTTTCTAAGAGTCAGTGGTTCTCCTAGAAAGGGGGGAAAAACCAACACTGATTTTTTTTTTCACCATATAGCATTGTTGTGTGTCCTTCTGATGTTTTTAGGAGTGTTTTGTTTGTATGCTTTTTTTTCCTTTTGATGGAGTACTTGGGATGTATATATGTATGTAACATCAATCTATGTAACATCAGTCAGTAATACCAATCTGTAACATCAGTTTGTAAATGGGGTGCTTTGGGATCTATGTCTGTAAAATCAATTTGTAAAACCAGTCTGTACAATCACATTTCCATGCCCCCCCCCCCCCCCCCCAGCCTCAGAGCATTGACTCTGCTCCTTCCCCCTTTCAGCACTCTGCCCAGCAACAACTCATGAACTGTTTATCTCTGCTTGAAACAATAACTTACCTATGAATCCTTCACTAAACTATGTATAAACACTTTTAGCTTAGGCAAATGTTATCTCCCTTAGTTAGAATGGCCAGCTGCACCATAAATTCTTCAATACCCTATCTATAGGGTAACTCCTTAGTCAATTATATACCCACACTGTCTCTGATGGCCTTGGTGGGTGGCAGACTGGGCACTCTTTAGTGGCTGTGACCGAGGATTGACTTTAGTGACATGTCAGGCCTTAAACCACACCTCCAGCTAGCCCCCCCCCCCCCTTGGGATACACCTGCGCAGTTGATATTAAAAGTGCATGGTCCTTTAAGCACTGACCACTCCTTAATTCCTCCCTGATCCCACCCTTACTCACCTAGTTAGCATAATTGATACCTTAAAACTATGCCTGTGATCTCTGTAAGTTTGCAGGTTCCCTAAGAATCCTTGCTTGTGCAGCATAACAATAAACTTTACAATCTCGGCTTCAAAGTTTGCTTGAGCCTCATCAATTCTTTCCAGACTGAATTGCAGGGTTTCTGGTCACTGATAGTGATCAGGGTCCCTGGCAGAACCTCTTACCCTTCCCTATCCTTATTACCTTTTCCTCTTTACTTTCATTACCCTGTAATCCTAACCATAACTCCTGCCTGCTTCCTTTACCATTCCTTCCCCTCATGAAAGCTTTTCTTAGGTTCATTAGGTTCAATCACTTTCCTGATTGCATAAAAATGGGACCTGTTGGTAGCCTAGGTAGAGTGGCCAATATTAATACTCAACCAGAAAAGGGCTCATTTCTACATTGCTTGCCTCAGTTATGCAGAATACATAAAGGCAGTAGTTCAACTAGTAGTTCTTGAGGTAGTTCAGTGGTCTGGGCACAATCTCAGAAGTTCAGTGACTGGATGTTGTTCCTGATATATTTTTTTTCCTTTCTTTGTTGGAATCTACCAAATCATCATAGGCTGATCAGTTCAGCAATGTGGGAAAGCAGTGAATGAGAACACAGTTCCTATTGTGAAGCAGAAACATCTATCCACTGGACATCCTAATAGGTTATCCTTTTAACCTTCCTAGTTATTTTCATATAGTAGAAAAATAAATCAAATATATGCAGTGTTAGCTTCACTTTTTTTCTCCCAGTTAACCACCCTTTCCTCTAGTATCAATAAATTAGAGCAAGGTACAGTAGCCTGTGGCATTTTTTTCCTTTGCTTTTTGTTAGAAATTCCATCATTCACCATGAGCTGCTGCCCCTTGAGAGAATCAATACAAAAATAGCCACCATGTTCACTGCCCTGTTATGAGACTCATGCCAAGCAGCATCCCTCCTCTTCAATTTCAAATGACTGGCCCTAGGTAAAATTCTATGGGAAAGTATATTTCATCTGATTCCAATATTCTCTCCTTCTTCTAAGAATCTTTGTCCCTAAGAAGCCAGTGCCATCCTGCCTTTCTGTCCTCCTGTAAAACCAAGTTTAACCTCAGAATGTGTTATAGTCGAAAAATTTAAATTACCTCTTTATCTCTGCCATAAAAGTCCCTAATTTCTCAGTATATATTGATCTCAGCTAAGTGTTAGAGGAACTAGGTGAGACAATGGTTAGAGTGCTAGGCCTGGAGTCAGGAAAGGTCTTCTTCCTGAGTTTGAAACTTGGTCTCAGGCAATTCCTAGCTGTGTAACTCTGGCGGGTCACTTACCTCAGTCACTTACCATTTTACCTCAGTTTTCTCACCTGTAAAAATTAAGTAGAGAAGTAAATGACAACCCACTCCAGTATCTTTGCCAAGAAAACCACAAATAAGGTCACAAAAAGTTGGGCATGCCTGAAATTACTGAGCAACAATAAAAATATCTGGTTCAATATATTCACACTAGTTCTGATAACCTTAGGGGAATGTGCATTTTAAAAATTGAGGCTCATTAATTTCAGCTAATGTGAATTCAGGTAGTGTGCCCAAGTGAAGTGGGCACATTTTCAGATAGTTTTAGGTAGATTTTTTTTGGTGGGGGGAGGGACAGACGTTCCTGAGGGGTCCTCCACTTCGTTCATCAGTCCTTCAGAGGAAAGGGATAGTATATCCTATGTCAGAGGCAGCTGGGTGGGATAGGAGCCTTGAAGCCAGTGCCTGGCTCTTAATCAGAGTATATTTTTCTTTCTTACTCCATGATATGAATGCACTTTGGTTTTGGAGTCACGGACCTTGGTTCAGATCCTACCTGTCATTTAACTACCTTTGAAACCTTGAGGAAATCATTTAACTATCTGTGCCCTGGTTTCCTCATTGTTTTTGAAAGCTTGCAAAGCTCCTTGCCATCAACCATGATTCCTTACCATGTTAAAAATCTGTTTGCAAAGAAGTAAGTTAGAGCAATGTTCTGAACTGGAAAACTGCTATATAGTAGAGTGGTTAAAATGATTTAAGTAGCACAGAAACTTCCTTCAGCACACCCATCCAAAAAAAAAAAAAAGTCAGGTGTGGAAAAACAATATTCCAAATCTTATTTTTTCTTTCCCCATTTGGACTATGAAGCTCTCCTAGCTTTTAATTTGAGAGGGAAAAAAAAACCCACAACAGATTCAATGCAAATTACTAACTTTCTCTATTCATAGAAAGCCTGCAAATATAAATAGTAATACTCACAGAATGACATATGACACCTGAGGTTTCTGCATTTGTAACAAACTAGCATTTATTACTAGCGCCTTTCATTGAAATGTTAAACTATGTGCATAATGAATAAAAACTGCTACTTCTTAGTGAAAATAAGAGAGCAAATGAACTAAAATCTGCCCCTGTGATCTTTTCCGTATTAACTGGAGTTCATAAAAACTTTGGGGGGGTAAACAGTTGAAAAGTTTTAGAAAATTACAACATCTTTTCTGATTTACCTTTCTCTTTTTCCTTTTTTTCTCTTCTTTCAAATGATAAACCTTATCTGCCACACCAGAAAATGTCCTGCCCTCTGGCTGTTTTCAGATTAATTCCATCCATGGTTATTTGCAGTGTATAGCTCATTTCCAAAAGGAATTCTTGTAATGCCCTAAGTCTGTATGTGACATGTTGACAGAACAAAGGGCTATTAGCAACTTCAAATCAACAATGGTGTCATCAAAACATATTCACATATGCTTTAAAATGATGTGTTTTGCTGTACAAAAAATGACTCTTACATCATGTTTTTCATGATAATGTAATCCTTCATCTTTGGACTGTAGTCAGTCCCTGCTTTGGGGGGGTGAGGGGTGCTTTTGTGACAGAGAAATAAGTTGATGAGTATTCATACACTGATTATTAGCCTCTATACACATTTTCAGTGTGAAGCTTTAGCATGCATTAAATTTTCACAGTAATAGTTTGTCCCAAGGCTAACCTCTATGCCTTTCTAGGTTTGGCAGTAGAAGGTGAAGGGCATTATGGGAGAGGATTGGCTACCACTTTCCCCCCTTCCACCTGGGGTACTTGATCATCCCCCTTGACTCCTCACCTGAAGAGATATATCTCTGCACACACCTGAGGGAGAGGTGAAGGAGTGATCCTAGATCCAGAAATTCTACCCTACAGCTTTTGCTCCCTCCCCTCCAGGAGAAAGCCTGGCATGTTTGGAACAGCTCAAGCCCTTCTGAATCTTTGTTAACTTCTCTCTTTTGTCAACTAGAAGGGGGAGATGGAGAAAGCAAGTATGTGTCACTTCACACCTGAATATCTGGCTCCAGGAAATTCCCTCACTGTTTTCCATTTGTGTGCTAGCCACCCCCGTGGCTCAGCCTCCTTTACCACCTGTTTCCTTTGTCCTCATTATCCTTCTCCCATAGCTCTTCTTTCCCTAATCTTGTAAACCCAATTGAGTCTTTAAGAAAATTCCCACCTAGTCTCCAAGGTCAGTCCCAAGAGTTCCACAGTCTCAAGGAAGAAACTAGAAGAAGATGAGGATATCTCCCAGAAGCACTTCTTCCTGGTTTCAGAGGTCCTTTTCAAAATCTCCATAAGTTTACATGTTTCACAAATTGATATTCTATAAATAGATCATTAAGAACAAAACTTACTTTTTATTATTTGCAGGGGAATGACCATTGGATATCCAATTGAATATCCAATGAAATATATCCATTTAAAATATATATTGAAATAACCAATTTTATTAACTCTTTTTTCCTAACATGTAAAATAATCACATCAGAGTGGCAGAGAAAATCTAATTGAGATTATTCATACCCTTCAGCCCATATAAGGAGAGACTATTTCATAACAAAGTGCCAAAATCTCAATAAGATAGTGATGGCCATGGATTTTATATTATCCTCTTAGATTTTGCAAAGACCTTTATTACACACAATCTCATTTGAGATTTATATGAGCCCTTTGAGAAGGGCTCTATGAGCATTATTATCAGTTTACAGATGAATGAAACTGAGTCTCAGGTAAAGTGGTTTATCCATGGCTAGTGGATACTAGAGGTGGTTTTTTAACCCAGGGCTCTCCTGACTCCAGTTCTCCCATTTCACTGTATCATACAGCTTCTCTACTGCCATAGTCCATGTTAGATTGTTAATTTTCTTTTTTTTGCTTTTTGGAGGGCAGTTGGGGTTAAGTGACTTGCTCAAGGTCACACAGCTAGTTTTTGTGTTAAGTGTATGAGGCCAGATTTGAACTCAGGTCCTCCTGACTTCAGGGCCAGTGCTCTACTCACTATACCACCTAGCTGCCCCTAGACTGTTAATTTTCATAATCAACTTGTCATGTATTTGAAAAATATTTGTTCTAATTTTGTAAGCTTATTCATGTTTTGATATTTTAATATCCACAATGACCTAGTGGCTATCCGTGCAAGATACATGAGTGGCCAAATCTCAAGAATCTATTAAATGGAACTCATTTTAAAAAATCTTCTACTAAATATCCTAAACTAGCAAGAAGTTATGTATATGAAAACATTCTAATGCACTTTGAAACTGATTATTGAAAACAGATTATTGGAAAATGCCTGAGCACAATTGATCTAAGAGAATATTCATCATCTACTCAAATTTGGTACTTGAATAAATACTGGATTGATTGTCCTCTTTCTTGATTAGAACATAATTGAAGAATTAACTACTAGCCTCAATGTTCTGAGCAAATTCTAATTGGTTATAGGCTTTCTCATGTGGATTTTACTATTCCTCATTCTGCATTTTGAAAGGCAGATATTCTACAAGATGATGAATATATAAGGTAATGTAGAGTCACTCTTTGTAGCTTAAGTATCTCTTATACTAACATGCCAGCAATCATTTTTTGGGGACCAATTTTTGATGACAACTAGCATTAGTGACTAAAATGAACTGAAGAAGAAATGGCAAACTACTTCAGTATTTTTGCCAAGAAAACCCCAAATGGGGTCATAGAGTTGGACATGATTGAAATGACTAAATAACAAACAGCAAAGCATTGTTGATTACCCTCATTTCTTTCTTTATAAAGGATGTTTCAGTGATAACTGATTGGTACTCCCATGTAGGTTCTCCATGTGTAGGCAGCAGTTTGTAAGATCTTCGCAGAACTAAATATATCTGATTTTAACATTCCCAGGTACAGTACAAATAAAAATAAATTTTAAAACATTCAAAAACATTCATACAGTTTTACATTTCATAAAATACTTTTAACAGTTAATTTAGGGGAAAATAGTGACTCTTTTTGTGGATTTTGAAATCTTTATCCTTTAGGTTTTATAGGTAATTTTGTATGTACATATTTTCTGAGACATTTGTATGAGTGATGAAATTTTTAAAAATGTCATTATTGTGAGAATGATCTCAGTAGGGATTCACTTGATCTGCTTTATGGAGTTTGCCCAATTTGGTTCTGCATTAAGACCTCATTCCACAGCAAAGAGATGCTAAAATGGTCCTCTCTGGCCTGTAATCTTACTCAAACAAGTTGTTGAATATTAATATTAGGTAATAGCTGTAGGGGAAGGGGAAGGAAAGAGAATGAATGTAGGGACCCAGGTGTCCTGCTTTTACAATAGAACTGAATTCAGTTTCAGTTGATCCAGGATCTATATATTTGTAGGGTGTGTTGCAGCCAGCTTGCAGAGCACCCCTTGCTTTTCTCTTCTCTGATTGGAGGGATGGCAGTTGGAGCATTGAATGGCCAAAATTATTAACAGTCCTGTTTTTTGAAACAAACAAAAAAAAAGGATTTTCTGTGTTTCTTATAGTTGGAGGTCTTTCTCTTAAATTGATATTACGGTAGTTCAGTCTTTATGACATTTTAAATACAGTAATATTCTACAGTGCTAAAACATCATTGGCAGTCAAAGTATATGAATTTTGCCCCATTTAGTATAGCTTTTTAAAATTCTGCTTTTGCAAATCACTCAACACTGGGAGGATAAAGTGCTGAGGATGAGAAGTTTTGAGGTTAGGGATTATTGAAAAGTTCAGTTAAAAATATTTGCTAAGTTAATACTGAAAAGATACAACTGATAGTGATAAAATATTTGCTAAGTTAATATTGAAAAAAGACAATTGATTAGCGATAAAGCAACTCAGTCTCGAGCCATCCAGTTATGTTCACTTACCTGTTGATGCATTCTAGACAAGTGGTCTCCAAAGGGGGAGGCTGTGGAAAGATTGCAAGCGGCGTGGCCAGAGAGTGGGAGGATGACTTTCATCCCATCCTACTGCTTGTGGACTATCCTGGGTCTTGTCTTCTACACATTTATTCTTATGTTTAACTGATTACCCCCTAACCTACTCTTAGTACACCTCCACCCACTGTGCTGCAAACTTACACCCTCTCCCATTGGGTCAAGGAGTTAAAACTGTTTTTTTTTTTTTAATAATGCCCTCCCAGTCATTTGTCTTCTCCATTTTTTATTTAAAAAAAAATTAAACTAACCTAAACTAAAAAGCATCAACGACAAAAAACCCCCGAAACTTGGCTTACTTTTTTTTTTATTGATTTTTTTATTGATTTGGTCTGTTCTGCTTTACTTTTTTACTTTTTAATTTTGATGCTTACCCCTTTATACTATAATTTGGCATCTTGGAATACCTTTTCTCCTTTCTTCACTACTTTTGGTGACAATGATAGCTCCTACCTTCCGGGGTTTCTGTGAGGGTCAAATTGAATAACATTTATAAAACTGCTTAGCACAGTGCCTGGCACAGAGTAGAGACTATATAAACGTCGCTGCTTCCGTTATTATTAATTATAATTAATATTTTCCCCTCCATGTGAATTTTCTTTTTATAGGAGTAGGTACAGCTCTAATAATTAATTTGGAGATGCTAATTCTTCAAATTTGACTATTTTACATTCTTAGTCATGTGGTTTTTCTTGACACTCTAATTACTTGTTTTTTGAAGGGCTATTCAATTATGTAGAATTATAATACCAGATAAGAGCTGGAAAAGTCCAGCCATCTACTCCATCTACTCCAGCCTCTTTATTTTATAGATGTAGGACTGAGGCCCAGGGAGAATACTTAATTTGCCCAAGGTCATGTAGGTGGTAAATATTGGAGGCAGAGTTGGAACTCAGATCCTCTAATTCCATAGACAGTGTTCTTTCCACTATTTTTGGTAGTGTCTTTTGATTTATTAAAGTAAATGTACTTTTTCCTCTTATTTATTCCCACTCATAATTTTGATCATTGCAAGAATAACTGTTTTGATTTGAATTTCTTTTTTCTTTTTATGAATCATGGCACGTTGAAATAAATAATGTCACATCCATAAATTAAGCTAAAGGATTAACAAACAAATTCCAAAACCATTAGTAGTTAATTAACCTTCTGTATTTTCCTCCAAATTGACTTTAATTTAATTGATGGTACTAAGTTCCTTTTCTCCCTTAGTGGCAACATAAAACAAATGGTTGTAACACCCATGCAAAAAGGAAAAACAATTAAAGAAATAAACGATATATTTCTTACACTTGACAAATAATAAAATGTATTTAAATCACAGATGCTGAAAGGAAGCCCACCTGTCAGTGAAGGTTCCATTGATGCTTATGTTCATTTTATTTCCTTTTCTCCAACTAGTGTAATTTGTTTGGTGATGATATTGTTCTTTTGCAGGTTTTTTTTTTCTTTCTGTCTGGTTTTTAACATATATATTTGGGACATCTTGTTGAATTGTTGGTAATGAATTTATTTGATAACTACATTTTTTTTTACAAATCAGTATAAAATGCACACATAGTAGATCCTTTGACTTGGACAATCAGGAATGACTTTTCATGATGTTACCAGCTGAGTAAGTTGGTTACTTGGCCAAGTTACTTATTTTTTCTGATCCTCACTTTCCTCCCTTGGAAAATGGGAAGTGAGGCACTTTTGTTGGAGGAAGTCCCCAAACCTTTGTCTTGCCTAATCTGCTAGCCAAGCACTATTTTCCCTCCTATCAAACCATTCTGCCAGGCTGTTTGTCATCCTGGTCAAGACACTGAGAATTTCAGAACATCAGTTTCCTTGTCTATAAAGTGTAGAGAGTTCTTCCTCTGCTTCCTTCACAGTTATTTTACCAAATTGCCATTGTCAACCTGAAGGTTCAAGGAGGCAAACAGGCTAGGTGACATATAAATCCATTTTTTCATTCCCTTAAAGCTAGCCAAAAACATCCATATGAAATCTGATTGCCTGAACAAAAGAATGAGAAGACTTAAATATGTTTTAGAACCATCTCAATTCAGGGTGGCTGTGTCATTCAAATTTATGATCTCCATATATATTTGATCATGGTATGAGAAAGGAATTTTCTTCATTGAATATATGGTAAATACAATAAAATTAGTGAGTTGACAAAATGTCAATTGAAATTATGGCCCAGGATATCTGTTTTCTTTACCCTTAACATGCCATAACATAGTATATGTCCAAAAAATATTAAGATAAGAAAATGTCCCATTATTCAAGGTAGTGTGTCAGGTTAAGGGTCTCATACTTAATGGCCATAAAGTCAGCCCCTTTGGCTTTGGTGACCTAGAAAGAGTATTCTCTTAGTTTACGCGGAGAACAAAGAAGCTGTTAGGTCCAGGCTCTTTTTCTGGTTGATTAGTTCAGTCCCTGGCCCTTATTAAGGTTATCAAAGTGATATTTACTGATCATCACCATCTAATCAGATAGTTGAGTTATATTGGTTTTGGTGGTTGTTGAAGTGAATCAGTTATTGTCATTGTGTTATCTCACTTGATGCTTCCCAGCCACGAGAGCCATCTACTCCTGCCTCTTTATTTTATAGATGTAGGACTGAGGCCCAGGGAGAATACTTAATTTGCCCAAGGTCATGTAGGCGGTAAATATTGGAGGCAGAATTGGAACTCAGATCCTCTAATTCCATAGACAGTGTTCTTTCCACTATTTTTGGTAGTGTCTTTTGATTTATTAAAGTAAATGTACTTTTTCCTCTTATCTATTCCCACTCATAATTTTGATCATTGCAAGAATAACTGTTTTGATTTGAATTTTTTCTTTTTATGAATCATGGCACGTTGAAATAATGTCACATCCATAAATTAAGCTAAAGGATTAACAAACAAATTCCAAAACCATTAGTAGTTAATTAACCTTCTGTATTTTCCTCCAATTGACTTTAGTTTAAGTGATGTCTCCCTAATAACCGTCTTGCTTGTTTCCACTGATTTCCTTTTGTTCCCTGTTGAAACCCTGGCTTATTATGCCCATTGCATTTAGTTGTTTGCTCTGAGGTTGCCAATTACCTTTTAATTGCCAAATTGAGTAGCTTTGTCTTCGTCCTTATTTTTCTCACATTTTATACTACTTCCACTCTCTCCTTTACTTTATTCTTTATACTTATTCTTTAATCCCTTGGCCTTTTTTTTTTTTTTTTGCACTGATTGTGTTTCTAACTCTTAACGATTCCCCCTATGTAACCTTCACTGCATCCCTTTTTTCTTTGTGATCCTTTAGATTCTTTTTGCTCTACTTTCTTCCTATTGCACTTTCTTTTCTTTTATTCATATTATCACCTACCAGGACTCCATGTTAACTGTGTACAGATGACTTCCCAATCAGTAGCTCTAGACCTGAGCTTTCTTCTGAGCTTTGAATCTTCACCTGTCTACTGGAAATCTCTTTGTACATGTCCCATTAGGATCTCAAAGTGTTATGTCCTATACTGATGTCAATGTCCTTCCCCTACAATCTCTTTGTCTTTCTGATTTAATTCTTTGTGATGTTTTACAATTCCCACAATTCCTTATGTTAGACATATTGGTGTTTTCTTTGACCTTTCCTTTTAATTTACTTTCCACAATCTTGGAGTTGCCAAACACCTGCTGATTTTGTCTTTCTTATTCTCACTGACGCTAATCTTATTTGCATGGATTTTTGCAGTAATAGCCTAACTGATGTTCCTACCTCTAGCATTTATGTCCCCCAGCACTCTTGACACCAGTTTCAGATTCTTCTTCCATATTCAGGTCTGATTATGGCACCCTCAGCTCAAAACCCTATTTGTCAAAGTAATAAAATCTCAATTTCTTTAGCCTGCCATTCAGTGCTATTTGGTGGCACCCTGGAGTCTAGGGTTGGACAAGTGGTAGAGGAAGAGGAAGAAAGTCAGAAGACTTTACAACCCAGAGTAAAGAAAGTACTTCTGGAGGTGGGATTTTGGTTACTAGTGTCCTTTTTACCTGGTATCATTTAATTATACTAAAATTGTTTGATAAATCGTCTCTCTAAGAAGTAGTTTTTCTAATGTAAGTTTCCTAAGTAAGGAAAGATTTAAGCCCGTATTTCTACTTAAGGATAACTTAGTAAGTGATATTTACTATAGACTTTGTAGTACCAGTTAAAAATTTTATATTTGTAACACTGGATCCAGATTAAACAAAGATTCTATTCAGTTCAATCAGCATTCATATATACAGTCCTACCTTGTGAACACAACTGAAAAATACAAAGAAATGAGAAATGATCCCAGTCCTTGAGGGACTTAGATAATAAGATCATAGGCTCATTGCTTTTATTAATACACAGGGTATTATGTATCTTTCAGAGAGAAACCCTGTTAAAGACAAGAAATCGCAGATTTGGTTTTGGCAATGGTTTTCAGTCATGGGAAAATTCTTTGATGTCCTCTTTCCTTATTTCTTTTGGTCCATTGAATTCCTTTCCATGCAGTTTCTAATAGAATGAATAATATAATGTTAAAATCCTTTCCTCTAAGAGAGTTAGGCAGTTTATAAATAGAATGTAGTACTGCAAAGGAGGCTTCAATTCGCTAGATTAATTAAGCACGTTTTAGGGAGTTCCCTTTAGTTCACTATTTCTCTGTCTCTTTCCCTTTGCCTCATCCCTCTGATCCTTCATCGAGTTTGTCAGGGTTTGCCAGAATTTTCCACTCACTGAGAACTGTACATAAGATAATCATAAGATAATTAGGTTTATTGTGCTGTGGATACTGTAATTATATAGCAAGAAACACAGAATTTGGTGAAGGAAAAATGTTACATTCTAAATATTGGCATAAATTTATTACTTAGCAGATAGCATGCTGTAGTGGATCTAAAAAACCTACCTCTAAACCAGAAAGATCTGGGTTCAGACCCTGCCTCTGTCAGATAAATGCTGACAATTTGCTTAATTTTTCAGTATGTAGGAATTGCTATATAGTAATACTATAAATTTCAGGGAAGATACTAATTTGTAATGGGTAGGTAAGAATTCTCACCTGTGAATTCTCAATACTTGGAAATCACAGATCTAGGCCATTTTTCCATCCATATATTTTGCTCTTTCTAAGCCTTGGTCCTGTTTATGTTCTTTAGAACATTTTCCAGGGCCTAGTAATTCAGTGGCAGCTTAATATATACTAAGTAGCAGGTTTTATGTATCCTTCAAAGCCTGGCTTAAATCCCCCCTTGCTGAAAGTTTTCTTTGTAAACTCTTCTCAATTTGACTTTCTATATCACAGTGTCTAGCACTTAGCCCATGTCACCTTCTGATCTGTTTTATATATATATATATATAATTTATATATAATATAGGCTTGCTGATTGATTATTGATTGATATCATGAATTCTCAAATAGATTGTAAACCCTTTAATGGCAAATAGTGCATTTTATGCCTCTTTGAATTCTAATCGCCTAAATAATATCTTGCAATTCTATTTGATTTAGATGAAGAAATGTAAATTTACTGCTTGGTGTGGTAGTACAGAGTAAATACTTAGTGTTTAGTGATGGTGATCATAATACTTGACAGGTTATAGAAAATTATCTCAATTGGGTCTCAGTAACACTGTGAGATAAGTAATAAACATATTATTCTCCATTTAGAAATGAGCAAACTGAGTGGTTAAGTAATAGCTAGTAGTGGAGGGGAGATTTGAACAAAGACCTCCTGATTCTAATCAAGTCCTGCTGTCTAGACATTATTACACACACTTTCATGAATATAAAAAAAGAATATTCACATCTTACTCCTCTTGCCCTATTACACAATCTATCTTTTCCATCTAAAGAACATTCGTTTGGTCTCTGATGACCATTGGCAACGTGAGATCAGAAAATGCCTTCAGCAATCTTGAATGGCTTTATCTCAATTATTAAATTCAAGCATAATATTTTATAGTAAAATGTTAAAATGTAAATAGACCCCCAAGTACCTTGCCTTGGTAATCATTAAAATTTATTTTATTGGTTCATTCTGACTATAATCATGCACATACTCTGATTATAATGTCTCTTGATTGGAACAGCTCACTGGGAGACTTAAATTTGAGTCAAAATCTTTCTGGCTGGCTGTTCTCAATGCTTGCTATGGGAATCATTTCTGAGACACAATAGCCTGATTCTGAGGTAATTTCTCCAGTAAGTTTTTGCATTTAATTTCTCATGTCTTTAATTATACGAGAGAAGAAGCCCATAGTGTGAGAGAGGGTCATGACTTGTCTTAGAGCATCAGGCTCTAGTCTGTCTTTCACTAGACACAAGAAGTCCAGGGGGTATTTTTTGCTTTATTCTTCTCACATCTTTTCCCCAACTCCTGCACTTTTCTATTTAATTTGACAACTATTTATGAGTGCTTTTACTAATATGCAAGGCACTTTGCTTGAAGGGGAAGCTTAGTAATAAGCAGTCCCTGCCCTCAAGGAGCATCTCCTACTTAAGCTGGATATTTGAGTTAAATCTCCGCAAAATAAGTTACTTTTGAGCTCATCTTCTGCTTATTTTTATACTAAGCCTCTTAGCAACTAGTTTCTTTATAGTCCTAGAAAGTTAAAATGAACTGTTCTTCTTAAAGGGAACAGATTATTTCAAGCAAAAAAAAATGTGTGTGTACATCTGTATATGTTTGTATGTTATCATTATCAAAGGTTAATTTAAAAAATCATTGAGGGAAGAAGGGGTGGGGGGAGTGAGGGGGAGAGAGAGAGAGAGAGAGAGAGAGACAGACAGACAGACTGACTGACTGACTGAGAATGTTTTTAAGAAAGAAATTATTTTAGAAACCGAACTTTAGTTTTCACATTTTAATACCATTTGATCTCTGAAAGTGTTCTGCTGTTTGTTGAGCTGGAGGAAGTAATTCAACACAGCTGACTGATTTACCTATATTTATTACCTTACCTCGATTGGGTCCTCACACAAGCTTCCATTCCATTCCATTCATTTGTTTATGAATCCCCCCCACACCCAGTTCACAGTCATTTATTTTCTCTCCTTCCCATTTCCCCCCTCCCTCTTGGGGGAAAATAACAACATTGTAGCGAGTATGCATAGACAGTCCAAAGATATTTCCACATTGGCCATGTCCAAAAATATTCTCTCATTCTTCATTTTGAGTCCATCATCTTTCTATCAGTGTGAGCCTAGTATATTTCCTCATCTGTTCACCAAACAGAATTTTTTTTAATAGTGAAAGGGTATTCACATTTTAGTAACTTTTGGGGGCAGAATTTTCAAATTGTTTTGTAGAATGCCTAGAGAGAGTCCCAGTTTTTGCCAGCAATGCATTCATGTATTCGTTTTGCTTCAGCACTTCCAAATATTTGTCATTTTTACTATTTTTCTACTTTTCCAATGGTAGGACTTCACCATTCCTTGAATATGTTTACCCTGGCTAAGCCAAACTTCTATAAAAAAATTGTTTACACTCATTGCCTACCCTTCTTCTTTCAGTCCTTAGCCCATTATAATCTGGCTTCTGACTACATCATTAAACTCTCACTCAACCCCCTTGTACAATCAATTGCCAAATGGAATCATTGGTACATTCACAATATCTCTAGAATTAATCTCCTTCTTGCTGTTCATATTGCTACTACCTTAATTCAAGCCATTATCACTTCTTGCTCATAATATTGCAAAGATCTCTTAGCTGCCATTGGCTGTCCAAGTGATTTTCCCTGTGCATGGCTCTGAATCTGTCACTCTCTTTCTCCATAAAATACAGACTCCCTTTTGTCCCTGTGATCAAATAAATATAAAAGCCACAGTTTGACATACAACCTAGTCCAATCTAGATTCTAGCCTCATTATTTATTATTTACTCATTACTATCGATTATTATTATTTATCATTCCCCTTCTGTCTGTTGTCCAGCCAAGATGGTATTTTCTTGCTCTTTTTTTTTTTTTAATTTAAATTTCCTTTCTTTGTGTTGGCCATTTGCCATTCTCAAAATGCAGTCCTTCCTCATTTCTGACTTATGGTATCCTTTAATCACTCAATCTGTAAGCACTTATAAAGCACCTAATATTTCCTCTAAGATTTAACATAAGTACTGCCTTCTATTTTGAATCCTTTCCTGACCTCCCCCTCCCTACCCATACATCTTTAACTACTTTGTACATACTTTGTGTTTATTTTTTTATATATGTGTTCTTTATGTTTTCATCCTATTGAGTGCAGCCTCCCTGATGTCAGAGAGTGTGTGAATGTGTGTGTGTGTGTGTGTGTGTGTGTGTGTGTGTGTGTGTGTGTGTTTATATGTACATGGCACAGGGGTAATGTTTAATAAATGCTTTCTGACTGGATTGTTGAAATTGTTGTCCATTATGGAATTACAAGATTGTGTACATCTATCCATCCATCTATCTTTATATCCCTGGGTACCCTTCACATCTTGGCACTGAATGAGTAGAAATTTAGGGCACGGCAATGATAACACTCAACTTTTAATGAGTAAAGGTTGCTGTCTGGAGGTTTTTTTCTTTTTGATATAAATACAAACTGAAGCTCTCATTGGCCTGTGCCAAAAATGTCTTTATGGCAGAACTATGTCCTTAGGCCCTCTATTTAACATTAAGTTAGAGTTGTTAGTCACCCAATACACAAGTCTTTATTGAGTGACATCTTTTTGCTGAGCATTCTGACAGGGACCACTGGGTTGGGGATGGGAGATATAAAAGGAGCCAAGACAAGTCCATGCCCTTGAGGATTTTACAGTGTGCTGTGGGAGACCAAACAGGAGCAACAGAAAACCAAAGAGAGGCTCAGACCACACAGTCTGTAATCAGAGATTCAGAAAGGGACTTGTTTGGATTGTACTTGTAATCAATAGTTATGCTCACATCATGGGCTCATTGGAAGAATGCTGAAGGCAAAACTGCCATTCCTGATAAAAAATTGCAGAGGAATCAAAAGTGATGTTTCAAATAAAAGGATAAACAACAACTACTAGTGAGTAGAATTCTTTGTTTTATTGTGCTAGTATGAGGTGGAGCAGGTGTTATCTATCAAATTGGAGAACACTGGTGAATGCTGGCCAACTTAGGACCTCTCCCTTGCTCACTTGTATTATAACAATACATTTTATATTAAGTATTAACTGACACTGCTGAGTTTGGGGACTCTTCTGGAAGGGTAAAGAAGCCTAGGAGCCAAGAGCAGTCAGCTTAGACCTATAATATATGACATTGTTGAGATCAGTGTAGGCATACCACTGGGATTAAGAATTCAATTTTATGAACAGATGTAGAAAGAAAAGAAAAATACTGGAATGCAAAGAATTGTAAGTAGTCTTAGTCTCACAAACTTCTATGGCACATTTGAGCCTTAGAAGAGACTTCTGGGAGGCTGTTATAGCTGGTCATATGAACCTGGAGAAACATACTGCTCATTTTTAACAGTCGTCTTATCTTTTGTTTAATAAGCCAGGAGGCCGATACTAGGTTTATGGAACAATTCTATACCTCATTTGTGTGTGCTGAATTAACAATATTAATTTTGTTTGCAACTTAGAATAACCCAGAATTCAGTTCAGCACAGATTTATTACTGTTGTTGTGAATTTTATTTTTTAATAGGATAAATCTGTTCGACTTTTCTGGGAAGTCTTGTTGGGTAGATACAGCTCTTGTGATGTTAATTTGTCAATTGGAAGGAGTAGATATATTCAATAGATAGACTAAGGAATATTGCCTTTGTCCTTCAACAGCTTTCAATTAAATTAGGGAGTAAAACGAACCCATGTTTACAATGGCATATATGGGGTGTGGGAGTCTTACTCTGACTAATATTCTTAATGCTTCACTGATAGCCCCAGCTGCCACCATCTTTAGAATGAAGGTTCCTGCTACTCTCCTTCTTTGATTACCATCTTTGGGGCTTAGGGTTTCTCTAGAAAGATACCTCCTCCTCCCCTGGGTAAAGTCAGCTCTCTGGTCTCAGATCTCCAAGCTTTTTGCTCAGTTTTCTTTGGATCTCTGACAGGGGATGTCTTCTCCTTTTAATAGACTTGCCTCATATCAATTAGACATGTTCAGTAATGCATATAGGTCAACAAGCACTCAGGTAATGGTAGTCCTTTCCCAATCAAGTAAATCCAACATTTCCTTGTAATATTAATGGGGTTGTCCAAATTTTGAATTGCAGGGCAATCCAATCAAAGACTCCTTTTGCCTTATTGAGTTATCCAGAATTATTCCTCTGTCATCCCTTATGTTATATTTAGGCTAGAACTTCTCTAGGACAGCTAGGTGGTACAACCAATAAGCATTTATTAAACAAGGGAAGCTAGATGGTACAGTTGATAGAGGACTGGGCCTGGAGTCAGGAAGACCTTAGTTCAAATGTGATCCCAGACACTAGTTCTGTGATCCTGGGTAAGTTTCTTAACCCTGTTTGCCTCAGTTTTCTTATCTGTAAAATGAACCAGAAAAGGAAATGGTAAAAATGTCTTTGCCAGAAAAGCCTCAAATGGTGTCACAAAGAATCAGACACGACTGAAACAATTGAACAATAAGAACTGTTCTAAGCTCCCTTTCAGCTCCAAAACTTTATTGTTCTTTTTGGTTTTATGGATTGTATTCTTTCCCAATAATCCCAAGGAAATTTTTTTCTTTTTGTGTTTTGTAACATGAAGAAGATATTACATAAAGTTTCAAAAACTTTTTTCATATGTATCTTTTAGAAACTTTTTTTTTAAAAAAGTGGGTTTTAAATTGTGCTACGAAACATTCCTAAAATCTTTCTTTAATGACACTTTTTAGGACTGGTATTTGAACTTAGGGTTGGAGGGTTTTGATGCTATATGGGGTGACCCAGAAGTCTTAGTGCAGTCATGATCTTTAATGGCTTAGTAGGTTAGAAATCTGGGGACAGTTAGTATGTTAAATTTCTGGTGTATTTTTTTTTTTATTGTCTACCACATTAGGAAGAACATCATGAAGTTGTGTGCTCAAAAATGTTGCCTTTTTCACTTTGTGAATAATGTCAGAAGACGGTCCCAGAAGCTTGCAGTGCTGAATGTTCTGTTGTGAATGTATTCAGTAGGGAGTTGACGAGGCACTGCTCAGGCAGCAGTGTAGGCAGGATGAGTGTTAAGCCAGAAAAGATGCAAACTCGAGAGCAAACATGAAGTTAGGAATATGAACATCCACCTACGTCTTTCTTAACTTGGTTTATCTAATCATTGAGAGCAAGAACTCTCTTTGAAGTTGCTTTGCAGTGGATGAAGACATTAGGTGGAAAAGAGACTCCATCATTTCCCAGAGGAAATTAATATATGACAAAAGGGGATTTTTTTTTAATTTAGGCAAGATGGTCATTTGAAAGTACTTAAAACTGCTTTTAAAAGCATATTAATGTGCTTGTCTAAGTGTATACATTTTAGAGGTAATGTCTTATCTTTGGGAAATTCTTTAGAGATAAAGATATTTTAGATCCAGGAAAATCGTGTTTTAGGAGTAAAGGTTTTTTTTTTTATAGTGATACATTAGAGTGTATTTTGTTAAAATGTAGGCAGAAAAGACATTTTTAGTTTTATTTAGCTCCAAAAGGTTTTTTTTTTTTAGAATAAATTTATATGGATTGTTCCATTGCTTTTGATGCTTAGTCTGTATTTTAAATTACTCAGTATACTTTTTTTCTTTTGGCCACCACAGCCGCTTTTATGTAACAACAGTACTGGCTATTGGGAACTCAGTCATTGATAGTCATCTTGTTGCAAATAATAAATACGAAGATATGGAAAGCCAGTTGATGATGCACATTTAAAACTTTAGGAAATGACGTTATCCTATAGTAACATAAATATGGCTAATTCATACACATTGATATTACTTGTTCAGGGATTCCCCATTTCAAAACATATATTTTTTAAAATTTACTAGTCAGTGACTATATTCTTTTAGATAGCACATTAAGGCATGCAATTGGCAATGAATCTATGTGTTAATTCCTTAGTAATAGAAGGTTTACTGGTAACCTTGCCTTTTCTGATAAGACTTTATTAGTTAATGTTGGTTTTGCTGCCTTTGCACTGTTTTCTCAACCACTGTTTATGGGTTGCAAAATTACAACCACCATAAATAAAACATGAAAGAGAAGGAGGCGATAGAATAGACAATTTATTTTCATGCATTTTGGTTCGCCATGTAAATCACAGTTGTCAGAGAAAAGTGGAGTTTAATGGTCATCCTTAACAACAAGTTTAAAAAAAGTGCATTTTTTACATTTGCCATATTGTGTTTTATGATTATTTCACATTTGGTTCAGAATAATGATGATTCAATAATGGCATTTTATTATTCAAGCTTGATGAACAGGATATGGAAAGGTGGTTTATTTTATCTTTGCATTTCATTGTTACTAACAGTTTAATACTATGATAAATGCTGACTGTTGCTATGCAGAAGCAATATTTAATGTTTTTTAATGAAGTCATAGTGTTAAAGGTAGAAATAACACTAAGCCAGCCTGAACCCTTTTAGAACCAGGATGCAAACCTTCCTTCTTCCCATTATAATTCATGGAGCTCTTGCTAGCTTAATTTCAAATGTATCAGGAGACTTGGGTGTATTAAATAAAGTTTTCTAAATTTGGCATTTTCGAACATATCCTATGTCTTCATAGCTTTCTTTAGTCTTATTTAAATAACATTTTTATTGCTATTTCATTATATGAATCTCTTCTATGTACAGTAGCCATTTATTTGATGTTAATAATTGTCTATAAGAGTCAAGAGATGGGTGAGTGCTTCGGATAATGTAAAAATCAAAAGGATGTTGCCTTTGAGCACTCTTGTTTGATTTATGTATAAGTATCACAAACTAGGCCAGATGTATCTGTTGACTAGCAAATAGAATTTTTAAAATACTGGTGTACATTTGTGAATATATTTGTTTAAAATTGCTCCTGTAACAAAGTAGATCTCATCCCAGTCTGTCGTTTCTACCAGTGGGGGACTTGAAGCCTTCCACACAGAGAAAAGTGCTCAATATTTGGATTCTTTGAGAAGGATACAGAAAGGCAAGAATACATTGCAAAGACAAGGTTACAGCTGGATTTCCAGAGGAGGTAGCCTATGCAATGACCTGGCCTTGGTTGTGATGATTTTCAGGATGGGAAATCACATGGAAAGTGATTGATGATATAGGTGAGAAACACCTTCCTAATTTGGCATCATATTCATTCCAATCTCTCAGTCACTAATTCAGTTCTTTAGTGTGGGGCTGGCCTAGGAAAGAAAAAGGATTTATGTGGGAAGAGAAGCAGGTGTTTTATAGTGAGGGATGGGTCTTACTCAGGTGTGCTAGGTTGATTTCTCACCACTGATATGTCCTAAACCTTGAGGCTGTATGGGGCATGTTTGGAAGATTTGAGGCATAGAATATTCCAGATATGAAGAGGTTACAAAGAAAAGTCCTGACAAAGTTACCAGGGAGGAGAGAGGGACCTTCTTTAGACAATGTGCCCAATGTGCCATTGCTCAAGTTACTAGATGTATAGTATTCAACTATTCTTGCCATCAAATGTAACCAGTTTTCTGTGTATACTTTGTGCAAGAGAACCTATGTAAAACAGTGAAAAAATATTTGAAATATAATGATCTTTCATAGTCTGATTATCAGGGAATCAGACTTATCATGGTTGATCACAGTTTTGGTAACATTATTATTACTCAAATTGAGGACATATTTTCACATGGAAAAATCATTCAGTGTGAAGGTACCTGCTGTAGGAACACGAATTTTAAATATGGAAGTCTGAAAAATGGAGATACTAGCTTGTCCTCCTTTGACCTCTCTAACAACTGCCATTTCCCCCCCATCTTCAAATTTGTATTCCATTTGGTGTGAGAAATGCAAGGTTAGTTTGATGTTAGGGGGAAAAATACACATGATAAACTATATTGCTAAGAAAACTAATGAAAATGACATGCTTATATTGGTAGATAGTGGGGAAAAAACTTCACAAAATATAGATCACTCATGTTGAATACATGGAAAAGCACAAGATAGAATGGACTTTTCCTTAATTTGGTAAGTGGTATCAAAGGCAGTTAGGTGGCGCATCAGATTGAATGCTAAACCTGAAGTCAGGAAGACCTGGGTTCAAATGTGGCTGCATACACAAAGCCATATGATCCTGGGGAAGTCACTTAATCCTGTTTGCCTCATTTTCCTCATCTTTAAAATGATCTGGAGAAGGAAATGTAAAATCACTCTAGTATCTTTGCCAAGAAAACCTCAAAAGTTGTCATGAAGAGTTGAACATGACTGGAATGACTAAACAACAACAACAATGATATCTATTGAAAACCCAGAGCCAGCATTATCTGTAATTAGGAATTTCCAGAGGTCTTTCCAATAAGATTAATAGTAAAACAGTTGGGGAGGCTAGGTGGCACATTGAATAAAGCACTGGCCCTGGAGTCAGGAGGACCTGGGTTTGGATCCGGCCTCAGACACTTTAACACACGCACACGCGCACACACACACACACACACACACACACACACAACTAGCCGTGTGACCTTGGGCAGTGGCCCTCCAAAAAGCCAAAAAAAAAAAAAAAACCCAACACAGTAAAACAGTCATGACAATTGTCAGCTAGTGAATAAACACTAATTAAGCATCTAGGTCCTAGGGTTTTAGGAAGAAAGGATCCAAAAAGAAGCCTTCATTTTATCCTATCATTCCCATTAGTTATTATTACTTAGTCAGCCAATAAATATTTAGGTATTTAGGTACTGTACCAGGCACTGTACTAAGCATTGAGAGTATAATGAAAGGCAAAGGACAATCCCAGCTCTCAAGGGGTTCACAGTCTAATGTGGGAGACAACATGAAAACTATGTGTAAAGAATTATATATAATATATAATGTTATACACACGTTTATGATAAATTGAAGGTTGAATCAGGTAGCGAAGAAAGGGAAGTTAGGAAGACAATAGGGAGATAATGAATTTGGTTTTGGTTTTGGATGTGTTGAGTTTAAGATGTCAAAGATAGTGTCACCAGAGTCTAGAGAGGAGTGTGTCATTCAGCAGTATGGATAAGGATTGAAAAAAAGGTTATTATGTTTGCCATTTAATAGATCTCTGCTAACTTTGGAGAGAAGAGTTTCAGTTTAATGATGCATTCAGAAGGCTACAATGAGAGAGAGAAAAGGAAGTAGAGGCGTCTATTATAGTAGAAGACATTCTCAAAATATTTATCCATGGAAGAAAAAAGAGGTGATTCTCTAAGATGAGATAAAGGCTGATAGTGGAGATGGAAGAATCAAGTGAGGGTTTTTTGAAGAAGAGGGAGACATGGCCATGTAAGTAGCCAGTGGATAAGAAGAAAATGAGGGTAAGTTAAAGAGTGGAGTAATGGAGGAAGCCAGTCTCCTGGATGTAATGGGGGTACATTGTGCATAGAAAGGGATTTGCCTTGGTAAGGAAAAGGGCTTCCTCTTCATATGAGCCAGGATTGAAGGAGGTGTGACAGGAAATATCTGAATAATATAAGATGAGAAAAGAGGACAGAGGAGTGAGCTCTCTGCCAATCGTCTAGTTCCATGAATATGGAACAAAACAACCAAATAACAAGCCTGGCTGTTCTCTTTTGGTAGAAGTAAGCATGCCTTTGATGTTTTAGCAAACTACTTTTGAATTGGCATTCACTATAGACACATAAGAGAACATAAATAAACCTGGATCTTTTCCTTGCCCCAGGTGCTTAAAAGTGATAGAACAATTATGTTGCTTAATATAAACTTAAGCTTTTTTAGGACTCCTGGGTTCAGTACAAGAAGAACCCTGGGAATCCTCAATAAAACACATCATTTGAGGCTATGCGTGTACTCTGTATGAATTAGTTCATCCCAACCTAACATGACCCATCATTGTGTGATACATACTTAGATGTTGCCCACCTAATGATTAGGTATGGTGAATGCTCTGGAGGGGTCTTCCTATGTAGGGCTGTAGGCAACATGCTGAAGAATTTCCCCACTTCATAGAAACCAAGGAAGCAGTATAGAAAAGCAAAGAAATACAAAAATGAATTAGGCCGAAGAGATCATGTTTGTTTCCCATCTCCTACAAACGAGCTTACAGCACTAGGATATAGACATTTGGTTAAAAGGACACAGAAAATGGTAGTCTGAGTTGAGTTTTACTTATTCTTTTGTCTTTTTGGTTGATTATGGAAGATTACATTTGTTCTATTTGCAAAGGCTTTCCATCTAAAAATAAAATTCAGTATGGAGACAGCATTCTCAGCCAACATAAGCTCTTTGTTGTCAGACAATGTAACACCAATCTGTCTAAATGCATCTGTCTCAGGGCTATGATAGCTTTACAGTCAGGGGAATATTATGTCTATGATGGAAGTGCAGTCTTGCTAAGATGAGTTCTAATGCAATCAATAGACAAGCCACTTTCATTGTTTTCCTTTGATGTGCATCCACTTTCAGCCTACTAAATATATTTCCTGGGTCTTATAAAAAGTCCACACCCAATACCTGATTGGTTTGGATATACTTGGGAAAGAAGGCTATTTCTTCATTTGGTTACCCAAAACAACTACACCTTTGAATCAAAATATATTACTAAAGTTATATCCAAATTGAATCACATTTCATACACATTAGAGGAGTGTAGTTTACTACTTAAAAGTAGTACTATCCCCTATCTAGATCTGTAGACATTATTTTTATTAAGGATAGATCAAAATGATTAAAGATGTGCTATCTTTAGCCCAGTCATTGAAAGCATAGAAGAAAAAAAATCTTTTCCCTCAAACAGATTACTTCAAAGACTTGTGAAATTTTTGATGGAAATTTCAATTCTACCCTAAAAGAAAAACAAGTTGTTTTGAAGTTTCAGTTGGATCTACAGAAGGAGGAAATTGAATTGCTGTGTTTATCTTATTTCAGCCTCTCCCCCAACATGACAACAATAAACCCCAGGATGTACATCATTTTTGTACCATTTGTTAACTGAGGCAAGTGGGAAAGTTGGGAGGGAGAAATTACATGTGATAATAATGAGTGATAGTGCTTCAGAGTTTGGAAAATACTTGACACATATTATCCTTACAAGGACACTGGGAGATAGGTGCTATTATTGTTATTCCCATTGTATGGAAGAGGAAGGTTTTGAGAGAGGTTAAGTGACTTGCCCAGAGTTTCTTAGCTATGAAGTGCTCTGAGGCAGTATTTGTATTTAGGTCTTCACAACTCTTCATCGTGCTTTACCACCTAGCTGCCTCTAATTATTAAGAAAATAGCTCAAAATATACAGTCTGCTAGATTAATTCAATACGCATCAAAGTAAAATGAATAAAACTTTTTAAATTAAGTTGCCAATGCAGGACTTTTTTTTTTTTTGACTAGAACACCATCATCCTTCAAGCAGTGTGGGTTCATATCATCATCCTAAATCAAATGAACAAAACATTTTTGTCAAGTTACAAGTATATTACTCCTCTCCTAACTTCCTTCTTTCTGTCAAGTGCAGCATTATTTTCTAGTCATGAAGGTGTATAACATCAGTCTCTTACCTCTTTACTTTCTGTCCCCCCATCTCACAATTCTGTTACTAAGTTTTCTTGATTTTTTTTCTCTGTAACCTCTCCTCTTCACTTAAGCAGCCACCCTATAATTAGGTCTTTCACCTCTTCCCTGGATTATTGCAATAACCGAGCCTTTTCCTAGTGGTCTGCCTGCATTCTAGGTTAGGCTTTCCTCTTTCATCCTCTATCTACCTGCCATATACAGGTCTGACCTCGTCACAATCCTGCTAGAGATGTTACTGTGGTGCTCCCTTATTGTCTTTAGAATAAAATTCACACACCTCTGTCTGGCCTTTAATCTTCCTTCACTATCTTTCCAGACTTATTGTGAGTTGCTCCTCTTTGGCACACTCAGTGTTGCAGCTAATCAAGTTTCTTTGCTGAGAAGTTTGTTGCTGAGAAACAATCTTCTATTTTTTGTTTCTCCACCTTGGTACAGGCTATCTATCCTTGACTCACTTTCGCCTTTCAAAATCCCTAGCTTCCTTCAGGTTCACTGCATTCTCATCTCTTACATGAAGCCTTCTGCTCCTCTGCAATCCCCACCACCAGGCCTTTCCTTCTGACAAAAGTTCTTTGTGTTTACTTCACATATATTTTGCATTTATTGATATATTTATATACTTTTCTCTCCCCTAACTACTGAGGAAAGGGACTGCTCCATTTTAATGTTTATATCCCTAGGGCTTAATAAAATTCTTGGCAGACAGTGGTAGTAGGTACTTAATAAATTCCTATTGATTGATTAGTTGGTTTTGAAAACAAGAAAAATGGCAATTTTTAAAAAGAAAAGACTAGCAGATTTTTTTCAAAGCTATTTTCCCTCTAATTTCAACTTGAAATGATATTATAGTTTCTCTAGAAAATCTAGTGGAAAACATTGAAACTGTGGTATAATAAGATTTTCTTTTTACTTTTATATTATCCTGAATTTTTAAAGTTTCCTGTACATCAAATCCCACTAGGTTTGTCTTTTCTATTGGCTGTACTCTCCAGAGTCAGCACTTTTTGTGATCGTGGGAGTAGAAACATATTTCATTGTCTGTGTCCCAAAGTTTAAATAATTCCAATGAAGCAAATTCATCCAGAACCCACTGTTCTTCAGATTACCTCAGGGCCTCAATTGACCAATTAGAGAGCACTATGGACAATTTACTAGAACAGAACAATAGCTTAAGGTTAGTAATTAATAGTTGGTGTACTTGCACTAAATCACATGTCCCATTTTTCATTTGGACTCAGGGAACAAAAGACAAACTGTTTACCCCAGTTAATATTTAAAGACATATTTATAGCCAGCAAAAGGCATAAAGTTTTTCTATATGTATGTGATTGATGCAGAAGTATTATGCAGCTGGTGTTCCTTTAAAATACTACATCCATTCTGGTGGTTCATATGCCTTGGTTTATTTTTATCTTTGAATGCATATTAAAAATTCAGTAGGTCTGGAGAGAGCTAAGGAAAAAGTGAAAGAAATACAGTTTGATAGTGGTTAGCATTATTATGTATATTGTACACATATAAGCACACTATTTGTGGGCCTGCATAATTGTATGCATATAAAATATGAATATACTATACATGCTTACATTTGACATAGTGACATGCATATCTGATTACATATGCATATTTATGTATTTATTCACACATAACACCATCTGTTTCATTTGTTTTGCATAGATATTTAAGCTAGGGAATATCATTGTTTTTATGTTAATAAGATATGCTGATCCAGTGTTTTTCATATAGTGTGTAGTCATGATTTGGGGTGGCTCTTGACAATCCTCTCACCTCTGATAGTAATTTTTAAAATCTGGAAATTGACTCATAATGGCTTGCATAGTCCATGGAGAAGTGCAACCAGTTCATCATCCATCAACAAATGTTTCTGATTACTTTGTCAATGCACTGTGACTCTATATCATACACATACCTCGTGTAAATCCTGGTATTTCAAGCTACTTACTTAGCCCTGAGGATATTATTCCAGGTTTAAAAATCTTTCAAAAACTCATTACTATCACTATTGATTATTTCAATTTATTAACAGACTATGATTAGAACATATTTGAAGACAACATATAATCTCATTTCCTAAACCCTGCAGGAAACATTGGAATCATTGCAAAGATATTTTCTTTTTATATCTTTAAATCAGAGAAGTCATCACTGCCCCCCTCCCCCCAGTTACTATCCCATCTCCACCTTTTGAAACTACTTTGTATTTACTGATATATTGTATTTGTTGTAGTGTATTTACTGTATGTAGTGATCCCTGGAATGGAGTATCCTCTCCTTGAGAACAGAGAACATTTGACTTTTTTCACTTTATTTCTAAGTTCCTAGTACACAGTAAATGCTTGATGAATATTTCCTGAGTAATAGGTGTTTAGCTTAGTCACTTGAACTTTTTTGGGGGACAATAGTGATGATGGTGGAGGGGGCCTGGGCCTGTGGAATTCATTTGCTCTGGGTAACTTCCAGTGAATGGAGGAAATGCTAAAATGGGGGTGGAGGTAGGAATCTGGAAACATCTCACTTAGTTTGTTGTGACTGAGACAAACATTGAGTGGAGGGAGGGATTTCTAAGAACTGAGTGAAAACAGTTCAGACATGGGAGACAGCCAGTACAAAGACACATATACAGGATTATAGACATGCAATCATATAAACTGCATATCAACTAGTGGGTGTAAGATGGAATAATGTAATATCATTCTTGAAAGAACTTTTGGTACAAAGCAAATAATTCGTATTGCATTCTAGGGAGTCACGGAAGCTTTATAAGCAGGCTTCATAGTGACATGGTTTAGCCTGTACTTGAAGAATATTACTTTGTTATTTTTGTGAAGGATGGCTTGGAGAAGGGGAAAAAGCAAAACAGAACAAAAAAACCTGGGCTTTTTTTTTTTTTTTCAAACGAGGCAATTCATTTTGAAAACTCTCATTTAGTTAGGTTATAGTCAGATAAGTCCCTGGATTTCTTTCCCTCTATGCTACAACTGTTGCCCATATTTCTAAATTGTAATAGTAACAGACAATGTCTCCCTGGGTTTTTCTCCAGGACAAATAAGTAGACTCCTGCAAACACCTGAAATTCTTCAGTTTGTCTAGATCCTCTAGCTACAGCCTCAAAAATGAGAGGAGTAGAAGGGAGATAGTGGAGACCCCTTCCCCTTAGTTCCCCTCCTTTAAATGGTTTCATTTTTTAAATCTTGGGCACTTTGCTCTAGTCTCCATCTAAACACATGAAAGCTCTTTTCATTTTAATACAGCAAAAGGTTTGACAGGGCTTTGTTTAATTTTTGAAATGTCACTGGGACATAATTTTCTAATTGGAGGAAACCGAATGCCAGAAATGAATTCTTCCCCTGTCAGCTTTTTCTTCAGTGTTGAAAGTCCAAAGCAACATTTCAGTTCAATTTATATTTTTTAATCTCTCAGTGATTATGCAGCATTCAAACAATAATAGGAATGGGATTCAGCGGTAGGGTGAAAAAATAATAAATTCAAATGAGTTGATTAGACACCATAAGGTGTCATAAATAATACTTGTTTACTAATTTCATTGCAAAAACAGATAGTCAATACCTTATGTTAGAAAGCTGCATAAGAAGCATTTGGCATAAAACTCAACTTTTCTTGCTGATTATACCACTAAATATATGGTGTAGAATATTCTATATAATATTTTAGTGTTACTAGATTAAGTTTCATAAACATTTTCTTCTGTAGCTCAAGTTAAATTTTACAAGGTATTTTTATATTTTGTTGGAATTTGGGCCTGAAGCAATTTGAAAACAAGAAAGGATGTTTTATCCTTTTGTCTTTTCCAGTTCAGTTGGTTAGAAATATCCATGTGGCTAATTGTAAATTTTTTTTTATTATTACTGTAACGTCTCATTTATCAGGAAATGAGATGTTGCCATGATTGGAGTTTGCAAATAACTGAAGCCTGAGTGATGAAACTTTATTTTAATTTTCTAATTGAAATCTTTCTAAAACATATTATATACCTCCCTGACATAGCAAACAAAGTACACTGAACATTGTTTAATCTTTTTCAGTACCATTGTTATGACCTTTAGCTTTTTAAGTAGAACAAAAAGAGATTTTGGCATGGCCTATAGCAAAAGTCCTTAACTTTTTTGTCTCATGTATTCATTTGGATGTCTTGGAGAAGCCTGTGTATCCTTTTAAAGAATATTTTTAAATGCTTAAAATAAACTGCATTCGTACGTTTTATTTTTACATACATGCATATACATACGTGTATGTGTATGTGTGTGTAAAATGTATTTTTTTTCCCATCCAAGTTCACAGAAGCCATGAAATCTTTAAGACTGAGGAAGTTTTTGCCTAAAGGAGACCTGAATTCATATTCCAGTACTGCCACTTTAGTAGTAGTCAGATGACCCTGGGCATGCCACTTAACCTTTTTTTGTGGTAATATACTAGCCTTCTGCCCTCCCTGCTTTAGAGTGTTGGGAAGAAAGTGCTTTATGGACTTTGAATTGCCATTTCAGTATGTACAGTTAGGGACATGGCCTTAGAGCCAGGAAGAACTGAGTTTAAGTCTTACTGCATTCACTTTATATGACCCTGGGTGGTAATTAATTCACTTAACCTCCCAATACTCTAGGTAACTCCCTGAAACTTCCTAAGTTTAGAAAAGTACCAGTGCAAAAAGAATTTTCTCTTGGGGGAATTCCTTGAACTGATGAAATCATAGATTTTGCCCCTAGCTTGTCTCATCCCAAAGAGATGAAAACCCTCAGACAGAAAAGAGTTGTATAGGGCTTTGTTTCATTTCTTAAAGTTACTGTAACATAATTTTTCATTTTTTAGAAATTGACCCTATCCATATTATTATTGAACTCTTCCTTAGGTGTAGTGCATATGTAGATTGTGTGAGATATACTTTATGTGGTCTGCTGAGTGGATATGGACTCCAGCCTCATATTTTGTATGAGTCACTGATGTCACTTTGCTTTGTGATTCTTGGCCTCTTGAATCGGAAACTATGCAGATTTTAAGGTCTAGTGCAATCAAACATTAGTGCTTTACATTAACCACTCTTCTTGCATCCAGTATATCCTTCAAAAAACAAAACAAAATATGTTCAACTGAAAAAATACAAGAAACCTTTTATTTTGTTTTCTCCTTATGATTGCCCGTTAGCTCAACTGCATAATTCTAACTATTATTATTCCTGTATCATGCATATAACATACTCTGTTGACTTCAATCCAACCATTTGCCTCAATTAAAACTGTTAATAGAACTGATGTTGAGTGAGGGGAGCAGAACCAGGAGAACATTGTACATAGTAACAGCCACAGTATACAGGGACTGATTTTGATAGACCTTCTCAGCAACAATGCAGGGACCTAAAACAATTCCAAAAGGATACAAGATGGAATGTGCCAGCCTCATCTAGAGAAAGAACTATGGAATTGGAATGCAGAATGAAGAATGTATTGTTTTGTTTTTTCTTTCTCATAATTTTTCCCATTTGTTATAATTCTTCTGTGCAACATGACTAATGTGAAAATGTGTTTAATAGAAATGTATGTATAGAGCCCATAGCAGATTTCAAAGCCATCATGGGGAGGGAGGAGAAGAAAATTTAAAACTTATGAAAGCGAATGTTGGAAACTAAAAATAAATCATTTAATTAAAAAAATAAAAAAAAAAAGAAATTGTTGATAAACATGCAAGGAGATTTTCCCATAAGTTTAGTAATGTATATGAGAAGTATTTGGAGGCCAAGTTGCTCTGATGTCTCTAAATCGGCTGTCAGGATCAGAGAAACACCCCCTAGTAGTTAAGGTTTACTCTTAACTTTACTCTCTTTTCTGAGTCATCCTTTGTTCTTTCATTTTTAATAGAATTCCAGATGGATGCAATATTCACAGTTTTGACTTTTATAATGGAATTGTGAGTTGTGAATACTGTCTGCATGATGGATCAACACTCTTATGAAAAATCTTCTGTAATATAATTTCATATTCTGAATGTTACATGGTTCATAGGTTCAATCAACCTAGGGAGTGTAAGGGAGGAAGATGATAAAAATATTACTGGGCACCAATCCTGGTTCTTCTGTAGAATAAGCTCTACATTTATCTAACCAAAAAACAAAACAAAACCAACTCTGTGATATATCCAGATAAACTTTGGGTTCTTTACTTATTTTGCCCATTAATGTACATAAATGTGATGAAACCAGTCAGGAATAAATGCCTCTCTGTTCTCGTCATCTACAATTATCACAGAAATGTTAGGCAACGTTTAAAAACTCGAGTGATGATGGAATTTTCCAGTCATCACATGTTTACTCTTTGAGAGCCAACAGCATTAGCATACACACCTGAACAATCTCTCCTCACTCAGCTTCAACCTGAGGCCTTCTTTTGCAGTGGCGCCTATCTGGGCAGATATTGAAAAAGTAGGTCAAAAGAAACCAGTGCCCTCAGAACTTGAAAACTTTGTAGGAAGTTGAGCTTTGAAATGAATATTTTGAAAAAAAATTTTTTTGAAAAAGCACCTGAAGTCTTCAAGTTCATGGTTACTGATTATCTTTCATGTACTCTATCTTCTGTCCATCTCATGGCATGTCTTGCTATCAGACATCAACACCACTGAAAATGTGCCAGCTTCCATTAATTGCATTTACTCACAGAAGTATCGCCCCACAGATAAAGGACGCTAGACTTAGAACACAAAGCCTGGGTTCAGATATGGCTCTACTATCTCCTTCATGTGGAAAATGGTTATTGTTTTTATTGCTTTTTTTATGTTCAAAAGGAGGATTTTTCCCCTTCAAAAATAGTGACAGCAATCCAATAGAGAGTCATCCATACAATAAAGCAAACCAAAGAACAAAAAACCATAACTTTTTGTGGAAAGAAAACCAGATCTCATTGTATATATCTTGAAAAGCAGAGGCACCCTAAAATACTTTGCTTATCACTGAGAATGGCTAAAAGCTTATGCTTCTGTGTAACACTTTTAACCACTTTAAATTTACCAACACAGCAGTGAAGCAGATTTTTCATAGTGAAATATTTATTTTTTTCCATCATGCTAGCAAGCTGCTCCATGTTGATCATGTTTGCAAATATCTCTTTACCACGAGAATGCTATCTAATTTTCAGCTGTTGAGATGACTTATTTTTCAAAGAATTCTGTTCATGATATCACTATAGTATTTCTTATTTAGCAGCTCTCTCCCCCCTAGTACCACCTCTTTCCTTCTCTTCCCCTTTCCCTTCACCTTCCCTTCTCTCTCTGTTTCTTTCTTTAACCATGCATTTCCAATTTCTTACTAATCCCCATTGAGTTACTTCTGCTATTTGACAAGAGCATCAGTAGGGATAGTGATAGGGACTTGAACTGTGATATTATTGTTATTTAGGCAGTTTTCAGGTGAGGAAACTTCTGTGAAGGCAGATTGGCACTTTCTCTGCAATTCAGAGTCTTGGAGCATTTTCTAAAACTGTGAAACATAAAGTGACTTGTCCAGAGATCATACAGATTAGAACATTTCTTTTTTTTTTTTTTTGAGGGTAATTGGGGTTAAGTAACTTGCCCAAGGTCACACGGCTAGGTTTTTGTTTGTGTGTGTTAAGTGTCTGAGGCCAGATCTGAACTCAGTTCCTTCTGACTCCAGGGCCGGCGCTCTACTCATTTTGCCACCTAGCCACCCTAGATTAGAGCATTTCAAAAGGATGACTTGAAACATTGTCTTCATGATAGCAATACATGTCTTTGGATGGCCAAATTTCCTGTACCTGTATGACCTGCTTGCCTTTTTTTTTTTAAACAAATGCTTTATTAACTTCTGTTTTACATCATTCATTTCCGCCAGATTTTGAGTTACAATCATTTTGCCCCCGTTATTCCCCTACCCAACCTCCCAGAATAGCAGTCCCACAAGATATCGCTTCCTCCATTCTGCTATCTCCCATAATCTTTGTGTCCCAATGCCTGCACATCTTATCTCCCAGTTATAAGCAAAAGAGTATTAATAATAGTATTTATATATATTTGAAACATTTAATGTTAAGACCTCGAATTTCAGATCCATTTCCTTCCTCCCTTGTCACCCATTCCCTCTGGGGAGATAAGTAATTCAGTATATGTTGTACATGTCTAGCTATGCAAAACATTATCATAGTAGATATATTGTACAAGGCTGCTTATAATTCCCTCCCACTCATCCCACCCTCCACCTGGTCCATTCCCTACATGATCCTGTCCCTCTTCTATAGTGGGTACTTCCAACGTCCCCTCCCCCCAAGGATGCCCTCCCATCCATCATCCCTCCTCTCATCTCCCTTCCCCCTATTCTGCTGCAGGTTGAGATATCCCATTTGGTATGTATGTCATTCTCTCCCTGAACCAAATTCAATAAGAATGTGGTTTTGCCTTTTTTGCCTTCCTATTTTTCCCCTCCCTTGCAACCACTTCCCCTTGCTTCTTCTACATGAGATACTTTACCCTACCCTGTCTCTCCCCATCTCCTCTTGCCACTTTCCTCTCCCACCTCATAATTTCATCCCTTGAGTATTCTCCCTTGCCAACAAATTCCACCTATGCCCTCTATCCATATATAACTGTAACCATATACACATCCATTCACATATGTATTCATATGACCACACACCCTTCTTCCATTATTTTCATAGTGAGAAAGATATCATCAGTCACAGTTATTGCTTTTCCATATAGGAATGTAAATAGTTTAACTTTGATAAGTTCCTTTTGATTTCTTTTCCCTGATTACCTTCTCAGGCATCTCTTCCTTCTTGTGTCTGGATGTCAAATTTTCTATTCAATTCTGGTTTTTTCCTCAAGAATGCTTGAAAGTCCTCTATTCCACTGAATGACCATATTTTCCCCTGAAACACAATACTCAGTTTTGCTGGGTAGGTGACCCTTGGGTTCAGTCCCAGTTCTTTTGCCCTCTGGAATATCATATTCCATGCCCTTCAGTCCCTCAGTGTAGAAGCTTCCGGGTCCTGGGCTATTCTGATTGTGTTTCCACAATATTGAAATTGTTTCTTCCTGGCTGCTTGTAGTATTTTCTCCTTGATCTGGGGATTCTGGACCCTGGTTATAATATTCCTGGGAGTTTTCTTTTTGGGATCTTTTTCAGGAGGTGATCTGTGGATTCTTTCAACCTCTATTTTGCCCTCTGGATCTAAAACATCAGGGCAATTTTCCTTGAGAATTTCTTGAAGGGTGATTTCTAAGTTCTTTCTTTGATCATGGCTTTCAGGTAGTCCAATAATTTTTAAATTATCTCTCCTGGATCTATTTTCAGGTCAGTGATTTTTCCCATGAGATATTTCACATTGCCTTCTAATCTTTCATTTGTTTGGATTTGCTTAACAGCATCTTGATTTCTCATAAAGCCATTAGCTTCCATTTGCTCCAGTCTAACTCTGAAGGAATGAATCTCCTCAGTGAACTTTTGAGATTCTTTTTCCATCTGGCAAATTCGACTTTTTAAGGCATTCTTCTGCTCATTGCCCTTTTGGGCCTCCTTTGCCATTTGAGTTAGTCTATTTTTTAAGGTGTTGTTTTCCTCAGTAAGGCTGTTGACCCTCATTTCATACTTTTCCTGTATCCTCATTTCTCTTTCCAATTTTTCCTCCACTTCTCTTATTTGATTTTTAAAGTCCTTCTTAAGGTCCTCTATGGCCTGCAACCCGCTCATGTTTTCCCCTGGGGCTTTTGGAGCAGGACTTCTGACCTCAGTCCTTTTCCCGCTCTATGCCCCCAAAATAGGAGTCTAGGGTTGCATTTTTCTGTTTCCTTTGCCTTGGCATGTTGCCACTTAATTACTTGACTTTTGGGCTTGTTGCCACACTATGGCTTTAAGGCCAGATAGAGGAATTTTCATCCCGAATGTGTGGGGGGCAACTTCCGTTTCTGTCAAGCTATAAACCCACCCACGACTTCCACCCTAGATCACAATCCAGATCCAGGGAGGTTAAAGCCAGAGCGATTACCCCCCAAGATTGATCGCTGGATGTCCCTACAGTTCACAGGCCGGGAGCTGGAGTTGCCTCTGAACACTACAAAATGGCGAGTCTCCTCAGTGGCTTCTAGGCCCCAGGGGAGGGAGCCAACGCATTCCCCAAATACTGGTCCCAAAGTCCATAGGACACTAACCTCTTACTTTGTCCTAGGCATGTCTGTGTTGATAATTCTGGAATCTCCACAGCTGCTGGTGTTCTGGGGTTCCTCCAGCCAGCTGCTGGCCCTGCCGCCCTGGGGCTAAAACCTCGGCTCACGGGGACCTGGGCTCCACTCGGCTCGGCTCCCCACTGTTCGCTGCCAGCTCCCAGAGCGCTGCACTGGTCCTTCCTGCAGGGCTGCTGGGCTGTCCTCAGAGGGAGGTTAGCTTCTCTGTGTTGTTCTGTGGGTGCTGGGGCTCCAGAAGTTGTTCAGAATCCCCTTTTACATAGTTTGGGGGGAATCTGGGGGCAGAGAGGCTTGGATGAGCTGTTTCTACTCCGCCATCTTGGCTCCGCCCCCTGCTTGTTTATTAAAAAAACAAAGAAACCGATATCTCTTCTTTCACCCATTCAGTACTTCATTATGAAACTAGGAGTCCTGTATGCCTTCTGCTGTAGTGTAAAGTCAACTATAACATTTATACATGTTCATTGATACCATAGGATGTATTTTACAATATGTGCAGCTTTTTCCATTGACGTATGCAGTATTATTGAGATGATATTCTACTGTATTATAGTATAGTTTGCCTTGGATCTTAGTGAATGTCCTTGCATGGTGCCTTCCCCACACTGGCTCCCCCCACAGCTCACAATGATGTCATATTGAGATTAATTTGAGCAAAAATATATCTCAAAATCTCAGTTAACAATAGGATATTTGCTCTTGCTCTTCTCTGTTGTCTTGATTACAAAATAAGGGTCAAGGGATATCCGTGTAAAGATAATAATTGTTGATCACATTTATGTATTACTTTATTATTTACAAAATACCTCCCTCCCAAAAATCCTGTGACATAAATTGGGTGAATATTTTTATTTTACATATATGTCATCGGAATGTCATTTCTGACATGACAGAAATCTTGCAGGCCATCATTTTGGCAGATGAGTAAACTGAGTGCCAGGCATGAAATCAGGAAGATTCATTTTGCTGAATTCTAAGTTGGTCTAAAATGCTTACTAGCAGTGTAACCCTGGCAGGTCACTTAACTGTCTTTGCCTCTATTTTCTCATCTGTAAAATAAGCAGGAGAAGAACATGGCAAACCACTCCAGTATCTTTTTCGAGGGGGGGGGGGCAATTGGGGTTAAGTGACTTACCCAAGGTCACATGGCTACTTCTTGTGTTAAGTGTCTGAGGCCAGATTTGAACTCAGGTCCTCCTGACTCCAGGGCTAGTGCTCTACTCACTGTGCCACCTAGCCGCCCCCACAACAGTATCTTTATCAAGAAGACCCCAAACGGGGTCATGACTGAAACAATCGAACAATTGTTTGCACATCTTGTCTCTCCCTGCTGTGTCCTCTCCACCTCCCCCATTTCTATCTAAGCTCTACATACCTCCCAGTTACTCATATTGCCATCCCATATTCATCTTATATTCATTGCCCTCCATCACCTTCCTCATATCCAAGTGTTGGCAATTCTGCCTCCACAACATCTGTTGCATCTATCTCATTCTTTCCTTTTCACACAGATATGTCCCCTGTTTATACCCTTGTTACCTTTTCCCTGGACTATTGTGTTTTTGGAGACCTCATAATTGGTCTCTAAACTACCCAACTTCCAAAGTGGTATTCCTAAAGGACATTTTTAACCATGTCACTAGACTACTTAAGCAGCCTCACTTTGGCATTGAAACTCATCACAATCTGGCTTGAGCCAGTCCTTCCATCTGGTTTCACATTCTTCTCCCTCTTCATTCCACCCATCTGTTAGCCTTGTTGTTCCCTGTACTTGAAATACCCTGTCCTGCCTCTGTGACTTTGCATGGCCTGGAGCTCCATTACTTCTGGATTACTTACCCTCATCACTAGATTCCTTTTAAATCCCTAGCTTCCTTCAGGATTCTGCTCAAGGGTCCTCTGTCAAAAGGAGCCTTTCCTGATTTCCTGAGATGTCTGTTTTCCTGAGGCTCTTTTTCTTTCCCTATGCCTACTACTAATAAAAGGATTCAGAATCTTTTTTATTTATTTATCTGTACAAATGTTTTTTTCTAGTACAATGTAAACTGTTTCAGAGATTGTTTAATTTTTTTTGTTTTTTGCCCCAGCACCTCATGCATAGTAGGCATTTGCTTGTTGAATTGAATTGTATTATCCTTCCCATAAGATTGTAAATCTCTCAAGGGCAAAGTCTTTCTAATTTCATTTTTGATCCTTGCGCCACTTTGGGGCAGGTGCTGTGTTGTACTACTGATCTTGTCTGAAAGTAGGCTAATTTCTCTATGGAATCTTGACAGATAATATAGATTAGTGTGTATACACACACGTATTCTAGATTTCCAGGAGAACATGTAATTGATAAATCAGCATCAACTTTTCAGTCCTATCCCCTTAATTTATGGACTTATATATGTTGCTTTCTAAAACTTTAGTTCTTTCCTTTACTCATTCACCACCTTTGGATGGTCTAGAAGCAGGGGTGGGGACCCTGTTATCTTGAGGCCACATATGGTCTTCTAGATTTTTAAGTGCAACCTTTTGACTGAATCCAGATTTTACAGAATTACATTTGGATTCAGTCAAAAGAGCTCACTTATGGATCTAGAAGGTCACATGTGTCCTCAAGGCCACAGGTTCCCCATCACTGGGGATACAAAGTAGTAGAATAAATAGAGAGCCAACTAGGAAGTGAGGAAGGCCTGCAGGTTCAAGTACTACCTCTTAACACTGTCTGTGATCTTTGTGAGCTACTTAAACTCTCAGCTCCCTAGGAAGTCTCTAAGATGATAATTTAAAGAATAGTTATTCGTCAGGGTTGGTGGAGTGAGTTTCTTTATTGGGAATTCCTTGCGTCAGCGAATTCGAAGGTTGAGACAAAACAAATAAAAAATAATTTTCTACTACTAAATTTTTGTCCCACTCACAGTCATATAACACTCATGCTTTCTCAGTAAAGTCAAATGCTATACATTTTCCAGGTCTAGGTGGTGTCATCATAGTCAGAACTTTCTGGCAATCTCTGAAGAGTATAAGCCTCCACTGCCCTGGGAATGTATCTTGAGTACCTTTTTGTGCTCTTTTATTCCAGTTCTTCATCATTTATAGGTCTTGGAACTCTTTGGCTTATGGACCCAACTCATTTTAGCTTATGGACCCATTCTCAGAATAATGTTTTTAAATAATTGAGGTTAGTGAAAGTAAAGATGTATTTTTTTTCTATCCAAGTTTGTAGACACTGAAATATACCCACTAAATAAACCCTTTTAACTGCCTTGGCATCCTAGGTTATTAACTTTCAACCTAGTCTATCCCTTCATTTTACAACAGTTAAAGCACTTTGCCGAATTCACACAAGTGACTTTGACAGTCAGCCTGGATTTGAAGTCCAGGTCATTTAATGCCAAATGCATGATGCATTTAGATTGCTTTAGGGGAGTGCTTCAGGTTTCTTTAGATTAGTTTAGAGGTGGAGAACCTTTGGCCTTGGGTCCACATGTAGTCCTCTTAAGGCTGTACCCAATGACCTAGAAGGCCACATGTGACCTGGAGGCTAAGGGTTCCCCACCCATGATAGCATAGATTCAGAACTAGAAGAGACCACAGCAATAATGCAGTCTAAGCTCTTCTTTTATAAATGAGGAAACTGAAATTGCAGCTTAAAAATTGCCCATTAGAACAGTTGTGCCACTTTAGGATGAACTTGAGATTGCAATTTTGAAATGGAAAAAGAAAGGAAATGAATATAGAAATTATATCTTTATATATTTAGAATACTAAAGAAAAAGAAACCACATTAATTTTCACATGGATACCCAGAGCCTGTCCAACTGCATTTTAGCAAACCCTCATGGAATCCTAACAGGCTTCCAGAGACTCCAAGAACTTCCAGGAGTTATACAAGCTCTGATCCAACTCTAGGCCTTAAGCAGAACACACCAGGAAGTTAGCTAACTTGGCTGTCTTTGTTTGCATAAACTGTTGCCAAGGAACATTAAGGTGCTAACTATGTATCTATGGATGTTATAGTACAGCCTGTGTTTTTGCTTTGTTGTTGTGTGTAGGTGATAATGAGAAATCTGTCATAGGAAGCTTATACCTGTCCTTAAAATTTCATTTCAGGATACTGAGTAAACTCTTACAGGCATTGATTATGTTGATTATTTTGCATTCAGTTTCAAGGGGATTTTCCCTTCTTTTCCTCTCCCCCCTCTTTCCTGGTATTTCCAGTCCTTTGTATGGGGCCTGGCACATAGCTATTCTCAAATGCTTGCTTTCTTATTTGATTTACATGCATAAAGTTCTATTATATTTGATTAGGGGAAAAAAAACCAAACTGGGTGTTACTCCCACATACCAAATCAGAGATGATTTGATCTCTACTTTAGTTTGCTCTCTTGATCTGATAATCTTTTCTATTCTTCCAGGCCTTGTAAACCTCCTTTTGTCAGTAATTAGACAAGATTCATCTTCTTGAATAGCCCCTTTTACTTAGAAAGGACACTGTCCCCACTGTATTTTAAGGATTAGACTATGTCCTCTAAGATCTTTCCAGCTCTGAAGTATTAGCATCCTATGAGGGCAAGAAGTACATTTTGACCCAGTGGAAAGAGCATGGAATCAGAAGTTCTGGGTTTGTTTCTTACTTTCTCTGTTTGTTACATATGTGAGCTTGGACAAGTCACTGAAACTCCCTAGGCTTCACTATCTTTATCTAACAAATGAAAGCTTTGTACTGTGGATATTACTTCCTGATTTTAATTTTTAATACTACTAAATTGGATTGGACTATTGGGAATTCTGGGAGATAAAACTGCTGTTTTTTGTGTATTTCAGATTCTTTTGTAGCCAAATGGTCCTTTATAAACAAGAACCCTTCTTCTGCTCCTATCAAACTACCATCTTAATTGTCATTCAGCAGAAAAATGAGTCAGTTCTGTTCAACAAAATGATTTTCATAAGGCTAGAGAGACCTCTTCAGAGAAATACATTTCAGAGGAAAGCGTTGAGTGTAGTTTCTTTCTTGCTTTAAAAAAAAAAAAATGATTGTTCACAGCTCAACATGAAGCATTAAGTGTAACATGGTAGGTGCCAAGGCTGCAATATTAAAGGACATCAAGATGCTGAAAAGTATTTTTAAGCCAAGTGAAGATTTGGGAGGCAGACAGGGCACTCAGAAAACAATAGTAAGAGTACAAGACACCAAACAAGTGAAAGTAATACATTTTTATAGATGTTAAATTGATGTTTCTGTAGGTTGAGGAATATAAATGACTTTTCCTTTTGTCCTTTATGATGGAATGACTGCTGAGGTTAGAAAAGGTAGATGGCCATTTGGCTTTACAAAATTATCCATCTCTTACATCAGACACAGAGTCTACAATCAGACTGTTAGGATCTGGAAGGACTTTAGAGATTCTTTAATCCTTGCTCTTGCCCCATCCCCTTAAAAAAAAAAAATCGTGGGGAAAAATGGATAACTGAAGCTTAGAGAGATAAGTGATTTGTCTGTGATCACACTGCTAGTTAGTGATATCCCAGACTACAGCTCAGGTCTCCTTTGTAGTTCTGTGGCATTTCCACTAACATGACATCTCATCCTCATAAGATTAAGAGTATAAAATTAAACCTGTTGTCATCAGGACAATTCCTGATGCTCTCTGTTGAGCAATTCTTCCAATTTCTTATTTATTTGTCAGTGTTACTGATTAGAGTTTCTAAAAACACATAAATACAACGTAACTAAAGTCTGTGTTTCCTAAACTAGATTAGCTAATAGATTTTTTTTTCCTGTCAACATTGATTGATGGAGATGCAAGTTCATTATTTACTGATCTCTATGTGTAATGGTCATTTGAAGATCTTCCCTGCCCCTTTTATTGGCAAGCAAACAGGTACTTAGCACTTAATTCCAAGTTCATGATTGTGTTAAGTTTTAAGACCCAGAACTTATGAATCCCAAAGTGGAATCGACTTGCTGATGTAATGGGAAGGGGTGGGGCAGGGAGGAGCTAATACCATATATAAGGAGAAGCTCAGGCTAGAGAGCCAGAACTGCTGGGAGCAAGCATCTGGAGGCCGGGCTGCTACTGCTGGATAGAGAGAACAGACCTGAGAACTGAACTGAGAGTTGAGAAGAACTGAGAAATGAGAAGAGAGGAGGACTAGGAGGAGGATGAGGAGGAGCTGCTCATGCTTGGCTTTACACTATATATAAAAGAAGATAAATGAAAGTTTATTGTTACAAAGCATAAAATTCTGCTTGACTTTCAGTTTTGAGATCAGCAATAATGCATTTCTCATATGAACCCTTCCAGATCCTGGCTCCACTGATACTTCAGTGGAGGAGAACAAAACTGAGTGGTTAGTGCCATAGGGATAGCAGTGTAAACAAAGAAATGAAATGATTTATGTTGAAAGGAATTAAAGTTATGTAACCCTAAAATCTCATCTTTATTTTTATTTAACAATAGGTTTCCACCAACAAAATTGTGGTGTGGGATAGTTATCCCCACTTTATTCTTTCATTCTTTTATTCTCTCTCTCTCTCTCTTCCTTGCTTCCTTCTTCCTTCCTTCCTTTCTGTCTGTCTGTCTTTCTTTCTTTCATGTGTCTGACCACTACTCTGTAACTGGATCATTATTATCCCTGTCACTCCTTCTAACTCTGAGTATTCTCCAAGGTTCAGTCATTGACCCTCTTCTCTCTTTTTGCTTTCTTGGTAACCTCATTTGCTTCCATTATCTCTTTGTAGATGACTCATTGATCTATGATCCAGCCTTATTCTCCCCACCAAGCTTCAGTTCTGCCTGTTGGACATTTCAGACTGGATATCCCAGAGATCTTTCAAACTCAACATGGCACCCCACTTCAGTCTGTCTTCAACTCAGTTGCCAAAGAGATCTTCCTGTCATGTTGGTCTGACCATGACAATTCAGGAAATAAAGCACTTCCTTCTTTACCTCCAGGATCAAATATAAGACCTTCAAAATTAATATAACAATATAATATATAAAAATATAAATATCTTTTATATTAAAATATATAAATATATCTGTAATACAGATATATGTATATACATATATGCATATACATGTATATATAGGCATATAATCACAAACACACATATTTTTAACAGTCTGGCTTCTTACTACTACTATTCTTCTTACACTTTACTCCTATTCTCATACTTTACAGTCAGGGGTTCGCTGGAAAAATGTTTAAAAATTGGCTCTTCATGGTGGAAAAGTATGTACTTTTAAGGTTAGTTTCCATTACTAACTTTTTCTTCATTATATTTTTTACATTTAGAAATCAAACCCCACAAAAATCAAGCTCTAATTTACAGCATTTGCAAATTTCTGAGGTGTGAAAGTTTATAATATTCTTGCCATTCTAGTGATGATGGCCCCTTTACTCACACACCACATTTCTTGACTCAGTGACTTTTCACTGGGTGGTTCTCCCCCTTGCCCCCCGCCATTTTCACTTCCTGACTTCTTTGGATTCTCAATTTAAAACCCACCATCATCAGGAGACCTTTCCCCGTCTCTCTCAATGCTAGTGCTGTTTCTTTTGAAATTCTTATGGTTTTATGCTGTATATGTGTTGTGTGCACAGAGTTGTTTTCATTTTTATCTTCCATGAGTTTGAGCTCCTTGAGGGACTTCCATGTTTGTCTGTCTTTGAATTTTCAGTGCATAGCACAATGCCTGGCATAAATTACCTAATTTATGCTTTCTGATTGATTGAACTCATCTTGCTCTTACACCCTCCCTACTTCCAAACTTCCCTATTTTGTTATCCTTCTAGGCTTCCACATTTGTAACATCCTTGGTTCCTTATTCTCACTCACATCATACATCTAACTTTCTGCCAAATCATGTCAGTTCTATCTCCACAGCATTTTTCACATGATCCCATCTCTCTAGTGACATAGCTACCACTTAACCCAAAGTCTTACTACTTCTCGTCTAGATTATTGCAGTTGTCTTTCCTTTTCCCATTCCAGTCAATGTTACACAGCCTGCCAAAACTTCCTGGGCGTAGGTACTGTCTTTTGCCTTTCTCTGCAGCCATTTAGCACAATGACTGCCCCGAAGTAAGCCCTTAATAAATGTTTGTTGTTCACCTGACTGCTATTCCTTAAATGCTGTTATGATCATGTTACCTTCTTATCCATTCAATTCCAGTGGCTCTATATTACATCTAACCTCAAATATAAACTCCTCTCTTTGCTTTTAAAGTCCTTCACATCTTGACCACAACCTATCTTTTCATTTGCATAAAAATTATTACCCCTTCTGCATTCTGTAAATCAGTCAAACAGGTCTTTTCCCTAGTCTACACAGGACACCTCATTTCTTATCACCAATCCTTTGTTTCATAGTTCTTCCAAACCTGGATATTACTCCCTCTTCACCCTGCCCCATAGCATCTATCTTACTTCATAGCACTGCTCCAGTACCAGGTCCATGAAGCCTTTCTGGTTCTTTCCAAATCGTGGTGCTCTCCCTCAAAAACTACTTTTTAATATTGATGCTATATATTCTTATACATGCACTTGTTGTCTCCCTTCTTGCAATGTAAGCTCCTGAGGAGGGTTGCTTTCATTATAGTTATCTATGTATTCATATTCATAGCATCTGTCACAGACTCACTTAATATATACTTGATTGATTAATTGATTGAATCCTGTGATACAACAATATATGCCAATATTGTTCAACTACTGCCTATTCCACAATTTTTTTATAACAGTTTTTAAAGGCAAGTTATATGAGACAATAAAAAAAGCTTTGCTTCATGAGTTGCATGTACAAGGTGGTATTTATCTGGTGAGTTAATCCATATACACCCTAGAAATCAATGAGGAGGGTCTGTCTAAAGTGTAGGTGTTAGCAGAGGCAAGAAGTTAAGGGTCTTCTTAGTATGGGCAGGCAGACAAGATAACTGGTTTTTAAGGAACAGCAACCTAACCAATTGCTTGTCCAGAGATTTGCGTAGATTGACTAGGAGGACGGGTCATGGTGGTTAATGTAAGTGAAACAGTGTTCCAATTATGGGCCTGAAGTAAATAGCATATTCAACACAGAAAATTAGGTAGACAATGTAAGCAAGAGAAAAATCACAGAAAAGTAATATCAGATGTTCAGTTGAATTGTCACAGAATGTGGGCCCTCTATAGTTACATGTCCTGCCCTGTAGGACACTTAGAAATATCCCTGGTGACCCTATGTCTCTGCTGTTAGAGGTAAAGAATGAGGGAGGAAAGTGATCTACTATTCTTTGAAATGTTTAGGATCATAGTCTTCTTTCCCCAAAGAAAGGAATGATGTTTGGTTTTAGTTTTGTCTACTCTTTGTGACCCCACTTGGGATTTTCTTAGCGAGGATCGGTGAGTGATTTGCCATTTCCTTCTACAGCTCATTTTACAGATGCAGAAACTGAGGTGAGCAGGGTTAAATGATTTGCCCAGGGTTGCAAAGCTAGTAAGTGTCTGAGGTCAAATTTGAACTCAGGTTTTCCTGAATGCAGGCTGTGCATTCTTTCCACTATACCACCTAGCTGTCCTGGGCAAAGAATATTTTCTACTAAAGCAGTACTAGCAAATTTCAATTAAATATCTGGATAACTACAGAAAATCCAGAAAAGGAAGATCTTTCCACCACAATTCCTGACACTGTCAAATGGCATATGATTTTGTCAGTGGAAATGGCATTAAAGAGAATGTATTCCCTTCTGCTTTGTCGCTGAGGTTTTTCCCTCTGGTATCTGAAACCTCCCATATATGCTTATATGTGAGCTCATTGAGAGTAAGACCTGTCTTGCTTTTCAGATCTCTCTCCAGCACTTAGCACAATAAGCACTTAATAAATTCCTTTTCATTCATTCACTCACTCTCATTGTCAGAAAGTGACTCCAGCTTTAGGAAGTGCCTTTGCCATCTTGAGGTAAGAATGGCCAAGAAATTAAGCATAACAATTAATAGAGATTTCTCCCCAAACAAACTCAGGTGTGCACTATTTCCCTGTAGATAAGGCTGGCAGTTAAGTGCAAGCATTTGGATACAAGGACAACCCCATTCCCCCCCTGCAACACCCATTTCTCCCCCTCTGATATTTGTGCTTTGGCAGCTACTGGCAAAATGGGCACTGTGTTTGTTGGACAAAGGCTTTTATTGCTTTGGGATGAGTTCATCCATCACAGATGGGATGTGACATTTAGCTTTCTTCTTCTTGCTTTTGTTTTCTATGCTGCTAACTGTTAGCATGTTAGGTATGTGCTTTTTGGGCCTTTTAAAACTTCCAGGGTTTAGGGTATAAGTTTGGGCTCTGTAAGGGATAATAAATAAATTTGGCAGTCATGTCATACTTCTTCTCCATGCCATCCTTTCTGCCTTGCCTTGCCCTATTCACAGCATTTAAAAAGAAGTTAAAGGAGTCGAGAAACTTTGTGCCTTATACCCATGTGTGGACTGTAACATAGTAGAGAAGTCAGTGGATTCTTGTGGATTGATTTTTTTTTTTAAATCTTCAAGGTACAGGTCTTCAAAGGGTTGATCCTGTTTTTGAGGATCCTGTCAATTATGAGTTAAAACCTGGCCTCAGGTGCTGCTAGGTAGCACAGCGGATAAATCACTGGCCTTGGGATCAGGAAGACTCATCTTCATGAGGTCAAATCCATCCTCAGACACTGTGTGACCCTGGGCAAGTCATATCACTGTGTTTGCCTCAGTTTTCTCATCTGGAAACTGAGCTGCAGAAGGAAATGGCAAACCACTCCAGTATCTTTGCCAGAAAAAAACAAAACAAAACTGAATTGTGGTTATGAAGGGTCAGCAATGACTGAAAAATGACCAAACACCAACAAAAAGGGTACATGATTTAGGGCACAGCTTACAGGACCAAACAGCAGTAAAGTAATAATGAGAGGGAAGAAGCATGAAAAAAGCAAAATGAGGCCTTAAAAAAGTGGTATAGAATTTGACTTTTTTCAGAATGTGGCAAAACTTTGTTTTGGTCTTTATTAATTTGTTTGTTTACTTTTAGTTTACAAGATTCAATTCCACAATTCCTCGAGTTTCAAATTTTCTTTCCCTCCCCCCTCATCCCATTACAGCATACAATCAAGTTTAGGATCTGCAAATACTTTCATATTAGACATTAGTCAGGTTACAAAGGCGGATTGTGCCAGATGGAATGAAAAATGGTAAAGAGGAAATAAAACCAAATAAGAAAAAGAAAAAGATCAAGTAGTTTGCTTCAATCTGGATTCAAACTCAGTTCTTTCTAGTTTTTTCTCTGGATGTAGACATCTCTCTCCATCATGAGTCTTTTGGGATTGACTTATATCACTGCATTGCTGAGAGGAGTCCAGTCTGTAATAGTTGGTCAGCATACATATGTTGTATCTGTGATTGTGTACAGATTTCTCCCAGTTCTGCTCTTCTCACTCAGCATCAGTTTGTATAAGCCTTTCCAGGTAAATATGAAGTCCATCTGCTCCTCGTTTCTTATAGCAATAGTATTCCATTACATGCATATACCACAACTTGCTCAGCCATTCCCCAATTGATGGGCACCCCCTTAATTTCCAATTCTTTGCAACCACAAAAAGAGCTGCTATAAATATTTTTGTGCATATGGGTCTTCCTCCTACTTCTATGATCTCTTTGGGATATAACCTTAGAAGTGGTATTGCTGGGTCAAAGGGTATGAAACTATTTATAGCCCTTTGGGCATAATTCCAGATTGCTCTCCAGAAAGGATCAGTTCACAACTCCAATAGCAATGCGTTAGTGTTCCAAATTGCCCACATCCTCTCCAGCATTTGTCATTTTCCTGTTTTTTCATCTTAGCCAATCTGACTGGAGAGATGTGGTACCTCAGAGTTGTTTTGATTTGCATTTCTCTAATCAATAGTGATTTAGAGAATTTCTTCATATGCTTATAGATATCTTTAATTTCTTTCTCTGAAAACTGCCTGTTCATATCCTTTGACTATTTATCAATTGGGGAATGACTTATATTCTTATAGATTTGACTCAATTCTCTGTATATTTTAGAAATGAGTCCTTTATCAGAGACACAGGTTGTAAAAATTCTTTCCCAATTTCCCACTTCCCTCTTGATCTTGGTTACGTTGGCTTTGTTTGTACAGAAGCTTTTCAATTTAATGTAATCAAAATTATCCATTTTGCATTTTATAATGCTCTCTAATTTTTGTTTGGTCGCAAAATCTTTCCCTCTCCACAAATCTGACAGGTAAACTATTCCTTGCTTTCCCAGATTGCTTACAGTATCATCCTTTATACCTAGCACCAATTTAGACTTGATTTTTGGTATATGGTGTTAGATAATGGTCTATTCCCAGTTTCTGCCATACTATATTCCAGTTTTCCTGGCAGTTTTTATCAAATAGTGAGTTCTTATCCCAAAAACTGGGGTCTTTGGGTTTATCAAACAATACTATACTCATTGATCTCTGTGTCTCATGTGCCCAATCTATTCCATTGATTCACTACTTTATTCCTCAGCCAGTACCAAGTAGTTTTGATGACTGCTGCTTTATAATACAGATTAAAATCAGGTATAGTTAGTCCACCATCCCTAGCATTTCTTTTCATTAATTCTCTTGATATTTTGGACCGTTTGTTCTTCCAAATAAATTTTGTTACTATTTTTTCTAGCTCTATAAAGTAGTTTTTTGGTAAATTGATTGGTATGGCATTAAACATATAATTTAATTTGGGTAAAATTGTCATTTTTATTATATTAGCTCAACCCAGCCATGAGCAATTGATATTTTTCTAGTTAGTTAGATCTGACTTTATTTGTGTGAGAAATGTTTTGTAGTTGTGATCATATAGGTCCTAGGTTTGTTTTGGCAGGTAGATTCCCAAATATTTTATAACGTCTACAGGGACTTTAAATGGGATTTCTCTTTCTATGTCTTCTGTTGAATTTCATTAGTGATATACAGGAATGCCAAGGATTTATGTGGGTTTATTTTATATCCTGCAACTTTGCCAAATTTATTTATTGTCTCAAGTAGTTTTTTACTTGATTCTCTAGGATTCTCTAAGTATATCATCATATCATCTGCAAAGAGTGATAGCTTGGTCTCTTCTTTGCCTAATTTGATTCCTTTGATTCAAAACTTTTTTTTTAACTTTCTAATGCTAATTAATAAGAAATAGTTAACTTCAGTTTCCAAATTTTTGTAAAAGCAGGGCATTGGACAATTTAATCTCTAATACTCTTTCTACCTTTCTTTTTTATGATCCTATCACGTTCCATTTGTGCAGTTTCCCAGTTGAACCTATGTCCCAGTTAAAACTGTATGTGGTAAGACCATTCAAATGCTCTTGTCACATAGTTAAATGGTAATTTTCCTCACTGACTTTATCTGAGTTTGTGGTTGAGGCTCAGGCCAAATGTGCCTTCTGCCCCTCCTTCCCCTCAGTGGTCTTGTCAGGATAGTCTTAAGGGTTGACTATTTTCTGTGCTCCTGGCCTGATCAAATTTTTGTTTGTTTGTTTGTTTTGTGTTTTGGAGGGGCGAAAGTAGGGCAGTTGGGGTTAACTGACTTACCCAGGCTCACACAGCTAGTTTTTTTTTTTTTAAGTGTCTGAGGCTGGATTTGAACTCAGGGTCCTCCTGACTTGAGGTGCTCTATTCACTGCGCCACCTGACTGCCCCTCTTGATGAAAATGTTTAAAAATTTTTGTCTGCTTGTGTGTGTGTGTGTGTGTGTGTGCGCACGCGCACGCATGCAAAAGACTTCTTTTTGGTTTATGTCCTCTTTCTCATTAATAGTTGCCTATAAATATACAAGAAATAAGATATATTATCTTAGTTTCTGAAAGGATTTTCTAAACAGCAATTCATTATGCCTTTCAATACTCCTGTGAGGCAAGTAAATTTTCCTTATCCCTATTTCAAATAGTTTATAATTAAATAAAATGTTTGAAATGAAAATGTTTTCCACATGTTTTGTCTATAGTATGGAAACCTGGGATATTACTTAACAATGTCATGATATAGTTATACTCTTGGAGCTGACACTCTGGGAGTCCCACCTTAGTCTGTGTCTCACATGTTGTCCAGTGAATGGCAAGATTCAGTAAATGAAGACACATAACCAAAGCTTGAACTTTTCCTTGACTATTTAGATAAGGAGAGGGGTTGAATTTGGGATTTCATTGGAACTCTCTCTACAAATCTAGGTTAACACCTTTTCTATAACTTTCTTTAATTATTGGAGAGTTGCCTAGAGCAGAAGTATCAAACAGCTAGCCCACAATGTACCCTAGGATCCCTATCCAAACCAGATTAAAAATGTGATTGGGAAATATTTAACACAATAAATGGAAATAGAACAGATCACAGATAATCTTAATTTGTGGTATTCTGAGTCAATGTGTGGCTCACCAAGGATCTTTATGTCTGGTTTAGTGTAATTGTGGCCCCTCTACCTGCCTTTTTGAGTTTGACTTCTCTGGCCAAGGGCAGTAATCAGTGAAGCTGTATTTGCCTGTCACAGAGCCAGTATATGTTAAAAAATAAAGGTCTTCCTGGATTCGAGGCCTGAACCTCATCAAGTAAGCTATATTTCCTTTCTTCCATAGCATTGATTCTTGAATCCCATAAACACCCTTGGTCCCACTAGGGAAAAACAAACAAACAAACCTGCTGTCTTGATTAGAAATTAATGGTTTAGGAAACCTCATCTTTGACGGAAATATTAGGCAATATGACAATATTTCCCTACATACACTACTATTCTCCATTCTCTTCCTTTCAACTCAGAATATGAGCAAGGACTTTTTATGAATTGATATTGCTTCCTGCCTATGCCTTTACTTTTTCTTCTTCTTTGGGGTTTCTGCTAGTACCAGCAGAGCTTAGCTCTACCTCTTAACATATACATAGAACTCATTTTCATGTTATGACTTTGGATCCATTTTTGTGTCCCTCATTCTCTATTACCACCCAACCTAGTACTGTCTTTCTGAACTAGAAATTGTCTTCTTAACCTTCTTGTGTTCCATGGGCCTGCTTGATATTCTGTTGCAGTTTGTAGATCCCTTTTCAAATAATATCTTAAATGCCTAAAATAAAATATATGGGATTAAGAAGAAAATCAATTATATTGAATTATAGTTGTGTGTGTGTATTAAGGGAATTTGTTCTGTGAAATCTAGATTCAGTCAAAGGGCAGCATTTGTGAACCTAGAGGTTCCCTACCCCTCCTATAGTCTGTAGTCTGAAAATGAGAGAATGAAAGTGAAAATCAAGTCTTCTGTTGGAGATTGTAGGGGAGAAGATGAGTAGCTTGAGTAAAACGTTGGTCTTGTAACCCACGTTGGAAGAATGACCTGTTTCTCAAGGACTGTAGTCAAAAAATGGGAGAAAACATAGAGGAGTTTTGGGTTTTATAGTAGAGAAGAAGGCATTCATGGGGGATAATTTATTTTATCAAAAAACTAACAGGTGGCTTCCTCTGCTGAGAGGAACAATTTGAAAAAGCCACTGTGATGAGTGTAGTAAAGTCAGGGAAGAATGAAAGGATCCCAGTAAGGCCCCATCATCCATTATCATCATCTTTGCATGGCACCATTAGGTTATTTTACAGAAGAGGACAGTGAGGCACAGGAAGGTCTAGTGATTTCTTCAAGAAACTGGTGTAGAAGAGGCTAGGTACTGGAATGATCCAAAAACTGAAAGTTAAATTTGTGAAGCCTTCTGATACTAAGCTATTCTATATCCCTGGGGTATGAGACTCTCCCTTGAGAGCTACTGGCTTGAAGTACTAACTGTTCAAGATGAATTAGAAATAAACCTTCTACTTAACCTTACAGAAAATAACAGAGAAGGAATAATTGGAAGTATTTAAGGATTAGTGTAAAACCCACCATATTGTACCCAGGTGTTTATTTCCTTAAATATTTTCTCAAGTAATGTATTTTTTTTAATATGCTAGAAAGCAAAATATTTACTATTTGTGCTTAGCTGTTCTAATAGCTCTTGTTTGTACAAAGCAAGGAAAGAATGTTAATTACTCTCTCATCTGTGGGAAAATTGACTAATCTGATTATGGAACTATAGGCAATACAGTCTTGGTGACAGGCTATCCTAATAGCCTAATAACAATCTGTTGAAAACTTGACCTGAAAACATAAACCTATATAGTGACAGTGGTTGGACAAGATCATTACTAGTAGAAAGAACTTTGCTGCGCATAAGAGCACACACATGACCATAATGTAATTCATGTATGGTGCATGTGTTATGTAGTTCTTTACCAAGAACAGGGAATATGTAGAGGACAGTGCTATTAGATAAGCCTACAGAGCTTCTGCCAACTTCTGGGTCTGTATTCTTGGCTGAGGAGTTTGAATTTGACCAAGTAGGAAATAGCCTTTGAAAGGTGACAGCAGAGTGACATGGCTAGAGTTAATTTGGGAAGTTCAGTCCAACAGTGTAAATGATAAATTACAGTGGCAGAGAGTGTTAGTGTAGAGGCCAGTTTTGGAGGCAACATCCAGGCAAATGGTAACAAAGATTTCTACTAGAGTGGTAGTAATGGGAACTGAGAGGACAGGACAGATGTGAGATAGAATGAGAAAGCAGCCTCAGTAAGACTTCACTGAATATGAGAAGTGAACCAGATTGATTTAGAAAAATCTGCTCTAGGTAGACAATCTGCTTTCTGGAATGAAATAAGAACAAAGGCACAGAGATATCTTGTCTTTGTAATAGAAGTGTTTCTGAAAGGTGTGTGGGTTAATTTAATTTTATATAATAAAGAGCAAGGGGCGGCTAGGTGGCGCAGTGAGTAGAGTGCTGGCCTTGGAGTCAGAAGGACCCGAGTTTGGATCTGGCCTCAGACACTTAACACACACACAAAAAAACAAAAACCTAGCCATGTGATCTTGGGCAAGTTCCTTAATCCCAATAGCCCTCCAAAAGGCAAAAAAAAAAAAAAAAGAAGCAAGCTATTTAAAGTTATCCTACTTAAGCAAATTCTGAAAGCAGAGTTTAAGTAGAGATCTGTCAATTTCAACTTACCCAGGAGTACACCCAGGGACCCATTAGGTGGTATCTGAGGCATATCCCAGTTATTCTGATTGAATGATTGGTGGTGTTGGTCAAATTTGTCTCTTAGTAATTCACTGTTTTGAGGTTGGGGGTAGCATGATATGTTGGGTAGTACTCAGGACTGAGGTTCCATTTCTATCTTCAACAGTTTTGAACTAACCATGTGACATTGGGCAAGTTACTTTCCCTTTCCAGTCTGATTTCATTATCTGTAAAATGGGGATAATAACTCTTGCTCTATCTCACAGGGTTGTGAAATGAAATATTTATGTGAAAGTGCTTCAAAGCCCTCTATGGTTTGTAAAGCAATGTGGTTTTTATGATTATAATTATGCTGTACTAGAGTATGTGATCATTTATGCTGATGCCTGGCTATGTGTGTGCTGACAACAGGCTTACTTGGTAAGGGTAAATTGCAAATAAGTAAACAGAAGGCCAGCCAGGAGAGATACAGTCCTTGGTTAGCCAAAGTAGCTCAGCTGTGAGCTAAGCCTAGACTGGCAACAGAGACTGGGGACCAGGTGATATATTGCTTCTTGGATATTTGGGAAGAGAATCTTGACTTGGACCAATAACAACAGTAGTTTGGAGCTAGGAAGAGAAATAGTGAGTTCATCAGGAGTCAGGGCAAAAAGACTTGGGCCAGGAATGGGCTAAACAGAGATACCTGTTTCCTAAAGTAGTCACAACTGCCCTATGAACCTGTCCTATTTTCCTATTTTTTTTTTCCTCTTATGACACAATTGGAATTCATCATCCTTTGTTATTCATACTGTGGCAGTTTCTGTGGTATTTAAAAACACTTTTATGAGACTTTGTTGAGGATTTACAGTGTATAAACAGATTGAGGACAGGGACTGTGCTTTGCCTTTTTAAAGTTTTATTTTATCCCCAGTGTTTAGCATAGTATCTGGCATATTTGTTGAGTCAATTCAATGTTGTCTGATTCTTCATGACCCCATTTGGGGTTTTCTTGGCAGTGACACTGGAGTGGTTTGCCATTTCCGTCTGCAGCTTATTTTGCAGATGAGGAAACTGAGGCAAACAGTCTGTTTCTTGGCTTGCCCAGGGTCACACAGCTAGTAAGTATCTGAGGCTGGGTTTGAACTTGAATTTTTCTGATCCTAAGATCCATTCTGCTACCTAACTGCCATCTGGCACATGGTAGGCACTTAAATAAATGTTTATTAAATTGAATTGTAAGGATATAGCACCAGTGCAATATTTACAGTGCCCATGATCATGATTAAGACTGTGACTATAAATATCACATGACATTTGATCACAAAATATGCCACACTCTCCAGATAGACAGTAGAACTGAAGCATTTGATCAGACACCAGGAAACTGAATCCTAAAACCAGTAAGCCTATTCCATCATAGTACCTAAGATATCCAGAAGCCATAATAATGACTGAGAGCCACAGCATCCTTCAGCCTTCCCACAAACCAATACAAAATCAATATTTACTCATAAATTTCTCTATCTCTGTGCCTGACCTCCTTTCTCCCCTATCATCAACTTCCTGTGGGCTCTGCTTCCCTTCAGCAAACTCCTCCCACCATAGGCTCCATGTGACTACATTCAGCCTGTCAGGGGGCAGAATTTACTTTCAAAGCAGGGGAGGTCTTCAAACTCCCCTAGGTCTATTAAGGGGCAGGGAAGATCTTTAAATTCTCATTCTCATTACAAAGGGGTGAGAGATTATAGATTTATTACTGGAGGGAGCCTTGGAGGCCATCAAATTGCTCATTTTGCAGATGAGATACAGCAGGATCAGAGAGTTTAAGTGCCTTGTTTATGGTTATACAGCTATTAAATGCCTAAGGTAGGATTTGAACCTAAGCCTTTTGGATTACTGGTCTGATGCCTTATCTTTTTTGTTCTCAAGGTAATGGCCACACCTTGGTGATTACAGAAAGTTTGCTGTGCCTGTGCGATGTTCTGGGTTTTGTTTTTGTTGTTGTTGTTGTTGTTGTTGTTGCTGCTGTTGAGAGAAATTCCCTTTCTCTCCATCTAAAGTCAGCACTGTTTAACAGCCACATTGTACATTAACTCACTTTGATAGACTTAGCTCTTCTTAGCAATGCAAGGATCTAAAACAACTCTAAAAGACTTCTCATGAAAAATGCTATCCACATCCAGAAAAGGAATGATGGGAGTTCAAATGCAGATCAAAACATATTATCTCCCTTTTTTGTTTGTTTGTTTCTTCTTTCCCATGGTTTTTCCCATTGTTTGTAATTTTTCTTTACAGCATGACTAATGTGAAAGTAGGTTTAATATGAATTCTATATAGAGCCTGGGGGGGGGGGCGCAGAGAAGAGATTGAGAGAAAATTTGGAACTCAGAATATTATGGAAGTGAATGTTGGAAACTAAAGATAAATAATAATTTTAAAAAATCAGAATTGTTGATTGAATAGTATACTATATAATCATATCTCCCAGCTTTCATTACTTTTATTATAAATATAATGCATTAACATTGTTTTCATTTGTACATACTTTTACATTTACATGTTGTTTTCCAAAATGGAATGTATGGTCCTTGAAGACAGAATCTCTTTGAGTTTACCCAAATGCCTAGGCACAGTGCTCGTAACATAGACTTTTAATCAAACATCATTGATGACTCAGTTATCCTCAGGAACACATTTAAGATTTTTTTTTACTTGTTTTGAGAAGTGAGTTAATTGTTTAGTAAAAAATGGCATTGACTTGAGACTTGACTATTTACTTATCAGTTAGATTTTTGAATCAGTCTTCGAAGTGCTCACATATGCTTGTCAATTGGGGATGGGAGAGGTGCATGGCAGATGGGAATGTTGAATTTAAAGGCATTTTATGAAGGAATTTTAATTATTAACAGTTTAAGGTCAGATAAATGCATGTAATGGCTAACTTTCAACAATTCAGAACCAGATGGAAATTGAGTTCCAAAGATAATTATGTTCATAATTAGTTTTCACTCCCCTTGAAATAACAATCTAGATTCCATACTAAAATAAAGGCTAGCAAACAGATTGTCACCCTTTTCTGTAGCTGTAGTCACTACCTTGCTCTCCCTCATATGCCATTAGGGTGATATTCCACAGAGAAGTATCCAGGTAGCATCTGTATAAACTGGCCATATCCTGCCAGTCATTTGAGGCTCTCAGAAATCCCCTTATATCAAGAATAGTTAGGATTATCCTATTTTAGGTCTCGCTTATAGCATCGGTGATGAAATCAGTTGGTGGCAATATGTAAGTTGTTACTACTAATTCAGTAGCTGTATTGCTTGATTCACTTGTATGAGTTTTATGTGGTCTACATATTCCTGTTTCTTAGACTTCTTACACACGTGAGTCTTCTGCCTCAGTAAGTATTGTCATTTATAATAAAGGGAAAAACACCATCAGGCTATCACTTTTAGATGAAAAGCAAGTGACATTTAAAAAAAAATACCCTTGAGAGGACCTAGGAAATGTTTCAGGGATACTTTTATTTCCCTCAGTTCAATATCTGTAGTAACAGTAGAAGCAAGTTGGTGTATATGCCTCAAAAAGTAAAACTAGTCCTACAAAATGTCACCCCACAAAATGTGTGTAAGATTGTAGCTGATTGCAGCAGATGATGGAAGCTGGTCATTAATTGATGGCTCCATTATGGTTTTTTTTTTTAAACCAAATTTTTCAAGCCAGAAAAGATAAGTAAGCACTAAAGCTATTGTCAACCTATTCCTACCTGACAGTAAAAGGTATGGAAATATCTCAGTTTTTAAAATCTGTTTTTGTTATTTGTCTTAAAGCTGTTTATCAATATGATATGTATAAAATAACTGTCTGACCATGGAAGTTAGATCATTTTGACAAGTCTGCAAGATTTTTACTGTACAAGTCGATGTAAATTTTATATTAAGAGGGATAACAGTTGTAGTAAGTAATATTCATTACAGCCTGGGGCGTTTGAAATGATGACTGAGTAAATGGATCCTTGAGGCTGATGCATGAAAGTATATCCAAAAAAATCTAAGAATTCAGCATGAAAGTAGCCTCTGCCATGGTCCCTGCCACTGTGCTCAGCCCCATGACCAGCAAAGTATTTTTATTCATTTTTAAAATTAAGTATGCCACCAACATTTTTATGCTGCATGAACAGTAGTCATTTTTCAAAATTTAATAGTCCTTAAAAAAACACACCCTTGTTGTATCCCACATAACATTTTGGAGACTATTTGCTTGACAGACTTTAATTTTTAAATTCCTGTGGACTTACACAAGTGTAAAACACTCAAAATTGGTAAACATATTTCCCCTACCCCATTTAAGTGTAATTCAACAGAGGTAAAACCAATATTTTATGCTTTCTTTTTTAAGAAAGCAATACAAGGGGCGGCTAGGTGGCACAGTGAGTAGAGTGCCAGCCCTGGAGTCAGAAGAACCTGGGTTCGGATCCGGCCTCAGCCACTTAATGCACACACAAACAAAAACCTAGCCGTGTGACCTTGGGCAAGTTACTTAACCCCAATTGCCCTCCAAAAAAAAAAGAAAGCAATACAAAATTATTTTGATTGCAAGACTTATGTTGAGGTTCAGAACACCAAGGTTTTAAAAAAGAATCGTGTCACCATACCAATCCACCCTCTTCATTCGATGTATTTTATGATGTTGTCTTCCTCTGTTTTGTTTTATAATAATGATAGCTGATTTTTGTAAGTTGGTATACATGTCTTTTTTTTTTTCTTTTTAGCCTCACATTGACCCTGGGCAGTAGCCATATTTTTTTCAGATAAGGAAAAAAGTGTTTATACATCTAGTAAGTGTCAGGGGCAGGATTTTAACTCAGCTTTTCATGACTTCTAGTCCACTGCTGTGCCCAGTACACCATATTATTTCTATAAACAGCTTTGGGTAGAATGAACAAAATTGACGAGTTTCATATATTTAAGTTCCTTTGTGTCTTTTTTTAAAGACAAATGTTGAAAATGTTACTGTATTTAAATATTTTTTATTGGTAAACTGACTGGAATGTGTATCTATTTAAACTGAATTTTGAGAAGAATAGCAGCTTAGAAGAAATGACAATGATCTATCTGTATTATCCAGACTTGGAGTCTATGTATTTTGGTGATACCTTTGATTTCCCCAGTTTAGGGCTTGCAGTGAGACTCTCATAAAACAATTTCTGAAATTTATTATCTTAGATAATTTCCTTGTGTTAGCACAGTTTCTTGGGAAGAACATTTTAATGGCATTAAATTTATATATAATATGTAATTACACATTTATATAATATATCACATATTATATAGTCTATATAATGTTTATGTAATATATGAAGCATACATAATATATACACGTGTAAAATTTATATTAATATATAGTGGCATTAGGTCATATTTAAATATTGTAATTTTTCTTTGTTACAGGAAACTCCTAGCATGCTGAAACTTTTTTTCTTTCTAATTCTAGGGTGGCCATTTACTTTTTTTTGAGAGTTAGATGCTAAGGTTTTTTCCTTCTACCAATTATCTCAAGCCTTTCTTAGATGCAGCTGGAAGTTTTACACTTAATTCTCATTCCACAAAAAAGAGTGCACACATTCCTTCTTAGAAGTAGTAACAGAAGCTGAAAAAAGCACCCTGATTGTCATCAAACTTTAATTTAACCACTGTAATAAAAAGAAAAAAAAACAAACCATTTTGTGTGTGTGTGCGCGTGCATGTATACATATACATACATAAATATAAGCTTGCTCAAACGTGTACATGTACACACACACACACACACACACACACACACACACACACTTCCATACCAGGAAAAGCTTGACCCTTTGCTTCAGCCTCAAGATATACAATGATGGATTGAATTCTCCCTCACCCACTGTTGTACATAGACATGTCATGAAGGTGGCTCAGGCAGATGCAGATTAGTTATATCATACTGTAGGCAGAGCTAGTAAAGACAGCATGGCAGAGTTTATCATCAGGCAACCTACCTGTAATATATTATTCCAAATGTGGCAGGGTTCTGAAGCCAACAAACTGCCCATAAAGAAAACATAGCTGTTTGTAGTTTGATGTTGTTTGATACAGAACTGAAGTTAACTTTAACCCAGGGAGTTAAACTGACCTAACAGGAGACCTTTTATGAATAAGCTTTTGTATTTGGAGTAACTCATACTTAACTGACATTCCCTGAGAGGCTAATCAGCATTCTCAGGAACATAGACTAGACGTTCATTTATTAATTACAATTCTGTATAACTCTTAAAAACAAAGAAAACTCCCTACTGTATATTGCTAAATGGTGTGCAAGGTAGATTAGTGGATAGGGTGCTGGATTTGGAGTCAGTAACTTCTGGGTTTCAGTCCCATCTTACAAACTTACTAGCTGTGTGGTCCCTGGCAATTTACTAAACTGTTCTATGCCTCAGTGTCCTCATCTGTAAAAATGAGAGGTTTGGACTTGAAGTGACTCTAATGTCCATTGCAGCTATTTATCCGTGATTCTCTGAACTAGAATCATTAGAAGTTAGAGGTAGGTAGGAGCATGAGCTGAAATACTTTTTCAAAATGGAGAAACTGAGGTGCAATGAGGTGACCCACTTATGGCTATATAGCTAGCTAATGGCAAAGTGGGGACATGGGCTCCTGATTGCTAGGGCATTGATTCTCATTAAGCTATGACATGGTTTGAGAGACAATGAAGTTAGAGTACCTCCTTCACAAAAAGGCAAGTGGTTTTTATTTACTTTGGGCATTTTTTTTCTAATGGAAATTTCAATCAAACAGGCTATTTCAATCATAAATCAGAGTTTCATATCATATCCTAACAACTGGAAAAGATCTCACAGGAAATTCAGTCCAGTCCTTAAATTTGAGGTGTTAAAGCTTGTGAAGGATTCCCCAGGTGTTTGTGAACCTATAGGAGAGGGCTGATGAGGTGGGAGGGAACACTTGGACTTGAGGTGTCAAACATATTGCTGCCCACTGTGGCCCAACGTTCCAGAGTACTATGGGAACACGATTAAAATGTAATGGGGAAGCATTGAACAAAATAAATAAAAATATAGTAAAACATAGGTAATATTACATGTTAAAACTATGTCACTATGTCACCACAGGGATTCTTATCTTTAGATTAATGGAGCCTGTTTCTCTTTGCTTGACACTATTGATTTTAGAGCCTAGTCCTGAGCTGGGGGAAGGAAAGAAACATTTATTTAGCAGCTACTTACTATGTCTCTGGCACCATACTCAGTGCCTTATTTCATTTGATCATCAAGACAGGTCTTGGGGTAGGGATTATTATTATCCGTATTTAAAAATTGAGGATACTGAGACAGACAGAATTTAATTGACTTCCCCAGGGGTCATATAACTCTTAAATGTCCTAGGACAGATTTGAACTCTGGTGATCCAAACTAATGCTCTGTTCACTATGACACCTAGCTGCTTCTAGAACATTTCCTTTCTGCTGAGAGGCCAAAAGTATCTAGAAATTCTGTTGACCTCTTTGGAGAGAAATAACTGTTATTGGATGACTATGGGTCAAGGATAGGAGGCCAGTCTGAATGTAAAGAGATTGATTAGCAAGCTGAGGAATCTACTCTCATTGCTAGCAAATTCATATTCCTAGCATGTAGATTAGGTTTGTATAACCTTTCAGGCTGGCTTTGAGGCACACGGCCAATAAGTAGCATCCTGCTGCAATTTAGGCTAGAAAAGTAAAGCATTTCCCAGGAGAGGGAGAGGTAAACAACAAGGGGAATCAGTGAAGGGAGAAAGGAGTTTCTGGAATGTGAGTTACATGATTTATCATCAGAAGGAGAAAACAACCCTTGTTGAAAGGCAGGAGACAAAGGGAAGAGACTAAGTTCTTCTAAAGTTGTGAAAACAAACCTTTTAGACAAAGCTGCGGGGTCTCTTATTCAAGAACAGCAAAATATTTGTCACAGAAGTAGATGAGATTATCTACCTTGTCTTTACAGAGGGGGTTGGAGACTTTCTAATATTAAGCTTTCAGGGGTTGGGGGATTTCTACATTATTCATCAGTCAAGATATAGCAAAATAATTGTGATTCCTGTTTTCTCCCCCAGAAGCATGTGTCCTCTGAAGTCATTACTGGTCAGCAGAGTTCTTCAGTCTCTCAAATTTGCTTTCATTTACTTTAGTCTTTATATAAATTGTCCTCTTTTTGTTTACTTCACCCTGAATCATTTCATACAAATTTTCTCAGCTTTCTATGAATATCATTCATCATTTTTTATCACTCAGTAATCTCTCATTTCATTCATATACCTTGAGTTGTTTGGTCATTCCCCAACTGATGAACAACTACTTTGTTTCCAATCCTTTGCTACAACAAAGAATAATTTTATAGCTTTTTCAAATAGTTTGTGAGTAAAGGGGATCAGATAAGGAAGATGGCAGCTGTATGGGGGTAAATTGACTATTTCTTTTTTGAGAAATAGGATAGGTATTCTTATAGATGAATGTGGAGAAATCAGTAGGACTTGATTAAATATATAAGAGAGGGAAAGTTACTGATTGCTGGAGCAAAGTCCGGTAGAAGTAGGGAGAGATGAGAATTAGAGATTGATTTTATCAAGCAGTAGAGATATCTCTTCTGTAAGTTATGCAAAAGAAGGAAAAAGGAATAATAGATGATCCTGAGAAAGACTGGAAAGTATAGAGGAAGTCCTTTTCGATGTGAAGTAAAAGGCTAAATTTGTCTCCTGTCAATGCTGGGTATTGCTTGAGAAGAGAGGAAAAGATTTGATTAAAATAGGGGAGTCAAATAGGAAGTCAGTAAGAATCATTGATCTAGAGCTATAAGGCACCTGTTCTATGTCCAAGTCATATTCTATGTCCAAGGAATGAATGAAATCTGAGCCCCTCTTAGACTTCTAAATCTAACCCCATCTATGGAATCCAATACTTCTCATTTTATAGATGAAGAAACTAAGGTTCACTAAAGTTAAGTGACCCAAGATCACATTGCTATCAAGTGTCAGAGCCTGGATTCAAATGCAGTTACTGACTTCTTGACCGTGTTTTGAATTGTAGCAGCATTAGGCCGTGTTAATTATTATATAAAAGACATTTCTTAATATGGTAGATAGAGATTTGTCCTTAAGCTGGGAAGACCTGGCTACAAGCCCCATCTCTGACTCATACTGGTTGTGTGTGTTAGCCAAGTCCCTTAATGTTTCAGCAGCTAGGTGGTACAATGGATAGAGTACCTGACCTTGGAGTCAGGAAGACACATTTTCCTGAGTTCAAATCTGATCTCAGACACTTTATCTTCATGTCTGTGGGCAAATCACTTAACTGTTTCCCTCAGTTTCTTCATCTATAATATGAGCAGGAGAAGGAAATGGTAAACCCCTCAAACAGCTTTACCAAGAAATCCCAAATGGGGTCATGAAGAGTTGTACATGACTGAAGCTCTTGGTAACTCAGGCTATACATTGAAGAGAAGGTGCCAACTTGCATTGGGAGAGGGAATTTCTTCACCTGGGAGATTCCTATACCAAAGAAATCATGGATCTAGTCCCTGTCTATGCATCTAATGATTGCATAGCCAGGGACAGCTAATGCTTTTTTGTCCCAGTGATAAATACTAGGCTACTTATAAGAAGAGGTTAGAGGTCAAATGAATCCTTACACCTGGTTTTGATTTCTGAGGCCCAACATCTCTTGTTTCAGTTGGAAGATTTCCTTAAACCTTGTTTGTACACCATTTCCTTGCTTAGCCCCACATTTAACCTTATTTCCTTCACAATATGTATTTTTTTGCTCTAGTCAAAGTAGTCACATCATTGCTTCAAGAACACACCCCTGACTTGTTTGGTTTATGTCATTCTCTTCTCCTGTAATGCCCCCATCCTTTCTTCCATCTTTCCAAGGCCAAAACCATCAAGGCCTAGGTCAGGCCCTACCTTCTCTACCCAGCAGCACTTGCTTTCCCTGCTTTCTGATATTTTGTAGCACTTGTAGTTAATTTTATATTATTTTGTACTGTCCCTTAGTATTTTCTTAGCTCAGCTAAATTATAAGTCATGTAATTAGATTGCTAAAGGGAGGTCAGCTCTTTGGATACCTTAGACTGAGACTAATGGGATATATATGCTTGGGGTGAAGGGCAGGGGGAGAGAATTCACCATAGCCCAGAATCTGGTCTTCAGTGATATGGGTTCAGGAACTTGATTTTCTTTTCAATCATATTTCACCAGAGGATTATCATCTTCTGAAATATTGATGCATGTTAGCCAGACTGACAAATAGGTTGATTTCATAGTTTAGGATGCTGCTTGGTTAATTTACTTTGATGACAGACTGGGGGAAGGAGTTTTCAGTATGCTTGCCATCTTGGGGTGGGAGGTAAAGGAGAGATGGGTAGTAACTCAAAATCTTGTGGAAATGAATGTTGAAAACTAAAAAATAAATTCTGGAAAAATAGATGCAGTGACTGGAATAAACATATCTACTTTCCAGATTTTCTCCCCCTACCTCCACCTTCCATTCCTATCCTCATTTCTTTTCATTATATCCAGTTACCTCAGAAATAGAATCAGTGCATTATTTAAAATAATTGAATAGGGGGAACTAGATTGCACAGTGGAATAGGATGTTTGAGTTCAAATTTGGCCTTAGAAACTCACTAGTTTTGTTACTCTGAGTAAGTCACCCTTGACCCCTTTCAGTTCTAGCTTCCTTTTCTGCATGTTGTCAGGAGAAAATGAAATAATAGCTCTAACACAATTTGTAAACATTAAAATACTCTAAACATATTATTATTAACACTAGAAGATGGTGAGATAAAGCACTTTACACAGACAATGATTAGAGTCTGAAAAACTCTCCTTGTTTCTTAATAGGATAGATAGATACAGATATGGTGGGATACTCTTTTGGGTAGTTTAGAATAAATATAGAAATTCATCACTTTCTAATGTTACTCTTTCAGTCTTTATCTGCTAAAAACTTCATAATGATGGCATTGCTTCCTTTGTAAATTCATCATTCATTTCATTCACTTATTCAAAAATATTTTTTTTTATATGTGCCTGGCACAGAGAGAAAGATGAAATAATGCTTGCCCTCAAGGAGTTTACATTATACTTGTGGGGGGGAGGAAGAAAAAATATTTACACAAATAAATAAATTAAATTACTGGAGGGGAAATGAGGGTGGTAACCCCTGGAGGGATCAAGATAGACCTCATGTAGGATATGGCCCTTGAACTGACCCTTGAAGCAGAGATAATGAAAGAGGTCTGAGCATTCAAGGCATGAGCAACTGATGTCAGTGCATTCATCGGGAAGATTCTGTGTAGTATACAGGAAACATCAAATAAGTGGATTTTGACTATATAACCTGATTTTATTGTCTTTAAATGTTGACTTTCTGAAAGGATTTTAGGAGGTTGCCTTAGACACTTTGATGAGATTTGAGACATACCAAAACATTTTACAAATTTACCAAAATCATTTACAAATTTACATTATTAACAAATTTACAAATTGTCTATTGAGGTTAGTTATTTTCTGAGATGACTTCTACTGCTAATTTATTCAATTTCTAATACTTATTTTTAAGTTCATTTCAGAGAATGGTCTTTTTTCATTCTGTCCCCCATATTTTTTGCTACCATATTTGGGTGGCAATCCTATATGTTAATATCTTTTGAAATGGAAGGGAATTTTTTAGATCATCTCTAAATAAAGAAAAAAAAACACGACAAAAACCTAGGGCATCAGCTAGAGAGAACTGCAAACTGTGAAAGCATTTCTTAGATCACTGTGCTAGATTAAATTTGATTCAAAGTAGTTGGGTGGTGGCTATGGGCCAGTGTTATCATGCATGTCATCTTTAATGGTCTAGTGTTGAAATAATATATTTTCTACATTTTAAGCTCTTCTGAAAGCCTGTGCTGACGGAGGTGCTAACCGCTTGTACGATGTCACTGAAGGAGAACGAGAAAGGTAGGTTGACTTTTAGAGTATTCAGAATTTCATATATCTATACCCTCATTTGTCTACTATGAGGAAATCAGTTCTCTCAAAAACATCAGTAGAGAAATCTTGAGCATTGTGGAGACCTGGTCATTCTTACTCCTTTACTCTCTTCTATTTATCGACTACACGTAATAAAAAGAGGCCCACTAAGGTTTTCTTTTTTCTTAATTCATAAAACATGTGTTTTCATGCATTAATACTTTTAAAGCTTATAACGTAACTCTCCAGGAATTTCTGTACCAGGTTGAATGTTAGACCAGATGACCTCTAGGTCTGTTCCAATTCTAAGTTTCTATGATGCCCTAAATTGGAACTCCAGATGGAGGTTTGAGATGTTATTAATGCAGTTAAAATGAATTAAAAATGAACACATGTAAATGAAATACATATTTTGCTATTTGAAGATGTGACATTTTTATACTACTGCTGAGGAAAGCCCAGTATAATTTACTTTGACTTAATTACTTCTGAGTTATGCACTCATATATCTTTTAGGGGATAAATAGTTCATCTCTTAATGATTTGCTATATACACTCTCTGGTTTCCTCAATCTTTGCATGGTACGCTATTTTTAGTTGAAAGAATTACAGGCAGTGGGAAGGATAGGAATTGCTTTTAAATACAACTCATTGCTAACATATTTGTGGTCTAACCCTTGACATGCACACATTCATTTATATTCTAGTTATAAGCTGAGTTACTGTTAAATGCAATTCCATTTCCACCATATTTGCTATTGGAGAAATATTACCACCTTCCAGGAGATAAAGCAGTTCAATGAAGAGTGAATCTCCATATTTGTTGGCAAAATAGTATAACTATATATGTGAGTGTTGGAGTGTGGATATTAGGATACAGTGAAATGATCATTTTGTATTCAGATTATAGGTACTTTTACCTAAATTTTCAAAGATCTAGCATAAATTAAACCCATGTCTAGATGTAGATTGAATGTTACTTCCCCAATGATTACATGGATTGTCAGTTTTAAAAAAATAATTAAAATTCAATTTATAGACTGAAAATATATAAAGTGATAAGTCAGAACGTACTATTTTTGAGCTGTCTTTTGAGTGAAGTGAATGGTTGGTTAAAACATGTTGCGGTTGAAATTTAACAAAAGAGTAAACTGAGGCAGATCTCTGAGCAACACTTTATTAGCAGAGACACACTCCCTGTCAATTAATGGGTCACTAGACTACCTTCCTTTGTGCCAAAGACCCTGAGCAAAAGTTCTCTTTATGTAGGTTTTGGAGAGTAAAGAATAAAGAACAGAACAGGGAAGATGACATCATGGAATTAAGGGAAACATGAGTGACTACAAAAGTGAGATGCAGGGAACATCATGATTGGTTGGAAGTTTTGTAATGGGGCCTAACAACAACCTTCCTTCTCTCATGAGACTAAGAAGTGTCCATTGTTTGTGTCCATGTGTGAGATAGGAGCCCAGACTTCTGGAGAGCAAACCAGGTGTCCTTGTAGGATGGTTTAATGGAGTAAAGATATCGGGTCCCACCCTCTTTGTATTGAAACGCATTCCTTAAGGTTCGCAAAATACAGGCCTGAATAAATCAGTGATTAGCATAAGAAATGTATTTTTCGAATTAATCCATTACAGGCCAGCTCAGTTCTGAACTAAATTCAGAGATGCTAAAACCATAACTTAAGCAGTTACAGGACAAAAACAGTTACAGAACAATATCAATTCCTGTAACTAGACTTAACAAGAAAATGATACAAGATCAATTTTAATCTTCTCAGTGTAAAATAACAGGATTTGGATTTTTGGGACAATGCTTAAAACATAAAAGCATAAGAGCTTTTGATGTGATAGAGTACAGGGAATGTAAAAAAAAAAAAGCTAAATATTTGACTGGAGTCTTGAGAATCTGGTAATTAAAAGGAAATGGGGTGGGGGTGGGAGCCTGCTTCTCTGTCTGTCTGTCTGTCTGTCTCTCTCTCTCACACACTCTCACACAGAGAGAGAGAGAGAGAGAGAGAGAGAGAGAGAGAGAGAGAGAGAGTCTACTATAGAATAGAATTATAGAAGAAATGACCAGTAAGTAATTCACAGGACACTACAGTCAAGGGAGAAACAAGTAATAAAACTCATGGCCTTAGATGCATTTGCATAAATAAATCCAGATATGGTTAATAGCCAAATTGAACTAAAGATCTTAATGAAGAGAGGTAAACTCAACGTTGAAACTTGGTGTGACCAATCTTTTGCTGTCTTTGGAAAGAATAGTTTCAAATAAGAAATTAAATAAATAAAATATAAGTGGAAAGTAATAGGAAAAATAGAAACCAGAGGATCACATTTGTGGTCGCAAATATGTATATAAACAATAGAAGGAAAATAAAAGGTATGTTTTCAGTGAAGTATACTTACCCTCTGGAAAGGAGGAAAAATTAGATAAGCAGTTTGAGAACAGAATATGAGATGTTGAGGTATGATATAATCGTGAATGTGGACTTAAATCATTACCTTCTGAAATCTCTCTGTCTCTGTTTCTCTCTACTTATCAAAAGTAAGATACTACTTTTGATGTGATAGGGTATATTACATTGTTGTTTTGCCTTAATGATAATTTCATTCTTCAAAGGATGGAAGAAGGATGCAGGGAGTAGCACAGGAAGAACTTTCAACTGGGCAATGAATGAACATGTTGTGGTATATGGTTATGATGGAATACTACTGTGCTATAAGAAATGATGAGCTCAGTGTCCTTAGAAAAACATGGGAGGACTTGCATGAAATAATGAAGAGTGAAGTGAACACAAAGAAGATAACTATGCATAGTAACAATAATATTGTTTTTAGATTGAACCTGATTCTAACCAGTTTATAGTACTTAGTTACTGGAATAGAAATGATTGTGACATGGACTGTTCCTTAATGTGACATGACTGTTCCATGTTAGAGTTAGTGACAGAGGAAAGATAAGCTGAACATACATAATCTGACCTATAACCTAAATTTTGCTGTAACACTTTCAAAGGGTTTGGAGAAAGGCTGGCAGAGCAAGTAATGCCAAAAAAGATAGAAACTTTTCAAAGATAACATTCTTTGATACCTAGTAAATGTGAATTTCTAAACAAATTGTTGTACATGAATGTACTGGAAAATTACTGTGCTATAAGAAATGTTGTAACTTATGACTAAAGAGAATAAAAAAACTTATTTAAACTGATGCAAAGTGAAGTAAACAAAACCAACAAAAGAACAAACACAGTGGCTACAACAATGTAAATGGGAAGAACATCTACTACCAAGCAATTAAAATTCAAAGATACAAATTACATTAAAACCAAGAAATATGAGAAGACACCCCCTTACCCGTTTTACAGAGGTGAGGGACCATGGATATTGAATACTGCCTGTATCATCAGACTTTTTAGCATATGTTGCCTTATTGTCCTGCAGTCATGACAATTCCATCTTCTGTCTCAGACCTTTAAGAGACTTTTATTCCCTGTGCTTGGAAGGCTCTCCTTTCTCTCCTTTTTCAGATTTTTTAAATCCCTAGTTTCCTTCAAGCTTTCGACTAGATGATGCCTATTAGTACTGTCCCACTTGTTCAGCTTTTATTGTTGAAGACCAATGACATTGTGGGGTGATGTCTTGACTCATGCCTAAATTGGATTTAAGTGAGGCATAGTTACCTAATGTCAGATCATCCTCACTCCCCCTTCCAGAGTCATCCAAGTCCAGTAGTACAAAGACATGCACTGCATCCTGGACCAGTGTCCAGCTAGTGTACTCTTTGACCGTTAAAGAACTTTTTGTTTAGATTTTACATGTTTTCCAGTTAATTGTATATGCACATTAACTCCCTGCCAGTTACCATTATCAGTAAAATGTAAGCTTCTTGAAAGCAGGAATGTTTGCTTTGTTGTTGTTGTTTTTTGTTTTATTTGTCTCTGTATACCTAGGAAAAAAGTCTTGCAAATAGTATATGCTTTATTGAATTTCCTACTGAATGGTAGGCTTTATTGAATCTCTTTTCTGTTTTGTTTTGTTTTTTTTCCATTTCATCTCTTCCCTTAGGGATTTTTCTGCCTGCATTTTGTCTAAGACCTAATGCTGGGTCTTCTAAATTAGTTAGTACATAGAAACACAGGTGCATATCATTGTAAAAAATGTTTACAAATTTATTGGAAGGTGTGTTGGGGCCAGTTGGCTCATTTGGTTGGAAGGTAGTGACAACAAAGCCCAAGTTGTGAATTCTATCCTGTTTGGGCCAGCTAGCTTCACACAGGGAGAATATCTTTCCTTGGCCACAGACTTCAGTCTGGCAAGCAAGCTGTCCTACTGATGGTGGGTAGATGAGATATAGCAACCTTTTGTAATTCAATTTAATTAGAAATCATAATTAAATTTTTATTAATATATGTAATTTAATTTCAAAAGTATTAGTTGACTACTGTCTGCAAAAGGCTGTTCAAGATGCTGGTGAGGATCTAACAGGTCAAAGCATAAGAAAAATTGAAAAAAGAAGCCTTAAGGTAAAATCAATATTGAAAAATCTTAATCAGAAGTCTCTCTTTTGGCTTCATGGGTTAAAAAGTAACTGAATAAATCAAAATGAAAACTACTGATATCAAGATATGAGAATACAGAGGCTCTATGGTTCCACCTGCACACATGGCACCTGAAGTCTACTCTTGATGGTTTCTGGATACTTCCTTAGCCATTTGCAAATGAATTAAACCGTTTATCTTTGGATAACACACCAAGTATTTGCTCCTTTTTTCAGGCCTGAATTTCCCCTCAAAATTGGAGATTTAGCATAGAATGAAAGATGTAGTTGTACGCAAGGGAAAAGAAGTTGGACCAGAGGTTCAGAAAATACATCGCCACAATTGAAAGCAGATTTCCAGCTGTTTATCATATTTTATTTTAAGATGCAGGTGCAAACAAATCTTAGACTAGATGCACAACATTACCTATTCAGACATTGATGTACATAGTGCTATATCCTGATCAACTGTATAATTTGTGGGAAGGAAAATTTTTTTCAATGTTAATTCTCACTGATTTTTTTTTTAAAGCCCCTGGACATACATGCTTGTCTCCTCTTATTTTAAAGTGGATCTAGTACTGAGTTTGATTTTATTGCATGTTCCACATGTCCTTTGTATTAGCCATTACCTTATGGAACTGCTCTGACTTACTTCATGATTCAAAATGCTACAAATATATGAATTTCTGTGTATAGATCTGTGTAGAGTGATGGGTCGAGATACTAAATCGGATTAGGTCCATTTATTGCTTATTGTACACCAAAGTTACAAGTGCAACCGCTATCATGAGTCATTCTTGAATAATAGAAACACTGTTTTGTAGCCCTTAACATGAAAAATTAAGAAATTTGTTGAAGTAGAATGTAATCATGTGCTGTCTCCTTAGTTTGCAAATTAGAACTTAACAGTTTCCTTCATTTTAATTTTTTAACAAATTTTACTGTAAGATAACACTTGTTTCTTCCAAGGCCTTACTCAAAGTAAGAGTGAGTATAAGCCCCTGAATTGAGGAAGTAGCTTCATTTCCTGGAGTTTCTCGCATGTGTGTCATCCTTAGGCTAATTATGAGAAAATTCCTAGTATGGCCTTCCATCCATATTTAAGTACAGTCACTTGTGATTTTAGGTAGCTGACTATATGCCAGAGCTGAGCTGCCCAAAGACCAATCATGAGTTCAGAGAGACTGCCCATGTACTCAGCCACATTTACCCTAGCCAATCACTGCTTCCTAAAATTAGATTGCAAAGGAGAATTTGCTGATATGTGTCCTTTTTCTCAGTATTAGTAAGAACAAGTCTACCTTATATTGTACTCTCTTCCTAAAGATTTCCTGGTCCCTCCTCCTCCCTCCCTCCCTCCCTCCCTCCCTCCCTCCCTCCCCTCCCTCCCTCCCTCCCTCCCTCCCTCTCTCTCTCTCTCTCTCTCTCTCTCTCTCTCTCTCTCTCTCTCTCTCTTTTAGTTTTTGGAAGGCAATTGGGGTTAAGTAACTTGCCCAAGGCCACATGGCGAGGTTTTTATTTGTGTGTGCATTAAGTGTTTGAGGCTGGATCCGAACTCAGGTCCTTCTGACTCCAGGGCTGACACTCTACTCACTGTGCCACCTAGCCACCCCCTCCTCTCTTTCAGTGTTAAAACTGCTAAGGAACATGAGTATTCTTCTGTATCATCTTAGAAACCATCTATCAGTGTTATGACATTCAGTGAACCTCACTTGAATGTGTAATGTATGCCTTATAATCTTTTCTCTTTTAGTGATGCATAATAATGTTTTTCACATATTTATTCATTTTGATAAAGCATTTCTTGCTTAGTTTGGGGTATTGAAGAGTTACCGATCTCTTTTCTAACACCTAGAAATTATCCCCTATGAAAGTAGAAATATTTGAATTAGAAAACAAGAAGTATGCTTTTTATGGAGATCAGGTGGCCCAGTGACCTTGGAGAATGATAGCATTTACATCTGGCCTCTGACAAAGCTCTGACTATGCTAAGCACTATGGAAACAAAAGGAAGTCCTTGCCCACACAGAGCCCACATTTTAATAGGGGATACAGTAAACATAGAAATATCTGCAAGCAAGCTGTGTATAAGATAAAAAAAAAATGAAAGATTTAGGAAAAGGAAGACACTACAATTAAGAGGGATTTGGAAAAGCTTCCTTTAGAAGAAAGATGTCATTTTAGTTGATACTTCAAGGAAACTAGACCCAGAGCTATGGAGGGAGAGAATTCTAAACTTGGGCCATATGTGAGAAAATACCCAGAGGCTAGAGATAATGGAGTGTCTTGTTAAGTAATAAAGCAGTCAGTGTTGCTAGAGGGACTCCTTACATTGGGAGTTCCTATATGAAAAAATGTATAGATCCTTGACCTTTTGAAACATTGATGATTGTAATATAAAAGAAATGTAAAAGAAAAAAGTTTAAAAAGCTCCACTACTTTCAGTGTTCATTTACACTCTGAGCTCTCCTGATAGGACTATTACTACCACATACCTTATTTGAGAAAGAGAATGAGATTTATTTGATTAATAATGGGTGAAAATAGGTGAGTAGGAGACTGAAACTTGTATTATAAAATTTTAGAAACTTAAGGAACCTTAGAGTTTTTCTAGTCCAGCCTCCCAAATAATGTAGTAATACTTGCAACTTCCTGGCATATAATTATCCGGCATTCTTGCTTGGATATATCCAGTAATGAGGAGCTCATGACTTGAGGAGTGTAATCATTTAAAATAAAAAACAAAACAAAACCAAAAACATACATTGAGTTGAAATGTGGGATTTCAAATCATTGTTCCCAGTTCTATTCTTTGAAGCAATATAGATTGTCCACTTTCCTTTTCCTGTCATCATATTCTCCTTCAGCATTCTGTTTTCCAAATTCACGTGTAGTAAAAATAATAGCAGTAGTAGATAGGGATCATAACACCTGGTTTCAAATTCCATTCTGACTGTCAATCTTTTTAACCTTGGAAAAGCACTTTACCTCATTTTCATCTCAAACATGACTATGTGCTCTACATCAGGAGTCAGAAAACTATAACTGCTTGTGGGCCAAATCCATCCACTGCCTGTTTTTGCATGGCCTGTGAGCTAAGAATGTTATTTTTAAAAAAAATTGTAAATAAAGCCTGGATTTGGCCCATGGTCTGTAGTTTGTTAACCCCTGGTCTAGATCTGTGACCTTGAAAGTGAGGTATGCCAGACAAATTCATTGGAGTATGTGAAAAATACTAGAAGATATTTTGGTATCTTAAAAGAAAGTGTTACTACTAATATGTAAAATGTAGATTGACATTGAGACCCTCAGTCTATCTGTCATGATGTGCCAAGTGTCCTGAACAAAGTTAGAATTGCACCGAACAAAGGGGGTTGTCAATGATGGCTTTATTTGCTTGCTCTCAGTTCAGTTGTGATGTACTTTGTGTACAAGTACTATTGTACTTTTATTATTTAACATCAACTAATATTCACAGAATGTACAAATGACTTAAAAGCATTCCTGCAAGTTTCTGAATTTATAATCTGACCTTCAGATTATATCCATCATGCTGGATGAAATTGTTAACAGAAAGCATTAAACCAAGATGTTGAAAAAAAGTGAAGCATATTCAATCACATTATTTTTACCAAAAAATGTTACTTTTACAAAAAAATATTACTGGTACCACTGATATTTTAGGGAGAGAAAGAAGTTTTTGTGCTACTATTTAGGAGAATTAATAAATATTTTATATATCATATTTTAAAAACAAGCTTACTGTTTTATCTCTGTATACAGTATATTAATTTAGCAGGACATGAATTAATATTCATGTACTATATAGTGGGTGCATGCTCAAAAAATTTTCATTCTTATGGATGAGTCATCAGAAAAGTTTGGAGACCATTAGTCTAGATTAGCTCAGGTAAATCCCTTTTCAGCTCTCATATTCTAACATCCCATAGTTTCTTGTTTACCTTCCCCTGGATTCAGTCCCCTTTCTCAAGGACATACAAGTGTCTCATTCCAGCCTTACAATGAAGACAAAAATCATTTTTATTCTGTGAGAGACAGACTAGCCATTATTTGTTCATTTCATTTTTCAAGATAATATAGATCATAAATGGCAAGACCTGGTACTAGAACCCAGCTGACCCTTGCCTTCTTGTACTCGCATACTTCATTATTCACTAAAAACTGCTACGCCATAAGTCTAGACTGAACTAATAACATTTATAGGGTCATCAAAGTTATCTGTTTAAGTGAAATCTTTAAAATGTTAATATGTTAAATTCATAAACATAATTCTTCAGATTTTATATTTCTCTGTAAACATGGTAGAGATTATTTTAAGTTTCATAAAATTATGTTTTGTGAAGACATGGAAGTAATACATATATACAACTTGGTTTACAGACATGGAAAGGAAGTGTTATCCTATTTCATATGTACTGCATTTGAAAAAAACTAGACCATTTAATTAACTTTCTCATATCTTCAGTAGAATAATTTTCTTTAGTAAAAAAAAAAAGAGCCTAGACATCATCTTTCAAGAAATTATCTAGGAAAACTGCTGTAATATTGTAGAACCAGAGGGTAAAATAGAAATTGAAAGAATCCACTGATCACCACTTGAAAAATATCCCCCAAAGAAAACCCCTAGGAATATTTTAGTGAAGTTCCAGAGTTCCCAGGTCAAGGAGAAAATATTACAAGCAGTCAGGAAGAAACAATTTGAATATTTTGGAAACACAATCAGGATAGCACAAGATCTAGCAGCTTCTACACTAAGGGATTGAAGGGCTTGGAATATGATATTCCAGATATCAAAGGCGCTAGGATTAAAACCAAGAATCACCTACCCAGCAAAACTGAGTATAATACTTCAGGAAAAAGTATGGATATTCAATAAAATAGAGGATTTTCAAGGATTCTTGATGAAAAGACAGGAGCTGAACAGAAATTCTGACGTTTCAAATGCAAAAAGCAAGAGCAGCATGAAGAGGTAAACAGGAAAGTGAAATCATAAGGAATTTATTAAACTTGAACTGTTTCCATTCCTACATGGAAAGATAATATTTGTAACTCATGAGACTTTTTTCAGTATTAGGATAGTTGAAGGGAATATATATCTATATATATGCAGGTATGTTTATGTGTGTGTATGTATGTATACATAGAGGGCACAGGGTGAGTTGAATATAAAGGGATGATAAAAAATAAAATTCAGAGATGAGGGAGAAATATATTGGGAGGAGAAAGTGAGAGATATAATAGGGTAAATTATGTCACACAAAAGAGGCAAGAGAAAGCTGTTATAATGGAGGGGAAGAGCAGGTGAAAGTTAATGAGTCAACCTTACTCTCATTGGATTTGTCTTAAAGAGGGAATAACATACACACTCAATTGGGTATCTTACCCTACAGGAAAGTAGGGGAGAAGGTGATAAGAGGAAGAGATTATAGAAGGGAGGGCAGGATGGGGGAGGGAGTAATCAGAAGCAAACACTTTTGAAAAGGGACAGGGTCAAAAAAAATAGACTAAATTGGGGATGGGATAAGACAGAGGGAAATATAATTAGTCTTTCACAATATGACTACTATGGAAATGTTTTGCATAACTACACATGTATAACCTATATTGAATTGCTTGTCTTATCAGTGGGGGTAGGTGAGGAGGGAAGAAAGGAGAGAATATGGAACTCAAAGTTTTGAAAGAAAATGTTAAAAATTTATTTTTACAAGCAACCAGGAAATAAGAAATACAGGCAGGGTGGTATAGAAATCCATCTTGCCATACAAGAAAGTAAGGGGTAAGGGGAGGCATAGTGCAGGATATTAGAGAGGGCAGAATAGGGTAAGCGGTAATCACTATGCTTGCCATCTTTGGGTGGGGAAGAGGAGAGATGGAGAGAAACTTTGGAACTCAAAATCTTGTAGAAATGAATGTTGAAAACTAAAAATACATTAAAAAGAAAAAGAATTTTCTTTAGGCTGTGCATCACCGTGTTCATTGTCTAATTCCAGTCATTCATTTATGATTTTTAATGCCCTAATTCAGGAATTCTCTACTGTGTGAACTTATTTTTTATAACTATATTTCAATATATTTCCCTTCCTTTCTAATCCTGTGTATTTGATACATTTAAAAGCATTGTTCTGAGAAGCAAAAGCTTCCATAATACTCAAAAAGTATAATAGGAACCTCTGTCCTACTGTATCTCCATATGTTGAGTATTACTGAAAAGTTTTATATCAGTCATTTTTTTGTGGACATTTGTTATTTCAGGAATTGTACAATTTATTTTTGGTTTCTTATATTATTGTGTGTATTTTCATAATTAAATAATTATTCTCTAATATATTACTTTTCTGAATCTGGCTTTTCATATGCAAGTAGCGTACTAATTCAACTAATGTCCTCATAATATCCAGTTGTATTAGCAAATCTCTTCCACCTTTGCTGGCAGCTAGTACTGTTTTATCAGGGTAGCTCCAACACATCCTTATCCATTGGAAATTCTATCTACAGAAATGCTTGTTTCTGTTGTAGGTAGACTGAACTCTAAGTTGTTAAGTAGCATTGTCAGATCTGGCAGACCAAAAAGCTTTATTAAACACCTGTAAGTAGCTTGGATTACTTACTGAAATATCAAATCAGTTAGAAAAGGGGGGGATCCCAAATCTTATGTACCAAAAGCAATATAACGCACACAGTCTGAATTCCCCTTTGGCAGACTAGCTAGTATACCACTCTCTTATAGTGCCCACCAGCCTACCTATGGTCTGTAGTATGTTGTGTTAGAGTGGGGGAAAAAACCCCCAACTCTTTACCAAATAAAATAAAACAAAGCAAAATAATATGTTCTGCTTAGCTATTTCTACATTAATAATTTGAAATTTTCTCCATATATATTAGTTCTCAACAATCAGATTAAAATTCAAACTAGGACAAAATTTTGCTGAAAGAGGCAGAGAAAACCATTCAACCACAAGAGAGTCAGTCATAGCCATGCAGACATAGAAATAGTTAAAACAACAATAACAACAAACATAACAGAGAGCTAAAAAGTACATGAGGAACTTGTAATGGTGGTGGTATGTCAGAAGTGGGAGACAGCTTCCATATTTAGAGTTTCTTCCTGAAATCAGTGTTTTGTTTTTCCTTTTGTTTTTCCACAGATTTGAAAGGTTTTAAATTTGTGATGGAATGACTTAGGCTTCAGAAAGATACTTTTGTTACTTATGCCATTTGGTGGAGGTGTTTATTAGCTATGCCTGAAAGTCTCTTGCTATGCCAAGCTTTATCCTTGATTAGGGCTGTCTTACAGGATGAGCCCTAAATGTTACATTTGGAAGCCCATTTTTATATTGCTGTGGGTTTAAAAATAAAAAACTTCTTCTGAAATCTTATTGTGCCTAGGTGGAAGTAATAAGTAGTGGGGGCACATATTTTTAAACCCCCAGTTTAAAAAGAAAAGCCTTTCAGAAATCAATTGGTTAATCTACTTTCTAAAAAAACATCCCAACGTTGAAAATAATTAGACAAGTAGAGCAGAAAAGAATGCAACAATATTTTTAAAAAGAATGGTCTACAAAGGAAAGAAGATCAGATTTTTTTAAGGGTTATTGGATTATAGATTCAGAGCTTAAATGAAACTGGCAGGCAAATCTAACTTGTCCACTGATAGAAGGGAAATTTAGTGCTTTGTTTTCATTCTTCCGAATGTGGCCTTGACTACAGTTTCTGAACTTTTACTATGTTAAAATATTTTATTCCTTTCTTATTATTTTTGTTGTTGAGTCATTTCAATCAAGTTTGATCCTTTGTGACCCCATTTGAACCCATTTTGGTTGTTTGGTTTTTTAGCAAAGATGTTGGTGTTCTTTTCTGGATCATTTTACAGAAGAGACCTGAGGCAGAGTTAAGTGACATGCCCAGGGTCACACAGCTAGTAAGTGTTTGAGGCTAGTTTTGAACTTATGATTCCAAGCCCAGTCCTATGCACTGCATCTTATGAATGAGCAAACTGAGGTTTAGACAGGTTAAATCAGTTGCCTAGGTCACATGGTTGGTAAAGTCAAGATTAGAACCCAGATTCCTAGACTAAAATGCCAGCACCCTTCCTGTTATGTTACACCTATGTTGTAGCAGGTACCGCAACTCTTACTGTCTTCTTCTCTCTCACATTAAGATGGTGAGAACAGGCCTAACAGATTCCTTTCTCTAGGCCCTAGGCTGATGTGAAAACTTGTTTCTGATCTGTGCTTTGTTGAGCAGGCCATCAGAATTTATTAAGTGCTTACTATGTTAGTCACTGTTTATCCTCCTCGTTCTATGCTTCTCAGTCGTGTGCATGTATGGGTACATAGGCATGCTTACACATCAATGGATAGAGAAAAGACTAGGATCAAGGATGAGAGGCTATGATGTTTTTCTTTCTGCTTCTGGATTATAGTATTGCCTTTGGAAGACATCACTAAACTCTAGATTATTTACTGGTATAAATAATCATATATCTTTGCTTATCATGTGTTATTATTTTTAATGCCATTTTCAAATCAACCACAGTTCGCTGATATATTTCATCCCTCAAAGGCAGTAATATTTGAAAGAATACATGCTTTATCACATGCTTCTGTCATTACATGCTAATTTAGGTGGCCTTTTTTTACCTTCTAAATATTCTCATGCTTATTCTTCCTCTGTACTTTTTTCTTTTGGAATCTTTCTTTAAAAAGTAAGGCAAGAATAATATTCTCTAGTAATAATTATCATGTTGTAACTGCTGTTATCCAAAGGATGCCTTTTATGGCAGAAGTGTTACAATTACAAAACTGGGTGTATCAAGGTTGAAGGTGCTGATTAGGAAGTGTGAAGTCATCCTTCTACTTTTCCACCTTGATCAATTGCTTATCCTATTCATAGTACAGTGGAAAATAATTGCTTCTTATCATTTTTTTGCAAATTTAGAACTCTACTGAGGTCTTTTAATCCTGTGTTTTACAAATGAGGAAACTGAGACCCACCCACAGAGGTTAATTAACTTGCTCCAAGTCAAATATGTGAGTACATAGCAAGGCTAGGATTTTATCATATATCTTCTAATTGCCATTTTCTTTTCACTGTACCACTGTTGCTTTCAATTATTTATTGATTGTTAGATTTTTAAGGGAAACCTTGACATCTTCTAGTCCCACTTACCCTTCTCCATTTTAGATATGAGGAAACTATAAAAAGTGCATAAATATATACACGTGCATTTGTACATATGTGTATATTAATATATGTATATAAGCATGTGCATGTAAAGCAAATAAATATTTACACAAAATTGGGCAGTTGTATTTAATAGTTAAATGGTCACTGGTGACTTTCAAAATAATTTCAGCAGATTAGTAGGGGCAAAAGGCCATTGAGAATAGTGTTAAAGGGAAATGACTTGTGAGATAGTAAAGAAGCTGAGTGTATGCTTTTCTTTCCAAATGTTTATCGGTGAGGAATGGTAGAGCTAATAGTCATAGTTTGAAACCATGGTTGGGGAAGTATTTTTTTTTAAGATAGGAGAGACTTAGCACTTCTCACAGAACCAACAAAAGGATTGTTGATATAACTGACTATTGGGTAGGGAGAAAGTCCTCTTTTTATTCTGATGAAGCCTTTGAACAGACTTCTTATCAGAATAATGTTTTAAACTAATCAAAGGGAATGATATATTTTCGTTTAAGGCTAGTAAAAATAAAGATTTTAATTGTTTTCTCATTCAAATTCACAGATTTCATGATGTCTATCGCCCCCTTGGGGTTCATTTTTAATCACTAGACTATATGATCTCTATGTTTCTGACTGTGTATCAAGTTTATGATGAACTTTATAAACATGTATTATTTTAGGGTAAGTAATTGTAGGATATGAGTTTGAGTATCGCGTAGAATGATAGTGTATTCTTATCCTGGTGTGGCCTCAGCAGCTACCTTTCTTGTGCTCTAATCTGATTCTAATTCCAAATGTCACTAATCCACTAATCAGACATATACCATTTTTGGTAGTGGTCGGGGGGGGGGGGGGGCTGACTTAGGCACTGGGAGATTCAAGAGACAATACCTGAGGTCCTTTTAACAGTAATATTCTATGACTGATTTTTGGAACTGTTTTTGAAGAAATATAAAGAATTAATTGACTAAGACAAACAAATAATCAGAGAAGAAGAGGTCGTGGAATGATGAGATGGGATCCTTCAAAATTTCACGTGGCCAACAAATTATACCACAGGAATAATAAAAGGTACTGGGAGAGAAGGAGCAGAAAGAAAAGAGAAACTAATTAATGATGTTTAGTTTTGGCCTCAACAGGATATACCATGTTTTGCATATTGTAGAAAGAAAGGAATTAGTAGAACTTCTGGCCATACATTTTAGCATGAAATAACTAACTCCCAAGCATCTGGGGCATAGATGATTTCCTGCTAATAGACTATTGTTATTCTCCGTTTTCATTCCAAGGGCACACAGTGGTATATTTTATATTCTTGGGACACTCAGATTCAGCATACACCAAATTTTGGTTACCACTTTACTTGGATCCATGTTGTACCAACTACTAAAATAGTAATTCACTATATACCAATAGTATAATGTTAAAGTAACTTATGTGTTTGTTATTGTTCTTTCATATCCAACTCTTTATGACCTGGTTGACTGTAACTATCCATGGGGTTTTCTTGGGAAAGATTTGGAGTGGTTTGCCATTTTCTTCTGTAGTGGATTAAGACAAAGGTTAAGTGATTTCTCCAGGGTCACACAGCTAGTAAGTGTCTGGGACAGGTCTAATGACTCTGGGTACAGTGCTCTATTCACTGAGCCACCTAGGTGCCTCAACTCACATATATCATGTTTCAAAAACCAAATTTATGCATTTATATATATATATATATGTGTATACTCATATTAAATATCAATAACCTATGCTGGATGCTATACAATAATAAATGTAACTGAATTATGACTTTTTTTCTTATACTGAAGCCTGTGTTAATTAGACATGGTAGAGACTTTTAGCAGCTAATTTCATAAAAAAAATAGCTTCCTATCAGGCACTCAGTTATGTTGTAAATTATGCTTTGAAATTTGATTAATTGGAAGGTCAGCCTTGTAGTTTCATGGGCCACATGTATATGGATGCTGGTAAAAGTGATGTTAATATATGTGCTCATGAGAAAATTTCCGGAGTAAGGAGTGTTTGGTAGTGTCTGTGGTAGTGACTATGAATTTCATTAAATACTTTGGAAGCAATTAATACATCATCCATGAATTCTTAGGATTGTGTGGAGGACATTGACCCTGGCAAGGGATCCTTTTTCTCATAGGATTCTAAATATTATAGTTTTCATGATATTGATGAACATATGCTCTTTCTTCACTTGATGGTATTTCTCAGTAGATAACTGAAGAACTTATCTCAGCAGCTTCATTTGTCATAGAATTTTAACACATGCTTGAGGATATTGAAGTTTATTTGAATGGCTCACATAATCAGTAAGCAGTAGACAAGAGGGAGGCAGTACAGAGTTGGGGAAGAAGGACCTTGCTTCAAATACTGCCTCTGCTGCTTAGAGTCAATATATACAAATGTATACATTGTACACAAATCTGACAGCAGATACAAACTGTGTGACTGACTGTGAGCGAGTCACTTAGCCCTGTTTGCTTATCTGTAAAAAGAACTGGAGAAGGGAATGGCAAACTAGTCCAGTATCTCTGCCAAGAAAACTCCAACTCCAACAGGATCACTACGAGTCAGATAGGACTGAAATGACTCAACAACAAAAACAAATTGGCTGCCTAACAGTTGTGTTGACCAAAAAAGCTATTTATTTGCCTGATGCAAACTGCCATCGTTAGCCTTTGCCACTTTTTAATTTGACCTCTAAACAGTGGCTTCTTGAGGAATTTACAGATTGCTGAATCCAAGATCATTTCTGAAACTTGCCCTGGCTCTTCATTTTAGAAACCTTGGAGCACTACTACCATCTCTTATGCCTTTTTCTTTGGGGTGATAGTGTTTGAATTTTTTTTTGTCAGAGGGAGAGGATATTTTTCATGTTTTCCAGGAGCTTAAATCTTACTAGAGGCACATATTTCCGACATCTTTTGCACCCCTTAAGTTAATGACATCTGCACTGTCTGTTTTTCTTCTCCTTACACCACAGAACAACAACAAAAAAATACATTATTAAATATCAGGAATAATAGTTTTACTAGTTCTCCAGTCTGCCAATTGTCTGCTTTTATTCTTTCTCTGACAGTAATGACAATTGATGAGGAAGATGGACAAGAATCTCAGATGAGCAAAAGACTGTATCAAACATGGAAAAGAAGTGGTTCCTGTAATCAGCCTAGTTTTAGCATAAAAAACAAAAACACGTTTGATAAGATACAGAAACTGCTGATTTTTCAGTGCAAATGAGTTAACTTTATCTATCAGCCCAATAAATATTACAGAGTTAAAATACCTGGTAAGAATTCCTTATGCTACTAAGCAATAGGTAATTAATAATTAATCACATAATTATATAATGATAATCATAATGATAATTTAAAAGTGATAGTCACCTAAGTGCTCATTATGGCAGAAATAATTGTCCCCAGGTCTAGTATAGAGAAATCTTCATTTTAGAGATCCCCTTTGAGAACTCTGTACCAGAGGTTCTTAACCTGTTAAATATCACAGACACTCTTGGCACATTTTCATGAAATTGGTGGATCCCTTTCCAGACTGATGCTTTTAAACAAACAAAATATATGATTATGAAGGAAATCAATTGTATTTGAATACAGTTGTCAAAATATTAAACAAATTCATGGATACCTAAATTGTGATCTTTGCACTAATGGAAGCTAAAATAAGTGCTATCATTTTACTAATGATTTCTTCTCATGGATTTTGTTTTGTTTATTGTTACTTTGACTTGACCTGCAGTTTCATTGACCTAATTACCTTCTGGTGGGGAAACCAAAACTTTAGTGGTATACTTTGTTTACCAATCAAGACCAACACCTGCTCTGCAAATTATAATCTTTAAAAAATTGCTTAGAATATTACAAGATTTAAGTGGCTTGTGCAGTGCTATTCTGCCAGGGTTATCAGATTGAATCCGGACCTTACTGTCTGCCAAACCCACCTCTCTAGCTAGTAATCCATACTGCTTCATTATCTGTTTAAATGTGAATTTTTTAAATAGCAAAATCATGATGTTTGATCTGGTTACAGTTGTTAATTGCCTTTCTTGAAATCCTCCTGTACTATCTAGTATATGAAGTGATGAGATTCCATGTAAATATATTTAGGTATCTTAATGATGTTCGTAATACTTATTATTTGGCCATTCCAGATTATAATGTGTTTCAGCATGCTTAGACAATAGAAGCATTGATGTTTTTAATCAGTAATTTATTTGTTCAATTAAACTGAAACAAATTAAAAACAATAACAGCAAACCTTCTTTTGAAGTGGCTCCACACAGCTTGTGTTGGTAACACAGTAACAGTGAAATTAAAAGAGTAAGAAGACTCAAGTATCTCATTCTTGTATGTGCAAATCTGGGAGAACAATTTACACCCTGCAGTAGTGATGGAGAAGGTAGAATTTGCTTTTACTTGAATGGGTCTATAGTAAGCTTTTTATGAGCTTTGCTGTTTAAAAAAGACCCAGCAAGTATTATTTGCATTTGACATATACCACGTTTCCTCCAAACTTACACTCTAATGTCTCTTCATGGCATGTGTGTGGTTCTGACTTGTTGAGTTCCTCCTCAGTTTGGAAGGCTTTATGTACCAGCTTATTTCATGGACGCATGGTGTATCACTTATGACCAGTCTGCATCCATGATAAATGTATTTTCTGTATTGATTCTTGAAGATGGTCTATAGAGGTATAGAGAAGGTTTATAGTCTGCAATGGTGAAGGGGATAACCATAACAGGGAAATCATGGCTTCTCTAGCCATTGAAATATCATCGATGTTTAGAATAAATACTTTGTCTTTTCTGTCATTTTCAAAACCCTTACTCAACTCCCTCTATAACAGTCTTTTTTATGCTCTGTAAAGGATGCAGTTTCTGATTCGGGCCGAAGGAAGGAGCAGGTTTATTACTGTAATTATTTTAGTTCAAAACAAACATGATTTTTGAGGATATCAGGTAAGATCCTGTGGCTTCTATTTCAGTGCATAATGTGACAAGCTGTTGTAACTAAGTCTTAAATTGGCAGGTTTTCAGCTAGTGAGAATGGAAATACCTTCTGAAAGATGTTAGGATTTATAGATCATGAAAGAATTTAAATTGGAATGGAAGGTAAACCATTGTCCAGTATTTAAGCAGGCATCTCAATAACTAGAGTATGGCTCCATAATATAAAATATAATATAAAAAACAATTCAGAAAGATCCATAATATAGGTGGACAGTCATTTTTTGAATATTAATTTCTTTTTTGCATTTGAGAGTTATTTTAGCCATTGTCCCTGTTGTCCCTGCAGACACATGATATGTGAAAGAATATCCTTTTATTAACATTTGTTTCATAATGAAAGACAAAGGGAACTATAGTAGGTAGTCAGTCTTATTTTAGAGAACACCAGGGTTTTCAGAAATCTAGATTGTTGTAACACTAATATTAAGGAAAGATTAGCCTTTGGATTTAGTTACGTATATATTAAAAGTACTTAGGCAATCAAATTGCTAAGCTTTGTAAGCATATCAACATTATTGGGTCTCTGAATCAAATATTCACAGAAGTGATGGGAGGTAAAATGATTAGCACATTGGAAAAGGATTTATGGCTGGAGTCTGGGTGTTAAAGGGCCCTCCAGAACCAAACTGTGAGGACATATTTATCTTGAATTATTGATTTGGATAGTTTAATCATATATTTTTACTCTGTTGGTTATCAGATGCTGTAAATTGGAGATCTAGAAGTTATCCGTGCATAGCTCTGAATCATTTGGGGGTGGGGGGGAGGGCATAGGTACTGTGTTTGTCAGATGATGTTTAAAGTGAGAATAAATTTTCAGTGTGAGATCATTTCAAGCAGCTGTAAGAAGTCATTTTACAGCTAGATTTAATCAGTGGCATTGTTCTTTATAGCTATTATATTCCATAAAGTATGTTCCTGACAAAAACTTTTTTTTCTTTATTGTGGATGGGTTCTTTGGAAATAAAATAGCTTCAGGCCAGTTTGAGGGGAAACACAGATTGCTTGTGATGGCTTTTCAGTGACACAGGACTCTTTTATTTTTTATTTTTTTTAAGAGTGGAGTAGTTCTAACAATAGTTATGAAAGATGAAAAACACAATAGTTGTTTCAGAAGTTTTACTTGTTTCCAGTACATTTTGAAATCACTGAAATAAACAGTGACAAGTTAGATAGATCAAAAGTAGGCATTCTGTCCCATATTCACAGGGGAACAAAAACAATTCAGAAAGATCAGACTATGAAATTTCATTTAGATTTCTGCCACATCAGAACATTTCTGGCTTTGTTATGAGAATATTTTGATTTTACAATAATGAGAGAAAACACAATTAGGGTGTGGGGACAGGACAGTCATTGACAATTTCCAATTGTTTTATACATATATGATTAATCCACAAAAATCAATTAAATGCATACTCTATCCCAATACACCTATAAGTATATAAAGAATCTCTACAAATAAATATAAAATAAAAATAAAGAGACAGTGTAAGATAGTGCATATAATGCTAATGCTAGAGTCAGGCAGAGCTGAATTCAAGTTAGACCTCCAACTCATATTTTCTGTGTGGTTCTGAGCCATTCATTTAATTTTAACCTCATCAAATGAATCTTGGGCAAGTCTCTGAGAATATTCGTTGTAGAGCTGGTGTGATTCTGCATTTCTAGGCATTCATCTTTGGGAGCTCATTACATTGATGGAATCTATAGACTATTTGGAAAGAATAAGGGAAAAACAAATATAGGAAAGGGAAAATGAAGGGGAAAGAAAAAGGGAATTTAGTTCTGGGAGGGAGAATCCTAACAATTGGGAGCTTCCAGTAGAAGATAGTAGTAAAATAGTTTTCAAGTAAGGGATTCTCTCATGATGGCATTGCATATTTGGGAGTGGACACTACAAAGACACAGAAGGGAGTTCAAATGTGAAGGATGAGAAACAAGAAGATCATTTTGGCTGGACTATGGGTGCATGAAGAGGATGTAACAACGTTGGATATATAGGATACCATATTGTGAAGTTTTGAATGCCAAAACAGAAGTACTACATTTGCGGGGGAGGGTGGCAATACTGAATATCCTTATCTTGCTCATGCCTAGGCCTGATACCACTGACTTTTTTCTGGGTTCTGTTCTTACCTGGGCCAGTTTTCATCTTCTGTGGCATGATCTTCTACTGCTGGAGTCACACCGTATTGATACCAAACCTTTTTTCAGATACCCAAATGACTAGCCCTCTGTTGCTCAGAGCTCCTGAACACAAGTCTCAAATTCCCTAGCAGCAGGGATTACAGGTATGCCCTTCTATGCCCAGCACTACTTCTTGTATAAAACTTGGGTATGTTCATATCAACAAAGAGGTGCATAGTTCTAGCTGTCTGGACAGAGACAACAGAACTGAAAAAGGTTGGATGAAGAAAATGAAAGTTATTATAGACTCTCATTCTAACAAAACAAAATGATAAAAATGTCTGGAAAGTTGAGAAAATCACTATAAAATCATGAAGGATATAGATAAGAGATTTCCACCAAATTATTACTCAAACTAGGACATACTCTCAGGCTTCAAAGGAGGCAAGTTTATAGAAAATTAAAAGAGACTTTTATATACATTTATCAAACTCATTTCTTGCCTTTCAGAGATAGAATAGGTTGAATGGGGAAAAAAGAGCTGCAAAAGAAAAATGTTAATAGTTTTGTAATAAAACCAAACAATGAAAAGAAAAAGATCAAGTAGTTTGCTTCCTTTAGGATTCAAACTCAGTTCTCTTTAGTTATTTCTCTGGATGTAGGCATCTCTCTCCTTCATGAGTCTTTTGGGATTGACTTATATCACTGCATTGCTGAGGAGAGTGATTTTTAAAATATTTTTGAAGCTTAGGTATTTCTAAATAACAAAACTTAATGTGTGGGTGAAAGCTCTGGAAACTGCAAGTTGTTGAGTTCTTTAGTCAACAACAATTATTGAAAGCCTAACATATGCAAAGTGCTTTGCTAGGGGGAATGGAATAATGCCAAAGAAATAGAGTAAGGCTTCTAGTGGAGGGGGGAAGAGAAGGAGGGTTGCATAAACAAAGGTATATATCAATAAGTATAAATTAATATAACTTGGTTGAAAAAGTGATGAGGAATCTATCATGCAGACTGTTTCCCTATGGTATTGCCATTGATGTTTTGAGGGCTCCTTGACTAATTACTTTCTGAAGTCAATATTTACAATGTCTGTGATATTATCTTGGTCTACCAGGCTTGCTATCTTTTTAGTGAATATATGTTGTTGTTGTGGAGTCATTTTTAGTTGTTTCTGACTCTTCATGACCCCATTTAGGGGTTTTCTTGGCAAAGATCCTGTTGTTTGTCATTTTCTTTTCAAGCTCATTTGAGAGATGAAGAAAATGAGGCAGACAGGGTTAAGTGACTTGCCCAGGGTCACATAGCTAGTAATTGTCTGAGGCTGGATTTGAATTCAGGAAGATGAGTGTTCCTGACTCCAGACCCAGTAGTCTATCCACTGGGTCACCTTGCTTAAATACCATATGTTTAATAGCTATTGTTTGATAGGAAGAGTCCTAGATTTGGAGTCAGAGGATCTAGGTTCACATTTAAGTTCTGAAATCATACTTACTGTTAAGTGTTATTTGTAACCTTTTTCCTTGTTATTTTCACTTTTACAATATCAAACAGGTCATTTCATAACAATGTAGAGCTTCAAGGAGTCTTAGAGATCTCTCCATGGGAGAAAAAAGCAAGAACATAACTAGATTAGTTTGGAAAACCTAGACTAGAAGTAACTGGATTATGAATACCTGGTGTATAGTAGGCACTTAGTAAAAATATATTTTGAACAGAGACTGATTTTATTTGGGTGATTTTATTTCATGCTTACCAAGCTTGTTTTGGAAGACTTGAGAAATTATAGCACATATGCCACAGGCAGCAACTTAATGGTATATCAGCCTCTACTAACCTTCAGGCCAAACAAAGTTTGCCTTTGGCTCCATCCCACTTCTGAATTCCTCTTTCACATTGTGCTTTCTCCCAGATCTCAGGTCCCCTGTGCCAACTTGCTACCCTCTGGCTTTCTAGAGTCTTACCACTTCACCCAGGTCTGTGGTGATCTAAAGTACATCAGATCATATAGTTATTTCTTTTTCTCTTATTACTAATTTTATGGCTATCTTATTTAATTTAAGCAGCATTAATTTATACACAGTAAGTTGTGAATGAGTGATATGGCACCCCTCCCAGAAATATTGGCTTTTTATTTTCTAATTTTTATTTTACCTTTTCATATTGCCTACATTTCCCAATGTGCTCCTCACCAAGGACTTTTTTTTTACCCAATCTTTAATTGTAGAATGAAAAATGGGTTGAAGTTTGTTTTTTTTAATCAAAGTGTCCCTTCTAAAATCATCTTAGTATCAAATTTATTTCATGCTATCTCTATCAAAGATTGAGTAGTGGCCAGTCTTTGTCCTATTCCTATTTCCATTAGTTCTCATTTAGGTGATTCCAATTACTAGCTCTCTACTCTGCCCCCTTTTATATATTTGAGAGCCTTTGGTATCAAGCAGTTGATAAAAACTTGTGGACTTAGTGATTATGGCTATATGAACTCATCAAAATTGAGTAGATTTTTTAAGATTCCTTCCAGCTCAAGAAACTGTATGACTCTGATTTCCTTGTACAAGATATAGTTACTATAATTAAGTAATTCTAACAGAATATAGTATGGTAAAAGGAGTACAGTGTCTGGAATCAGAGGACCTGTGCTCATACCCCATCTCAGATATTCACTAGCTATGTGAGCTTAGTCTTTGGGCCTCAGTTTCCTCACCTGTAAAATGAGGGAGTTGGACTAGATGGTCAACATCATCTCTTAGTCTATGGTATGTAAATTTCCATCCTTTAGACCTTGTTTCCCTTTAAACTTTTCTACTTATTGGGGCAGGAAGGTGATGGAGTGGAGAGAGCACTTGAGTCAGGGGAACCTGAGTTCAAATGTAGCCTCAGATATTTACTAGCTACATAGCTACATTACCCTGATTACCTCAAAAAAAAAAAAAACAAAATAAAAACATCCTTCTATATCAAACTTATCAACTTTTGAACTCTTACATATTTTACCTAGTTAAAATAAGCTTGGGGACATGGCTAGGTGGCACTGTGAATAGAGCACTGGCCCCGGAGTCAGGAGGACCTGAGTTCAAATCTGGCCTCAGACACTTGACACACTTACTAGCTGTATGACTTTGGGCAAGTTACTTAACCCCAGTTGCCCTCCAAAAAAAAATAAGCAAAAAAATCCCATGAAGCTTATATTTTTAATTGAACAGTTTTTGAGATTTTCATATTTATTGCAGCTTCTCAAATTCATCCAACTAATGGAACCTAAGGAGTATGCCTTGCAATGCCCAGTGAAGTGCACACTGTCATATTTCAGTAAATATGTGACAGATGTATTAATAACTGAGTTATCAAGGCTTTGAAAAAGGATGGAATGGAGTGCATAAATTAGATCTAAACAAGAGGAGGAATAGCTCTTCTTGTGAGATTAAAGAAATCAATAGCTTTAAACAGATAAAGCATATATATTTTAGTTTTTGGCAAATAGTAACAAAGGATCACTGGGGTATCTACCTGGCCCAGTGGATAGAGCATTGGCCCTATAGATAGGAAGCCTATGTTGAAATGTGACCTCAGAAATTTGCTAGCTTTATGAACCTTGGTGAGTCACTTAAATTCTGCTTGTCTTGGTTGTTGTCCTTTGTGCTCCAAGACGAACAAAATTATATCACTGTGCTGGGTTTAAGGTGCAGTGTGTCCAGCTCTGGATGATCAGATCCATAACGAGCTCTGGAATGCTCTGCCACAGGTTGGGCACAAATAGTCCATATAAACCACTCCAGCATCTGTACCAAGAGAACACCATGAATGGTATTTGTGTGACATTGTCCATGAGGTCACAAAGGGGTAGACATGACTGAACAATAACAAAGGATTATGGATTTAAGAGCTTAAAGGAACCTTAGAGATAATCTAGTCCAACTACTTGAGAAACTTAAGGCCTTGAGTGACTAAATGAGTTGTCCATATTCATCCAGAAAATTAGTGGCCAGATATTCTGACTCCAAACATAGCACTTTCTCAATTATGCTAGATGATAGAAGTATCATTTCTGAATAGTTTGAGCTACTCTCATTATGAATGGGGCTGACATTTTAGGCACTCCTTATGGATGGTCTAATTCTAAAAAATTAATATCCAAACATCAATTTTTTTCAGGTAAAAGGCAAAAAGAGGCCATATCTTGTGGTTCCATGAGTTACATTATTTATCCTGTAAAATAATTATTACTTTGTAATAGCCTTTTTAAAAAAAAATAATAGTGTGCCTCTAAATTGGGGAGCAGTTGATCATAAACCAGTTCTACAGATAGATCTCTTTCCTTAAATGACTTTGACTTTTCTTTATATGCCATCCTTATATCCTTCCTATAAAACTTGGAGTAATCATGGAATGTATGATATCATGAGCAGCAAAATTTTCCAGAGTTGAAATTCCCATTAGGAATTACTGCCTTTACCCAAGTGAATCTTAACTATTTTAGAATTTAGAATTTAGAACTGTTTTAGAAACTGATCCTTACCACTATGTTGTATTGTTTTTGTTTTTGTTGTTGTTAAAAAAATTTCCCACTTATGTTTTAATCTTATTCAGGTACACTTGAGAGTTCAGCAGTCCTTATGTTTACCCCCTCCAAATTCTAGGATAGTGGTCTTAACTGACCATTTGCAAAATTTTTTTCATGAGAAAAATATATATCCTATTGTCTTGTTAAAAAAAAAAACTCTTTGAAATCTATATTTGAAAGAAGCTATTCCTTCTGGCCATATGCTTTCTTTCTTTCTTTCTTTCTTTCTTTCTTTCTTTCTTTCTTTCTTTCTTTCTTTCTCTCTCTCTCTCTCTCTCTCTCTCTCTCTCTCTCTCTCTCTCTCTCTCTCCCTTCCTTCCTTCCTTCCTTCCTTCCTTTTTGGAGGGCAATTGGGGTTAAGTCACTTGACCAAGGTAACATGGCTAGGTTTTTTTTGTTTGTTTGTTTGTTTGTGTGTGTGTGCATTAAGTGTCTGAGGCAGGATCCTAACTCCAGGGCCAGCGCTCTACTCACTATGCCACCTAGCCGCTCCAGCCATATGCTTTCTAATAGTGTAAATGAACATGTTTCAACTCTTGTTTTTAAAATGGTTATATGCAGAAATCACATCTTTCATCCCTTCTTCATGAATACCTTTCTATTTTATGACATTTCTCAGTAATTAGAAATGTTTCCTGGAAGAGTAACATTCTAACAGCACATCACAAATGGGAAACATGGCCCTGTGGTCACAGCTTTTCTCTGAATGGTTAATTAGGTCTGAAAGGAAGGTATTATGCTGTAATTAAATAGTAATGAATGAAGAGCTGTGAAGTGTTTTGGAAGCAGAGCTGAAATCATCTGCAAATTTATTATTTTATTACTTATTCTATTATAAAATACTTCCTTGATGTTAGGGTAATTTTTATTCTTTTCCTTGCCCATGATAGAATATGGATTAAGTGGTCATCTTTGCCGTGCATACATGTAATTGTAATACATCTCAAAAATAATATTGAGAATTCCAATAATATACTATACATATATGTGTGTATACACACATGTATACATATATTTATGTGTGTATTTTTTTAAAATCTGGAGTACAGTGTAATTTCACTGTATAAAATCTTCTAATTCCCTACTTCCTTCTGATTGCCTACCCCGTCTTCATGTGGATCTTACTTCCTTGACTGTTTAGTTTTCATAGTGCAAAGAGAGTTTATGATTGCTTATCTTCCTGAGAAGACCAGTTAGGTATTTGTTGGACAGTCTTTGTCTGGGCATTTCATTTACCTATTATTCATTTGGACAGGTCATTTAAGCTCTGTGCGCCACAGTTTCTTCATCTCTCAAATGAGGAGATTGATCTGATGACTTCTAAGATGTTAGCTTTCACATTTTATGACTGGATAAATCTATATAGCTTATCTTCAGCATATATACACAAGACTAGATTTTTATACATCTCAAATTAGACTTAAATGTGTTTCCTTGGGCATGTTCGAATAAAGAGGAAAAAAATAAAGTGTGTATGTGCAGGTCTGTATTTGTTTCTTGATTTGGAACACATAACCTTAGTTGTTACCTCAATTTTTGCTTTTTCGGTTTCCTAAATTTTGTTTTTAAAATGGAATTCCGTCTTATTTTTTTTTTAAACAAATGCTTTATTAATTCCTATTTTACATCGTTCATTTCCACCAGATTTTGAGTTACAATTTTTTCCCCCTTTTTCCCCTACCCACCTTCCCAGAATAGCAGTCCCACAAGATATCAGTTCCTCCATCCTGCTCTCTCCCATATCTTCTCCCTTACCCCCTTCGACTTTTCCATTAGAACAAGGTGAATCTCTGTGCCCCGATACCTGCACATCTTATCTCCCAATTACATGCAAAATATTAATTCATTATCAAAAATTGATAATAGTGTTTATATATATTTGAAACATTTAATTAATTAAATCAATCCATTAATTTATTATTAATAATAACAGTAATTAATTAATTAAAGACCTTGAATTTCAGATCCATTCCCTTCCTCCTTTGTCACCCATTCCCTCTGGGAAGATAAGCAATTCAGTATGTTTTATACATGTATAACTATGCAAAATATTACCATAGTAGATATATTGTACAAGGCTGCTTATAATTCCCTCCCACCCATCCCACCCCCACCTGGTCCATTCCCTACTTGATCCTGTCCCTCTTCTATAGTGGGTACTTCCAACCTCCCCTCACCCCAAGAATGCCCTCCATCCATCATCCCTCCTCTCATCCCCCTTCCCCCTATTCTGCTGCAGGTTGAGATATCCCATTTAGTATGTATGTCATTTTCTCCCTGAACCAAATTCAATGAGAATGTGGTTTTGCCTTTTTGCCTTCCTATTCTTCCCCTCCTTTGCAGCCACTTCCCCTTGCTTCTTCTACATGAGATAGTTTACCCTACCCTGTCTCTCCCCATCTCCTCTTGCCACTTTCCTCTCTCACCTCATAATTTCACCCCTTGAGTATCCTCCCTTTCCAACAAATTCAACCTATGCCCTCTATCCATATATAACTGTAACCATATACACACACATTCACATATGTATTCGTATGACCACACCCCTTCTTCCATTATTTTCATAGTGAGAAAGATATCATCAGTCACAGATATTGCTTTTCCATATAGGAATGTAAATAGTTCAACTTTGATAAGTTCCTTTTGATTTCTTTTCCCTGATTACCTTCTCAGGCATCTCTTCCCTCTTGTGTCTGGATGTCAAATTTTCTATTCAATTCTGGTTTTTCCTCAAGAATGCTTGAAAGTCCTCTATTCCACTGAATGACCATATTTTCCCCTGAAACAAAATACTCAGGTTTGCTGGGTAGGTGACCCTTGGGTTCATTCCCAGTTCTTTTGCCCTCTGGAATATCATATTCCATGCCCTTCGATCCCTCAGTGTAGAAGCTGCCAGGTCCTGGCTATTCTGATTGTGTTTCCACAATATTGAAATTGTTTCTTCCTGGCTGCTTGTAGTATTTCTCCTTGATCTGGGGATTCTGGAACCTGGCTATAATATTCCTGGGAGTTTTCTTTTTGGGATCTTTTTTCAGGAGGTGATCTGTGGATTCTTTCAACCTCTATTTTGCCCTCTGGATCTAAAACATCAGGGCAATTTTCCTTGAGAATTTTTGAAGGGTGATTTCTAGGTTCTTTCTTTGATCATGGCTTTCAGGTAGTCCAATAATTTTTAAATTGTCTCTCCTGGATCTATTTTCCAGGTCAGTGGTTTTTCCCATGAGATATTTCACATTGCCTTCTAATCTTTCATTTGTTTGGATCTGCTTAACAGCATCTTGATTTCTCATAAAGTTATTAGCTTCCATTTGCTCCAGTCTAACTCTGAAGGAATGAATCTCCTCAGTGAACTTTTGAGATTCTTTTTCCATCTGGCAAATTGGGCTTTTTAAGGCATTCTTCTCCTCATTGCCCTTTTGGGCCTCCTTTGCCATTTGAGTTAGTCTGTTTTTTTAAGGTGTTGTTTTCCTCAGTCAGGCTGTTGACCCTCATTTCATACTTTTCCTGCATTCTTCTCATTTCTCTTCCCAATTTTTTCTCCACTTCTCTTATTTGATTTTTAAAGTCCTTTTTAAGGTCCTCTATGGCCTGTAACCCGCTCGTATTTTCCTTTGGGACTTTTGGAGCAGCATTTCTGACCTCACAGTCCTCTGACTATTCCATGCTTTGATCCTCTTTACCCCCAAAATAGTAGTCTAATATTTAATTTTTCTGTTTATTTTGTTTCTTTTGCCTTGGCATGATGCCACTTAATACTTGACTTTTGTGCTTGTTGCCACAGTATGACTTTGCCACCAGACAGGGGAGTTTTGTCCTGAACGTGTCGGGGGGCAACTTCCATTTCTGGCAAGCTGGAAACCCGCCCCACAACCTCCACCCCAGATCACAATCCAGATACAGGGAGTTTAAAGCAAGAGCGATTACCTCCCGAGACTGATCGCTAGATCTCCCTACAGTTCACAGGCCAGGAGCTGGAGCTGCCACTGAAAACTGCAAAATGGCATGTCTTCTCAGAGGCTTCCAGCCCCCAGGGGAGGAAGCCAACCTGTTCCCCAAATAGTGGTCCCAAAATCCATAGGGCACTAACCTCTCACTTTTTGCTAGGCATGTCTGTGTTGACCATTCTGTAATCTCCACAGCTGCTGGTGTTCTGCCGTCGCTCCAGCAGGCTGTTGGCCTGGCTGCCCTGGGGCTAAAACTGCGGGATCTGGGTTCAGCTCTCTGTGCGGCGTGCACTGCACTGCCCGCTCCCAGAGCGCTGTGCTGGCCCTTCCTGCAGGGCTGCTGGGCTGTCTTCAGCGGGAGGTTAGCTTCTCTGTTGTTCTTTGGGTCCTGTGGCTCTAGAAGTTGTTCAGAGTCCCCTTTCACATAGTTTGGAGGTAATCTGAGGGGAGAGAGCCTTGGAGGTGCTGTTTCTACTCTGCCATCTTGGCTCCGCCCCCTTCATCTTATTTTTTAAGCTTAAGGACACCATTGTTGCCTAGTGAGAAGTTGCACCAAAATGTATTGTGTCTAAAGCAACAATTTTCCCTTCTAAGGTCTATACATTCTATGATGATTTCATTTGTTTTGCAGGGGATAAAAGCCTCTGACCTACCATCTGGATATGCTAGTTTTGTCAAATGTTGAAAAAAATTTATTTTGTTTGATTTAGTTTGACATTGTGCTGTCAGATTGATCTTCCTAAATCATAGATCTGACCATATAACCTCCCCTAGTCAAGGAGAAAATCCTTTGGCTTTCTATGCCTTTTATAACTAGGCTGTTTCCTACCTTTCCAGGCTACTTAAAACTATCCTTCATGTACTTTGTAAGTCAGTGAAACTGACCTCCCACCTGTTCCTAGCACATGATACTCCCTCTCTCTACTCTGAGTCTGGAATTCCCTTTCTCTTTATCAGGAAAATGAAATCCTGGTTTTAGTGGCTTGCTCTAGAGTGCAGCTAAAGCTTAGTCTTTGCAAGAAGCCTTTTCTAGCCCTCTATTATCTTATTATTTATCTTTATTTTACTTTGTTTTTGCATGGCATCTCCCCAGGTAGTCTAGGAGCTCCTTGAGATTGTTTTTTGCTTTTTTTTTTTTTTTTTTTTTTGGTATCACCAACTCATAGCATGGTTCCTGCTCATAGTGGGTGCTCAATAGAGATGATAGTTAACTGATTGACTGTTTTAGACTGGCTCCACGTTTATAAGCATATGGAGTTTTTCCACAGAGGGTCTTGCTTTACCATTATAGACCAGACTCTTCTCGGCAACGTAGCATCAGAGTTTTGCTTGTGTCATGGAAAGGAGTTTAAACCCAGGATCTAAAACCCGGTTTTCTGCTTTCTAGTCGTTATGCCATACAACCTCTTTGGAAAAGATTTGTTTCTTCCTCTATATAATGACTTAATGTCTGATTTGAACTCAAGAGCTGGACTCAAATGCTGACTCTACTTTTTACCACCTATACACTGAATTAAACAAGTCCCTTAAGCCCTCTCTGGGCCTGGTTTCTTTATTTGTAAGATGAATAGGGTTGGACTAGATTTTCTCCATGATTTCTATTTTCTCTAAATCTAATCTTGTGATCCTAGTTACTATATATTTAAGAAACAATTCAGCACACAAAATTATAATCAACCTTTCACTCTTGTAGGCTTAACTTTCTCTTGTTTTAAAAAGATAGCTTTTGGTTTCTAGCTAAAAGTATGGGAGACATAAAATTCACATAATTATTTCCAAGCTCACGCCTAACAGTGGGAAACTGTAACTCATAGAGTGCCAGCTTTCTTTGTGAGCCAGTATATAAAATATGGTGCAATAGTAATTTTCCTCTACTAACATGTAAAATTCATTTATTTATTGCTAGCAGCCTCTAGTGTATAATAGGTTTCTCCTTATTATACTTAATATATCTGTATTATTAGTAACTGGAAAGCAGTTTCACATGTTAACATTAAGAAAAAAATGACAAAACAGACTGTTATTCTAATCATCTACATATGTACTAGTAAGTGACAAGAACATTTCATTGTATCAGTTCAGCTACATGATTCCTGTTAATGTTAATAGGAGTTTCACAGTGAAATTTCTGTGTGTGACAATTCTCCAGCACATGTTTCTGATAATATTTATGGTTAATATTTGTGCTTTCTGCACAGTATTTATAAGTCTTTTAAAAAGAGGAAAGAAAAATTAACTTAATAGTTGTCAAATACCAGTAAATTCAATGTATATTTGACAATATAGTGAATTTTTTTAAAGCTATGTAGCAAATGACCTTAGAATATTTTTACCAGAGACTTAGAGCAAACCATCAACACCAAGCTACAATTATTTCCTGAGCTCCAACCCACCGCTTACTCTAGTATTACTTGTCGTCTCCTTGTACTGAACCATGCACTGCACCAAAATATTTTTTTAAATAATATAAAACAAAGCAAAGACTTCTTGAACTAGATTGAACAGAAACCAAACCAAAATACTCAATATTTTCTGAATCAAATCACAATTTTATTTAGTTTGCATCCATAAGTCAGTCGTTCATTTGTGGTATTCTGAAATAAGTTGCTTGACTTTGCTCATTTCAGAAGGAGATGGAATAATCATCATTAGAATTCAAGAAGAATCCTAAAGATTATTTTTATGAGTGTTAAATAGGATATGTGACAAAAATTTCATATAGGATCATAAAATTTCAAAGTAAGAAGGGATCTTAGAAGTGATTGGATCCAACTTCTTCATACTAAAGATAGAGAACCCAAGGCCCAGGGAAATGAAGTAACTTGCCTATGCCACCTGATAAACTTCCTGTGTGCTCAGTCTCCCCACCTCATAGGAGAGTTGCTCGTGAGACCTGGAATGGATAAAAAGCAGAGAACTAGGAGGAAATAGTGGGAAAGCGGAGGACTGAGAAAATCAATTCAAGCACCAGGCAAGCACCCTAGTTCTTAATTAATGAGAGATATGAAATATTAATGTTAGCTGTTATTTGTAAGAAAAGCCTGATATTTGAGGTAGGTGGTTTTTAATTGAGCTTTTATTTTATACTTTTTGCTATCATAGACTATTCGTGTGGTGGAAAAGCTGTGATTCAAATAAAGGGCCATAATCGAGGACCTAGAGAAGTTTGGATTCAGTCAGGGGGCCACACTTGAGGACCTAGAGTGCCACATGTGACCTTGAGGCTGCAGATTCCCCACCCCTGAAATATTCCTTTGGACTTTTTCACATTGACCTTAGTTCTTACATTCATTCCACTTTCCTGAACTTCCCTATTAAACAATTTTTCCATTTCAGTTACGTAAATTAGTGTAACTTTGTATGCTTGCAGAAATTAGACTGAAGCCAACTGAATGTTCTCACTGAGTTTAAATAATACTAGACCTTGGGCTTGAAACTATTCATAACACATTTTTTTCTCTCTCCTTTTAACTTTAAATTAGGTGTTCATGGAAGGCTATTTTGGGGAGAATTTAGAATATGTTGTAGTTATTTAATTAAATTAGCAATAGAAGATGTGTATGTCCTTTTTTTTTTTAAAGATGTTTGTGGGTAGGCAATGCACATTTTGTAATTCTTTATAATTTTATAGCCTTCTGGTTATTTGAAAGACCCATTTAACCCAGTGTTACATCTATAATTTCTGAATCTCACTACAGTAGATGGTCCTCGGAAGGGCAAACTTTCCATTAAAATGATTAACTAGGACCTCTATAAAGACGGATGAATCAGAACCAAATCAGCTGTAGCTTCCGTTGGCATTTTTCTAGTGCTCAGCAATTATATAATGTTTTTGTGGGATTGAGGGAAGCTAATATTTATTGAAAGCCTAATATATGTAGTACAGGCTATGAAACAGTTCAAGGCATGATCTTTGTTCTCATGAAATTGACAGTCTGTCTAATAATAAAAACTGACCTTTCTAGTGCTTTTAAGGTTTGTAAATCTCTTTACTAATGTTATCTTGTTTGACCTTTACAACTACCCATGAGATAGGTGATACTATTATTTCTTGTTTTGCAGTTGTAGAAACTGAGGCAGTGAGGTTAAATGACTAGCTCAGGGTGACATGTATCTCAGGCAGGATTTAAATTCTTATATTAATGTTGCTCTGTGTGCCAGAGTTTAAATAGTTAGAATTTAGCCATTTTCGTATCAGTGGAATATATATTTTTTTCTACTTCTTTGTTACTATTGTAGAAAAAAAGTGTTACTATAAATAATTTGGTATTTGGAGAGTCTTTTTGTTAATGACTTCCTTCCTTGCAGAATTTCCTTGACCTGGAATTTCAAGGTCAAAGGATATGGACATTTCAGTTACTTTATTTGCATAATTCCAAAAATGCTTTTCAGAATAGTTGTACCAGTTAATAGGTCAATGAAAAGTTCATTAGTGTGCTTGTGTTTTCATAACCCCTCTAACTCTTTGCAGCCTGCTTATGCCATGCCTTTCCTATTTAGACCAGCATCTCTTCCTTTTCCATACCACTAACTAAGACTCTCCTGTGTCTCTTAGCTCTTAGAAGTGAGCCTTATCTTGCCAGGCTAGTCTCCCCACCATGACCCCACTCCTCTCAGCTGCTTTGTCTTTGTTGTTTTCCTCCATTCTAATGTAAACTCCTTGAAAGGGGAGGTTGTTTTTCTTTCCTTTTCATCCACCTTTGGAGTCCACCTGGCAGCCAACACTCACCCTGTAGCATGCACTGTGGCCACACCCTGGTAAACTGCCTTGGCGGATGACTAAGCCAGGTTGAGGACAGCCAACAGGTTTTAAATACATTGGTGAGTTAGGGGTACACCTACTGAGCATGTGAAGACTTCTCCTTCCAAAGGCCATGAAGGTGACTTAAGTGAGCATTATGGAGCTTTGTGACACATAGAGGAGACCAAGGGCATCTACTGCACGCTGGGTCATTTCCAATCATCCTGAGTTTTGTATTGCTACTGGACTTTGATGACTCTGGAAGAGAGTATGAGTTTGATGATTTGTACAACTTCACCTCCCTTAAATCCAATGCACATTCCTGATGTCTTTGGTCTTCTTCAAAAATGAAGGACAAAAAACAAATTTGGATATTCCTAACACTTAAGTCCAGTGTGTCTACCATACATAAGCACATGAAAATATATGTAATACATGCCATAAATAAAGGCCCAGAAATTGTCAGTGAGCATTTATTAATGATACTTAACGTTAATATAATCCCTGCTTTGTGGCAGGCAATCGGCTAAGCAACTTTCTACAAATATGATCTCATTTCATGCTCAAACCACCCTGTGAGGTAGGTGCTATTGTTATCCCTAGTTTTACAAATGAGGAAACTGAACCCAAAGAAATGAAGTGACTTGCCCACAGCTAGTAAGTCATCCTTCCCAGCATTTGCCCCTGAGATTTGCAGTATCACCACGACTGCAGGGTCTTAATTTAAGTAGATATACATCTTCCTCCTCTTCCCATCTCTTTCCTGCCCTCAGCATCACCATGGCCCTCACAGGCTGTAAATTTCTAAAGGGAAGGGCTTTTTCAGTCTTGGGATTCCCAGTGACTAGCACTGTGTCCAACACCCAGGACAGTGAAGGCAATGAATATATGTATGTATTTATTGGTACTTTCTACCAGCCCCTTGGGCCCAGGGCCTTCAACTGACTTCTGCCTCTGTCAGTGGACTCCGCAGTCCCCAGCCCATCCTAGCCTCTTGCTCATCCTTCAGATACCTCTACCACCAGCAAAATATGCAAAAAAGGGGAGGTGGGAAGGAAGAGAAGAATCACTTGATGAATTGGTTAGGAAGAGAGGAATGTGATCATGCCTTTGGCCTGTTGCCTAAATAGAGCAGCTTCTGCATCATTAGCAAGGGAGCATGGAGACATTTTTCTTCTTACCCCACTGCCCTGCTTTGGAGGATTAACTTAACTGGGTTATGGGAATTGAGAGGGAAGGGGAGATGAAGATACAATTCATGTAATGACCCAGAAGGAAAAGAAAGCTGCATTCGTGGAAATAAGAGGATATCCTTGGTAGAAATGACAAACGGGATTGGAATTGTAGGGAGGAAAGAGAATACAAATGAGTGTACTGCTTTCTGCCCTTAAATAACAGTCTTTATGCTAGGATAATTAATATAGCCATATGTTCATCCTTTTCTGTTTCAGTGTAGAAGATACAATGTGATTAATCATGTAGATATCATTTTAACTTTAGGAATTAAATATTTATGTTCCTTCATTATTCGCAAAGTTGTTATTACACTTTAAGGTCCATATTGAAGTAACATATTGCTTTCTAACCTGAAAAGTGACTCACTGACTGGCATGAATTATATCCAGCCCAGAATACAAAGAAATGTATCTATAAGGGATACTTGGGCTAATTACATAAAAAGCTTTTATTTGTCATATTTAAGAATATAATTATCATTTATCATGTTTAGCTTCGTTTTTGCCGTTGGACACCCTAAAATAAGCTACTTTAAAATATTCTGTTATCTACTATTTTCCATATTCTGATATTTATTAAGAAATGTTTAATTTATGGCAGATGTATTACTGTAGAAGTTACAGGTACCTGAGATTTTTGAAAATCAAGTCATATTTACTAAGGGACTTAACCCTGGAAGTTCAAAGATATAAATATGTATATATGTATTTCATTTAAAAGCCACCCTTAACAGTCATCCTAAAAACATATTTTTATTTGAAAAAAATAGCCTTATAATAAAATGCTATTGATATTTTGATTAATCAATATTATATTTAAATCACAGTATCAGGAATTGTGTTTATCATTAATGACATATATACCAGTAGTAGTGTCCAATGAGAAATACTGGTCAAATAGCTTTCAAAACACAGGTGATGGAAACTTAGCCATGCCTTTTTAAAGAGTATATTAAGATGATTGGATTAACTCTGTGTTCCTTTGTGATTTGGATGATGCTATGTATGAGGTTCCCCACCTCATTTTTTTTTTTAATAGGAGTAGCAACTATAAAGCCTAATTAAAAATTTTTTTCCCTTAAAACTGATAGAAGCTACTTTCTAGGACTAGAACTATTTCCATTTTGGGGAGTGATATAATTTACATTTAATAACATCATTGTTTACTTGAGTTCCTGGAGAGATGGCATTTAGAAAGGAAGATAAAAGAAAGCATCCAGTAGAAATACTTTTGTCTTCCAGTGGGTGCTAAAAATTTTTTTTTTAACATGCTTCTCTCCATGTCTGAAACATAGTGACTTCTTTATCAGCTGGTTAGGAGAAAAGGAATGATGGAAGTGCAAAGAAATGAAGAGATGTAAGAAAGAAAAAATATTTCTGGAAGAAAATATACCTTAAAAATGTGATAACCAGCATAACTCTTTCAGCTGCATATAATGAATTAACTAATGTATAAATTTAGGCATATATATGTATACAATTTAGTACATTTAGATAAACCTCAAGAATACTAAGCACTCAATAAAGGCTGCTTGAATTGAGAGATAAAAAACAATGACTTCCATCTCAATTTAATGTATTCATATTTTATCCATTCATTACTCTGATGGAGGTATTTTGGGAAAAGTTCTGGTTAAATGATGGAGAATGTATAGGTGGGGAATCTTAATGTCTTTATTTAAATGTGTTTTGTATGGTTCACTAGCACCTATGGTGTTTTCCAGAAATAGAGACCCATAAATGCCAACTACAAAATAAAAGGTCAGTGTATAACTCTGTTGGAACTGGGGGGATGGAGGTATGGTCTGGCCTCTGCCCCTACAGAGAGAAGTGGTGGAGGCATGGCAGCTCTACAGGCTGCTTCAGAGCTACCGGCCTGCAGATCATAGGGGGGCCAAGCAACCATTCAGAGGGTAATTGCTCTTGCTTTAACCTGCCTGGGTCTAGATTGGGGCTTGGGTGGTGGTCCTGAGGTGTGTGACCAGTGAGCCAGAGCGAGTGGGGAGATAGTTATATCTCCCAATATATAGCTATAGTTCCTAATAGCTCTGGGAACTGAAAAAACACTGGCAATATGGGATAAAGCTCTCCCCTCTGGAAGCAGAGTTCTGCTGTGGCAAAGAGCTCAAAAGTCAAGTAATTGAGTGGCAACATGAGCAAGCAAAGGAAGCAAAGCAAGCACAACAGTCCCACTTTAAATTCCTTTTTTGGGGACAAAAAGGATCAAAGCATAGAATGGGAGGAAGACAACGAAGTCAGAAGTCCTGCACCAAAAGCTTCCATATGAACTGGTTACAGGCCATGGAGGATCTCAAGAAGGATTTTGAAAATCAAGTAAGAGAAATGGGGGAAAATTTGTGAAGAGAAATGAGAATAATGTGAGAAAATAATGAAAAGAGAGTCAACAACCTGACTGAAGAAAATACCACCTTAAAAAATAGACTAACTCAAATGGCAAAAGAGGCCCAAAAAAACCAATGAGGAAATGCCTTAAAAATCCAAATTTGCCTGGTGGAAAAAGAATTTCAAAAGCTCACTGAAGAAAATCATTCCTTCAGAATTAGATTGGAGCAAATGGAAGCTAATATGAGAAATTTTATGAGAAATTAAGATACTATTAAACAGATACAAACAAATGAAAAAAATAGAAGGCAATGTGAAATATCTCATTGGAAAAACCACTGACCTGGAAAATAGATCCAGGAGAGATAATTTAAAAATTATTGGACTACCTGAAAGTCATGATCAAAAAAAGAACCTAGAAATCATTCCTCAAGAAATTCTCAAGGAAAATTTCCCTGATATTTTAGAACCAGAGGGCAAAATAGAAATTGAATGAATCCGCCCATCACCTCCTGAAAAAGATCCCCAAAAGAAAACTCCTAGGAATATTATATCCAGATTCTGGAGTTCCCAGATCTAGGAGAAAATATTACAAGCAGCCAATAAGAAAGAATTTGAATATTGTGGAAAAATAATCGGGATAACACAGGATCTAGCAGCTTCTACATTAAGGGATCAGAGGGCTTTGAATATGGTATTCTGGAGGTCAAAGGAGCTGGGATTAAAACCAAGAATCACCTACCCAGTAAAACTGAGTATCATGTTTCAGGGGAAAATATGGTCATTCAATGAAACAGAGGACTTTCAAGCATTCTTAATGAAAAAACCAGAGTTGAATAGAAAATATGACATTTAGATACAAGAAGCAAGAGAAGCACGAGAAGGTAAACAAGGAAAAGACATCATAAGGAACTTACCAAAGTTGAACTATTTGCATTTCTCCATGGAAAAACAATAATTGTAACTTATGAAACTTTTCTCAGTATGAAAGGAATATAAACATATATATATATATGTCTATATAGGAGGGTATATGGACATATGAATACATATGTGAGTGTGTGTATATATGTGTACATGTATACATAGAGGGCCCAGGATCAATTGAATAGGAAGGGATGATATTTAAAAGGTGAAATTGAGAGGTCAGAGAGGAATATAATGAGAGGAGATGGAGAGAGACAGAATGAGGTAAATTATCTTATATAGAAGAGGCAAGGGATAACTGTTACAATGGAGGGGAAGAACAGGAAGGCAAAAGGTAATGGGTCAACCTTACTTTCATTGAATTTGGCTTAAGTAGGGAATAACATAAACACTAAATTAGGTATCTTACCCTACAGGAAAGTAGAGGAGAAGGAGATGAGAGGGGGGATGATAGAAGGGAGGACAGATTGGGGAAGAGGGGTAGTTAAAAGCACACACTTTTGAAAGGGGACAGGGTCAAAATAGATAATAGAACAAGTGGGCGATGGGATAGGACAGAGGGAAATATAGTCAGTCTTTTACAATATATCCACTATAGAAATGTTTTGTGTAACTACACACGTACAACCTATACTGAATTGCTTATCTTCCCAGTAAGGGTAGGTGATGAGGGAGGAAAGGAAAGAATCTGGAATTTAAAGTTTTGAAATCAAATGTTTAAAAAATATTATTATTTATATATTATATAATTATATAAACATGATAATATTTTATATGCAACTGGGAAATAAGATATATAGGCACTGGGTTAGGGAGATCCTTCTTGTCCTACCAGAAATTCGGAAGGAGAATATGGGAGGATATAGGAGAGAGCAGATTGAGGGAGGTGGTATACAGTGAGATAGCTATTTTGGGGTGGTGGGTTAGGGGAAAGAGGAAGAATATTTGTAACTCAAAATCTTGTGGAAATGAATGGTGTCAAACTAAAACATAAAATTTAATTAAAAAAAACAATAAACCCATGTTTTGTTTGCCCACCAACACCCTTCTGTTCATATCAAACTACCTTTTTGGAAGTTCTGTTACTTCTCTGTCCAAATTCTATCCATCCCACAAAATCAAGTGAGCATCTACATAGAAAACCTAGGGAGGATGTGTGCTTTGTAAATGGACATAAATGATGTTGACTCTACAATAGGAACACAGTATATAATTGGTAATTGATAAATCTGGAATATTATGGAAAGAAAGTACAAGTAGTAGCAGGATATAGTGTATCATGGATTACAAAACTGACCTCAGTGTCAAGAAGGCAGTGGTTTCAGGGGTGGCTAGGTGATGCAGTGAATAGATCACTGGCCCTGGAGTCAGGAGGACCCGAGTTCAAATCTGGCCTCAGACACTTAACACAACAACTAGCTGTGTGACATCTTGGGCAAGTCATTTGACCCCAATTACCCTCCAAAAAGCAAAAAAAAAAAAAAAAAAAAAAAGGCAGGGGTTTCAGTTCTGTCTTTAACATTACTGGCTATGTGACCCTCAGTAAATCAGGTACTGTTCTTTTTTGTACCAATAAAATAAAAGGTCCCCCAAGCCCCACCCCAGTAGTACAGATAAACTAATTAATGATCTCACTGAATTTTAAAATTTTTGTTTCACGTCTCTTTCCCCAAAAGGTTGAGTGATTCCTTAGGAATATCTATTTGTGATGAGAGAGACATCAAATTAAAGTAGGCAAGAGCTAACCAAATGGCATTTTAATAATGGTGAAGTTAAGGAAATCAAGGTTCAGTACCAGAAAGTTGGCCACTAGGAGATACTTCAGTTGTAACAAATCACAAAATGGACTGACATGCAAAATGATCTAGGGGTCTTGTTTAGTTTCCTTCATGTTCTATCATGATGATGATAAGGTTACAGAAGAGGAATTAGATGGTGCTAAGAATCATTCAGTCTTCAGAGCATCTACAAGCATTAATGAACTGTTACTCTTTTTAGCATTCCATTGGTGGAATTAAATGATATTTGCTTTGACACTCCAGCTAATGAATGAAATTGGTAAACCTTAAAAAGCCACAAATTATTGCAGTTATAATTTTCAGATTCTCCTTAGTGACCTACCTTAAGGAATTGACAGAATGCTTTTCCTCTTGTGCCCAAACAATGGTCATCTTGCCTTGCATTTCTTATATTGAACACACTGATACAGACCACCATAAAGATTCCTGCAGCAACATCCATAGCAAAATGTGGAGGGAAAAATCAATAAGTTTGTGCCAGAAGTTGACATGATCCTCTTAATTAAATTCACCTTCATACTTGGCAACTTCAACAATGAAAATGAGAATGGGGGGAAATGACAAAAACCGTTGGAAATTAGCAATTTTGGTCAAGGAATGCAAGAGATCAAATACTCATATGTTACCCAGAAACAAAACATTTGTATATCACATATACATTACTCATAAGGAGAGTTGGAAGGTTCTTCACATAGTACTGAATGGGAAAATTTTTTAAAAATTAAGTATAGAGAAAAAGTGACAAGTTTTGTATTTCATTTCAGAATCTGCTGTCTTCTAAAGCATTGGCTGGTGTAAGACTAAAGTAGATAAAATAATTGAAATAAAAGATGAATATAAGAAGGCACCACTTACAACTACAACACTAGTTGAATTTATTGAAATATATTGTTGACTTTTTAGGAAATAAAAAATGCATAAATTATCATAATTTCTAGTCACCCCAATGAGATAAATGCTTTTTGTTGTATTGATCTCTTAAAGAGTCTGATTGCAAAGGGAGGAAATTGCTTAATGATCTCAAATGGCTCCATGAAAATAGTATCTTAGGTGAAATAATGTTATAAGGAAGTCAGTTAAGCATGACAGTATCATAAATGTTATAATGTGCAAATGATATTACAGCAGGGTTTCATAATATTACTTTGGTTTTGGAATATTAATGATTTTACAGTAACATGACGTGATTGTTCCCTTTTTTCATCTCAATGTAACACAAATAGTCTTTCATCCATGAATTTGTTTCAGATCCTCTCAAACTTATTTTTCTATATTAGATCACATAATCATAGAGGGAAGCACAATATGTGATTTATTTTTTGAAGGCAGATGATTATCTTTTCTGCAGTATAGGAGAAGAGCGTAGGCATGGGGATGTGTCACTTAAGATGGTCAACCCAAAAGTAATCAGTACTCTCACAAATCTGCTTTGGGTGGGGTTAATAAGTTATGTATAATCATCCCCGTAGGCAGCTCCAAAAATAACCCTCCTGTATCAGCTGTCATTAGTACTGCAACATAAAACACATCTGGAAAGTGTCACCCTGAATATGTACTTATTCAGAATGCCCAAATCCATGGCAACAGGAACCTCAGAAAAAGAAGATGGTCTTTTAATTGCAGAGATGAAAAGCAAATAGCAGGAACTTTCAGAAGTTAGTATATCATTGAGGAAAAGATATAATTATTTTAGTCATCTCAGCATGCTTACCAGGTATATTTTTGGCATACATTTTGTTTAAAGTGAGCATCTCAGATTAATTTGGAAAGGACATACATTAAATTCCTATATACTATGTAAAAAGTAAACAGACTTTGCTGGACTTTCTTTCAACTACCTTTCTGTTTTTTTCTCAAAACAACTAAATGTGCTAGAATTTTTATTATTACTTTCCTTTATTATTTACAGGTATAGAAAAAAAAAACTTCTGTTGCTGAACTCAGAAAATAATTAGAGCAAAACAAAGATTGTATTCTCTGCAAGTCTTAATATAGCCAACAAGGACAGATATTCAGCTCTTTACGCTTTTTACTTCTTACTTTCTAGCTTAAGTCATTGTGAGAGTCAATATAATACTCAGAAAGACTTTCAAGTTGATTCCAGATACCTGAGGGATTTTTGCGCAAATGAGTAGATGGTTTATGAAGACAGACCAAATTGCTTTCCCTAGCCTGCTGAATTTGTAGTATGTCTTTAATTTTAGGAAAATGACAGTAAAGAGGTTCACCCATTGACTTTTGCTGAAACCATCATGGGCAGCTCTAACTTGCCCTTTTTGAGCGTTACCATATGGATGTCTGTGCTTGAATTGTTGGTTATAAAGGAAACTTTTTTGATAGCTCATTTTCTTTTACTGTTTAAATCAAATAATAACAATAGCCTCAGAATCTGGTTTTTTTTTAAATTCCTTTTTATTCCTTAGTTATTTGCTATCAGTAACACCGTATTTATTTATTTATTTTTGCTGTTGGTAGAACTGGAACATTTCTCAAACTTTATAATAGGTTTTTTTAGTGGGGGGATATGTGTCTCTAGCATCATATTTGATGAGGATTAGAGAGAAAGTTAGCCAGAGGCACAGCTAGATTCTGGTCTTTAACTCGTTGGAGGAAAGGATAAATAAAATAAGTCTCAACTGGAGAATAAGGAAAAGAAAGGGAAGAGAAATAGAGAAAAACTGCATGCAAAGACATGATTAGTGTGTCTGTAACTGGGTAGGCTTCAAAGATGGATAAAGAAATTCAGGACAGTATGACTGCAGTGAAGATTTAGGTGCAAGCATGAGTTTATTGTCAGTCTTTGAGTGATGAGGTTATTAAAAGAGTTAGACTTAGTATGGGTGAGAATATTGTTCTGATGAAGCCCCGGATGTTAGATTATTTTTTTGGATATCAAGTAGACTGGATAGAAGCATCTTGTTTTTTCAAGAGACATAAAACTCAACAGATTAATGATTATCAGGAAAGACCTACATGGTTGACTTGAAAGGTAAGATGTTCTTTTATGTCTTGACAGTGGTTTCCAAGCTTCCTTTTCTTGTGGGCTTCATACAAAAGTTACTAATTTTATACTTGGTCCTTGGTTGGTATGTTAAGTTTTTGTCTTGTCAGATAGTGGAATGACTTAAATACAGGAGCAGCAGTTTCTGTTTTGAAGGCCCTGATGTAACAAAAATTAGCCACCTTTTCCTTTGTATGAAAGGAAATGGATCAGTTATTCTAGAAGTAGATCAATGAGGATCAGTTTCTTGTTCACTCATTCTTTTTGTGATATAGTGGGCAGAGCATTTGACTGAGTCAAAAACCCATGTTGTAACTGAGCCATTAAATGGACTCCACCCTGATTTATAATCTTTAGGCATTTAGGTGGGGGGTACATCTGTAATTCCTGCTACTTAGGGAGGCTGAGACTGAGGAGTTCTGATCTACATTGCAGATGAAGCTAATTTTGTGTCTGTGCTTAATCCAGTGACAATGTAGTATTCCAGGAATGGAGTAACAACAGGCTGGGTAAGGTCGGGAAGATTGAACTAGTCCATGATTATTGGGATTTGTCTAGAAATGGCCTTAGTACTTTTAACTTGGGCGTGACAGGGAGACCCAGTCTTAAAAAAATAAATAAAAAGGGAATAATAATAGTAATACTTGTAGTATTTCTCATAAAGATCAAATGAAATAATATATGTAATGTGCTTTGTGAACTTAAAAAGCACACTATATAAATGCCATTTAGGTTTATATTGCTGTTGTATGTTGACTCTATTTACCTCATAAAAAGTTTCTACATGGTTTAATTTCAAGTTAAAAGCAAATATGAAGAGGATTTGCTCTGGGAAAGTCTCTCTTGCTCAGTTTCCCTTCTCACTTCTTTACTTTATGAGTTGAATTGACCAATTGGTCTGCATGATGTCAAGTTCATATGAAAGAAGACAATGTACAACTAAACCTCTTTTGGGTGGGCTGTTCCATTACATACCCTTCCCTTCTCTCTCAGATACTTTCTTCCCCACATATAATTCACCACCCCCCTCCCTATACCAGTTTTCATTAACATTTTTTTCTTTAAGGGGGTTAGTGAAAAGGGAGTATGGTGGGGGAAGAAAAACCTGTTGTATCAAACTCATATCAAAGTGGTTTCCTGCTGGCTGCATATTGACTTAGAAAACCACAAATTAATACTGTATGTTCTACTGCATTTTAATTTCTTTTGATAAACATTTCCCAATTACATTCTGGTTCTGGCTGCACTTGGGAGTTTTGCAGGTGTCGTAGGGCACACAAGTCATGAGTTGACACCTCTGGTGGAAAGAACACTGGACAGAACCCCTGGTTTACATTTTGAGCGTTTCCTACTTACTAGTGCCATGACTGTGGATAAATCACTTCACCTCCCTGAGATAGTGTTTTCCCCAATATAGAATAGATATTATTTTACTTGTATTACCTACTTTTTGGAGTTGTTATCTTTGGTTCTTTCCTTAGCCTGAAAACTATACATGTGAGAGATGATAAAAATATTGCAGTTTAAGGAATTGTAAACAGGTATGCAAATGAATTAGTCAGCATACTCCTGACTCTACCATATTATAAATACTAGAAATAAATTAGAGATATAGAAATTAGTTTATCCACAGTGGACCTAAGGGTTGCAAAGACATAGCAAATAGGTACTGCTGGCCAGAGCTGGGGCTGGGTAGAGTGAGATTCTTACAAAGAAGTAAGTGTGGGATGTATTCCAGTGCTGCAATTAGAGTAACCAATGTTGAAGGAATCAGTTTCTTGGGAGTATGATTGGTGTGACTGTTAAAGTGAAATTGGGGAGGATACTGATCAATGCACAGCTGGAGAAATTAGACATTGATGGTCCAGGCCCACCTGGGGAGTAATGGTAGAAAAAAGTAGCACTGATCCTGTGCCTCTTTGAGGCTAGTGCAAGGCTAAAGTCACACTGCAAATGGAATGTCATTCTATGCAGCGATCATCACTCATATTCATGCAGTACTTTTGTAATTTTCACAGTTCTTTCCCTGTGAAGTAGAAGATGTTACTGGATTAAGAAACGAGAGAGTCTTTAAATGTCCTTTTCTTCAGGAATTATTGAACTTTTTGTGTGTGATAGATCCATTTGATCTTTTGTGAAGTTCTATGAACAACTCCTCAGAATAATACTTTAAATGAATAAAGTAAATTACATAGGATTACAGGTAAATCAATTATATTGGAACACATCTTTCAAAGTACATTTAAAAAAAAAGCAAGTTCACAATCTAGATTTAGAACCTTTCTATAGGTTCTAAATTTAGGTGATAAAGCCTTAGAGGTCCAGAAGAAAGGTTGTGATTTCCTCTGGGTTACAAAAGAGGAAGTAAAGGTACTGAGATTTGAACCTAGTTTGTCTGACTTTGCTCAGTTCACTAAGTGCTGTTTCCAGTAGTGGAGCAACACAGTTAATAAAGTCCAATTTAGGACCTCTTTCCTCCACCCGGGTTGATATTACAGCAACCTGGCATATAGCTGATGATATTTTTGGTCTTCTTCATCCCAGCATTCTTTACATATATATGGTGCCAGGACCAGAATGCCACTTTCAGTATAATCATCCCCCAGAGCAGAAACAAATTCTTCTTTCCATAATCCATATCAAAGGTTCTAATTTTGTGTTGTGACATTATTCCCTTTGTTGACATAGGGATTTTTATAAATCCCTTGTCAGAATAACATACTGTTGTTATTTTAAAAAGTAAAAATTGTAGGAAATGCAAAATTTGTATTGGAGGATCATAAAAATTCAAATATAATTTTTTCCTATTTATATGCATAGATCCTTTGAAATCTATCCATGAAGGGGTCCATGGATGCAGGTTTGGACCCTAATATGTATTATCTTCCATTAGCATAACAGGAATATATAAATGGGGTATCAAATGGGATATATTGTAACAAAACCACAGGAAATCAGAAAGAGATTCATCATGTTTCACTTATTCAGCAAATTTCTAATGCATTAAATCATCTTGACTATGAAATCTAAATTAAATGGCTTTTTATTTTTCCTTTTATTTAGTTATCTTCTGAAAATTGTATAATAAAAGAATGCAAGGTATTGACTCTGCAGCTAAAAATCACATTAATTTCTAGCAACCTGCACAGGAAGCCAGAATTTACATCTTCTATTATTAGATGTAAAAGGGTTAATTGTCTTCAGGGGAACTGAGCAATCTCCCTTCTGTTCCATAGCTGTGTTCTCAGTTTGGTCTGTGCTTTTTTTTTTTATTTACAAGGGGGTGTTCAGGTCAGAAAATGAAAATGATACTTTTAGAATCATATGTAAGTTGTTGAGGAAAGAATCACACAGGTCTTGAAAATTAAACATTTTAGTGCATATCAAATAAAATGCATTCTCTATCATTTGATGATTATAGGATCACAGTTCCCAGAACTGAATGAGACACGGGTAGACATTTAGTCCTATACCTTTATTTTAAAATGCTGAGAAGACAGAATACCAGATGCAGATAATAAGTGGCAAAGTCAGGATTACAAACCAGGTCTTTTGAGTCCATTGTTGTTCCTTCTTAATAAATAATTGTCAAGTGAAGAAGGGCATCTGCACAGTAACTTACTCTGTTCTGGGCACTAGAAAATAGTTACAGAATGTACTTGATGGTTGTTATTTGGTGTGTTTATCAAGGATTTCTTGAGGACTAAAGGCACAAATACAGTACAACTTAGTTGTAATTTTCAAAAGTTTGTCTTACTATTTTTGTTATTAAAATAGTGCTTTTGTGAACTCTGGGCCTTAAATTTACACTATTGTAAACAAATTTAATTACAGTCAGTCCTGAATATTTGACTTCAAGCATTCAGGTGATTTTATTAGTAACCTCATTTCCCCTTTTACTTGTGGCAACCTTATATATACCTTCATGGAGAAAAAAAATGAGAAATGTGATGGGCACAAGTTTTGCAGTGACTTTTCTTGTGTGTGCAACGGTTGTAAAGAGTTTCCCGTGCATTCATTGCATATTTTCATTGTTAGCCTTTAAAAGTCAAGTTTTACATTGCAATTATGCCTCCAAAGTGTAGTGCAAGTTTTTAGGGTTCTAACTTGAGGACAAGACTTTTTATTTTATTTTTTCCCTTTCCTGGAGGTAAAAACTCCATAGATGTTGCACATTGCCCAGGTTTTCAAAGTTTTTCAATGTGTTGATCTGTTCTGCTTATTTTTTCTTCTCTTTCTTTTATTGTTTTATCTGTTTCTTTTATTGTTATGTTTTAATAACATTTTAAGAAAATGTTATTTGTAGGGGCGGCTAGGTGGTGCAGTGAGTAGAGCACTGGCCCTGGAGTCAGGAGGACCTGAGTTCAGATCCTGCCTCAGACACAACATAAAAAAAAAAACCAAAAAAAAAAACTAGCTGTGTGACTTTGGGCAAGTCGCTTAACCCTAAATGCCCTCCCAAAAAAAGCAAAAAAAAAAAAAGTTATTTGTTATATGAGATGGTTCTCTGAGACAGAGAGGAGGAGACTCCTGGGGAAAAAAGCTATGATGATGTAAAAAAAACAAAACAAAACAGAATATATCAATAAAAAATTGTTTTGGGGAAAAAACAAAATCAGAGAAGATGTCCATGGGTTACCCCATACTTCCAAAGGTTTCCAGGATACAAAAAAGGTTTAAGAAGCCCTGACCTAGCAGAAAGTTTACAGAACATTGGGTAGAGCTGCTATAGAGGATTTATGGTGAGGCAAGGACAAACATTGCACAAGAGGAGAAGGTGAGAGTTGAGTTATGTAGGAGGTGGCTGAGTTATATTCTGTGCTAATGGAGAGTCAGCATTCCACATCAATAAAATCACAAATCCATCGAAATGCTAAAAACTCATATTTATACATTATTTTTATGGTTTATGAAGTCCTTTCCTTTTTGTAGTTGAGTGGAGCTTTTAGTTCAGTTATTGTTGTTATTTTGCAGATGAGGAACTAAGGCTCAGAGAATTTAAATGACTAAATCATAGCCTTCCATCTAGTAGCTGGTGACATGAATGTAGATCTTAGACCAGATCCTAACCACAGATTATATCTACAATAATAAACATAATGGGAAAGTAAACTAAATTTCAAACTCACATAATTTAACATCACCCAAAAAATCAGCTTGAACTGATGCCTAATTTCCACTAACTGACTAGATACATTATCTTATGGGTATGAAAACAACTGAAAAGATTTGATGGAGTGACCACTTGAGGCATTTTGTAGAAAGGATGAAGTAAAGAGAGCATGGTTTTGAATTTGTTGAAACATCCAATCCTAGAATTCTCCCAAAGCCTCCATTTTGAAACATAATATACCAGCAGAAATACAATCTTTGACAAATCTATAAATTATTGGTTTAAACACATACACCAAAAAGAAAAAAAAAGTACTGTTCCCAGGGGAACAGTAGCTCTGCATCCCATTCAGAAAGACTGAATTCTACTCACCTCTGGTAAAGATACATCCATGTTGGGGAATGGATTGTCTCAGGAGCTGGTGGATCACTGGATTTGTGTATTGGAAGCTTTCAGAGATAACCCACATAAGTTGTTGTTTTTCCTTGATGTGAAATAATCCACTAGTTTGCAAAGTGAAGAATTATAACAGAACTCTAAGGAATTAGATAAACCTTGTAATAAACCAGAAGAGTTAACAGTGACTGTGATCCAAAATTTTGGTAAGAGACCTCAAAGGATTACAAGAACATTTGATTTTCAAGGACTTGGATGGATATTCTCTTTTACACCATCTCTTCACATACAGAAAGAAGGATGAAAGAAGAAAAAGGAAAGCTGAAGATTGCTTATTTTTATTATTTGTTATTTTTGTTCAGTGCTTACTGTCACATCAGATAGTCCAGGTGAAACAAGTCGTTGGGGATGGGAATAAAGTTCAAAATAAGCAAAATGAACATCTTTATGAGAATTTCAGTAGTATTTGAATTGGACATTCCCACCTCAGTTTATTCCAAGATAGAGTTGCCTTGGTGCTGTTTGTGGTTTCAGAAAATGGAGATGTTATAGAGGACTCTACATACATTATTGTTGTAAAAAATGTTTTTAAAATTAAACAATAATTCTTTCTTGTACAACTAGGTACTGACTAGCTATTTGATTGAATTCGTGAAGCATTTGTATCATTTTCATCCTTATAGAGATAGCTTTAGAATACGAAGTACTGTTAATTATATTAGATCAAAACTCAGAGCAAATTGTAAGGGCTTATGTCAGTGACAAAAAATAGTTTCAAGTGAGTTATACTTCCTTTCCACCTTGAGAAGCACAGCAATTGCCTACAGTCTCAACTTAAAAGTTAAGCAAAGAACCAGCCATAATTGGTTTATTTACAAGAACCGTCTTTCTTTCAGTTTCTTACCTGAATACATCAGTGGAGATTTTGATTCCATTAGACCTGAAGTCAAAGAGTACTACAAAGTCAAGGTAAATTGGAAACTTTTTTTCTTTTAAAGAGCTGTCTCAGTATAGAATACTTTTTTCCTCTGCCTTATTATTTTTTTTTTGGGGGGGGGGTCTGTTTCCCTCTGAGAATTAGTTGGAAAATGATATATTTCACTTTGGGGAAAGATAGTCCTTAATACAATTAATTCTCTTCCTGTGTCTCTATTCATCCACTATTTCTTGTTTGTGTATTTATTTCATCTAATTTATAAAGCCTATGGAATGATTGATCTGACTCATTTTTTGTTTGATTTTCTCAGTTTTATGCCTAGCTTCATGTTTGTGTTTAGAAAACCATTGGATAGGATTATTTCTATTGCAAATACTTTGAAAGGAACCTTAAATAATTTTGATGTGTTGGTGAAGAATTCCTTCTTGGAAAGGAAAACAGAATTGTTTATTTTTCTTCCCCAACATTGTCTTCTTTCCCTTTTTTTGTTGAAGATTCCACTCTTCTTCCGTATACCTAAGTTTGTGACCTTGTTGTTCTGCATTTTTCCTGCTTCTTCACTCTACATATCCTGTCAAATTTTGCTGTTTCTATCACTACCGTGTCTCTGACATCTGATCTCTTTGATTAGTTTGCACATCCACCAGTTTAGTTCAGGTCCTCATCTCCTCTTGCATAGATTACTGCCACCCCCTCCTAATTGGTCTCTATACTTCAAATCTCTCCCCACTCCAGTCTATCTTCCACATAGCTGCTATTGTGATTTTCCATGAGTATACATATGATGGTGTCCCACTCATGTAATTCCAATTACACTCCATTTCCTGAAATATAAAATATAAATTATTTTGTTTATATATGGCCTTCTCTTTTCTGTACATCCTCTCTCCTAGCTATGTTGTCAGCCACACTTCTTGGCAGTCTTATACCTCTTCACCTCCCTCTCATAAAGTCAGTATTTTCTGTCAAGGCACAGATTAAGCATACACAACTCTCCCTGATAACCCCAACTATTAGTGTTGTCCTTCCCTGCATTCATTTTTGTGTTGTTGTTCAGTTTTTTCATTTGTGTTCAATTCTTTATGACCTAATTTAAGGTTTTCTTGGTAAAGATAATGGAATGGGTTTTCATTTCCTTTTCCACTTTGTTTTACAGATGAGTCAGACAGGGTTAAGTGACTTACCTGGAGTCACACAGCTATTAAGTGTTTGAGGATGGATTTGAACTCAGGAAGATGAGTCTTCCTGACTGCAGGTGCAGCACTCTATCCCCTGTGACACCTACTTCAGCCTTAACCTATATATGAATGCTATATATACATATACATATACACACACACACACACACACACGTATACATATAGTGTGTCCTATACCCTCCCATGAAAGTTCATTTTTGTATCTATATTCTGAGTGCCTAGAGCAGTATTTAATATATTATAGGTACTTAATAGATGTTTATTTGTTAGTTGTTTTTAACAGCCATTAATTTTATATTTTGCTCTACTGGATCAAATGTCTTTGTTCATTATCAGGAAACAGTAAAAAAGAAACAGTGAATAAATGAAAATGCATTCATTAAGCACTTGCCAAACAAGGTGCTTAGTGCTGAGATTACATTTCAGATATAGAGGAAGTATGACTTGGACAGTGGAGAAGGACAGAAATTAACCAATCAGCAGCAGCTACGGGGTAGATATCAAGTGAATGGGATCTTGTATTCTCTACACCTTTCGATGAACTACAAGATGATAAAGATATTTGTTCACTGGAAAAGCTGCTTGTGAAAAACTCTTTCTTAATAAATCCTTTCCCTGAAGATGTCCTTGATTCTTGCATCCATAAGATTTTGTGTTGATGGGAAATTATGCCTTTAGATTGGTAGCTGATGTTCTCTCAGTTTCCCTTTCTAGATACCTTCCTTTAGTATCTTTTTCCATTTCTGATGTATTGTGAATTCATTCTTCAGTGTTCTCGTAGTTCTATTATTGTTTACCACAGACCTCTTTGTAAACTAGCATGAGTCTTTATTCCTTTACCATCTTTCTTTCCTTTGTGCCATTTCTATCTTGGCTAAAAGCATTATAAGCTTATAACATGTATATATATATATATATATATATATATATAGAGAGAGAGAGAGAGAGAGAGAGAGAGAGAGAGAGAGAGAGAGAGAGCTATGTATTCATTATACATATACATGTATGTATAAATTGGAAGAGACAGAAAAACTGGACAAAAAAGCATTAAAGAGAATGAGTTGAATTGTCTTTATGAAAATACAAAGATCTCTGAATGATTCCAAACTCCTACTGAAAAGAGGCCCATTGGTAAATGTTTTTGTTGTTGTATAACCTAGATTACAGAAGACAGTAGAGTGGACCCTATTGGATGTGAGCAGGGTACACAATGTTATCAAGGAAATCTGTGATAGGAAGAGAAGATGGTGTGGTCATATGATGAAGGCCAAAGATGACTTCAACCATTTATCAAAGAATGACAGTTTACACCTGGAACTCTACCTTAGGAGTCATGTAATCCAATTTCTTCATTTTGTCGATGAGGAAACCGAGGATCAGCAAGGTTAAATGAGTTATCCTTAGGCCACCAGAATTCAACATATATAAAATAGAACTCAACTTTCCAGCAAACCCTTTTCTATTCCCTACTTTATTTCTACTCTTGAAGGAACTGCCATCTTCCCAGTCACCCAAATTTTCAGTCTCAGTGGGACCTTGACTCTTCAGTTTCAATCACCTCTTCCCCTGTAATGTTAATGGGATATAAGATCTTCCCTGATCATTAATAGGCCTCACTTGGAGCCCATTAAGGGAAGCTTGCTTAGAGGAGGCTTGCTTGTAGGAAGGCCTTCACACCTTTTGCTAATTTCTAATTAGGCACTGAGTCATTAGGGTTGTGATGCCTTCTGGCTTTGAGAAGTCCATATATACTCTTGAGTTGGTGTTTTGCTTTGGGGGCGTATTCATGAGAAGGATCTTGTGATTCCCTGGTTGAGATTCTTAGTGGCCAAATGTTCAGAGCTCCCTGACTGCTCAGAAGTAAAGGCTCTCTCAATCCAGAGATGTATATAAAGTATATAGTTGATTCATGCAATCTGAGTCCTGTCTGTTGGTCTTTATTTCTCTGCTTGTATTTTCTTTTTGTATTTTCTCTGAAGTTCAGGGTGCTGACTTTTCCCCTGAACTAGTGAATATAGTTAAAAAGGATTGTTGACCCCTTAACCAGCTATATTTCCTAGTAAAGGAGATCTAAGAACCTGTGCTAGCAGTCATACTGGGTATGCCAGTATGGTTGCTGCTACAGACCCACATAGCCAATCTTTTCCCAACTTTTGTAGTTTTATTTTCATAACATTTCTTGTATTTATTTCATTCTTTGCACTTATACAAATAGCAATAATTGTAGTTCAGGCCCACACCACCTCTAACCTAGAATAATTAGTATACCTGCCTCTGAGTTCTACCCATTTCAATACCAGACTGAATGGTTACCTCTTAATGTTTTGACCCTACTACCTGATGAACTACATTGACTTAAAAACTCCTCACAACCTATCCCCTTCCTAATATTTCTAGTCATTTTATATTTTACTTTGCCCTCCAAACAACTGGTCCAGTTGCCTTTCCCCAGACAAACAGTCCATCTCCAGTCTCTGTGGCTGTGAATTGGTTGACTCCATGCCTTAAATATTTTCCCTCTCCACCCTTATCTTTTAACTTCCCTGACCTCCTTTAAGACTCACTTCAAGTTTGACCTTCTTCAGGAGGCTTTTCCCTTCTGCTTTGAGATCTTCCCCCTCCCCCCACATATTTGGTATTTATATATTGTCTCTCCTATTACAATGGGTGTTTCTTGAGACCAGGGACTACATGTTCCTTTATATCACCATTGCTTAGCCCCTTATCTGGTAAATAATGGATGTTTAATAAAATAGTAAGCACTTAATAAATATATTCTGCCTAGACTAGTTCCCCTTTTCCTCATTCCCCATCCTCATTGCTATCTAGGCAACATGGCATCCTTCTTATGAGCCTCAGTTCCTTTGATACTCAGGCAACTAGGTACTCAGGCAAAATGGTATGTTGAATTTGTCACCTATACTCTTCTATTATCATCCTGCTAAATAAGTTTGAGTGATTGACTGTCCAGACTCACCCAAGTAGTAATTTACAGAGATTGGATTTGAACTTGGGACCTCGGAATCCACATCTAACATTATTTTTCCTGTGTCTACCCTGCCTTCCTGCCTGCCCGGTTTCCTTTTCCTTCTCATGGGATGGTGCTACCTAAGCCACATTTCATTTTCAACATTATAAGTATTCATTTCCTAAATGGTTCAGAGCAAAAATTGCCTTTTTCCTAGGGATTGTGATCCTTGATTATAGAGTTTAGACTTTAATATTCATATGAACCTGAGACCCCAGAGCATCTCTTCACTGGGACTGGAAAGTAATCATTAGTCATAATTCCCTGAAGAGCTCATTTCATCCATGATGCTTTGCACAATTCCCCTTGATCCCTGGCATCAGTGTTATTCTGTCCATGGTGCAGCAAGAAATATAAGGAATAGCATAAAAGACTATTTATATATTTAGCATTCAATGTTTCCCTGGTGTCATAGTCATCATTTTAGCTTCACCTCACCTCTGTTTCTCTGAAAATGCATTTCTTCTTTTCACTATGCATAGAACTGGTTGTAGTCATCTTGCTGTGTTCAAAAGAAATATGTGTCATGGAAACCAGTAAAGTCTTATTCTTTCCATAGAGTGGTGGAAAGGGGACTGGATAAAGGAGAAATATGATTAAGGTTGGGAGAAGATATAGGAAAGAAAAGAAAGGATGGTTGTTTGTTTTTAATGGAAGAGAAGGGAAAAGATTGCATTTGGGAAACCAGAGGAACTGTTGTTGTGAAGGCTCGATTGCTGTGATGTAGCAGTTCTGGGGATAGCTGTGAAGCCTGTTCTACATATATTCCATCTGCTAACCAGCTGATCTGGCTTTCTATCAGCAGAGGAAGAGTGTTCCCCTGTCAGTGTTTGATATTCATGCTCAATTACATTAACATTGGCATGTTCCTACTCATTCCCCACAGTCTCACTTCTCATTAACTCTATACCTCAGCCTCCTTTGGATGGAAAGCCCTCAGCTTTGCTTACGAGGCAAAGTTTTACAAACACACAGTTATTAATCATATATTCACAATGAGAGAAAATAGCAGAAGGTGGGGGTGGGGCAGGCAGCAACTTGGAAGAAAGTTGAAGATCTTTTTTAGACTTGATTCATCTGTCCCCTCTTCTTAATGAGTGGGTGGTTTGAGCAACCTCTATCTGCTAAGGAGGGAGCAAAGCAGAGCAGTGGTTAAACCATTTTATATTCATATATATCAAATGGAACAAAAGAAAAAGATTGCCATTTATGTTGACATTAAAAAAAAATGTCCAGGCTAGCTCCTATCACTTTTGTCATGTTTAATACTTTAAAAAACTAAATAAAACCGTAAGTATTGACCTAAACAACATAGCACACTATTTCATAAAAACATGTGTAATTTGTTTATCTGATTTGATTTGTAATGGTGATTGTTTATGGGGGGCAAAAGCTAGGTTTTGGACGCTGATAATGTGTGATATTCTGCACACCACGGGTATTTTGTAGGTTTTATTATTCCTAATAATAACAGTGATTATGATGGTAATTACAACCCCATGCCCCATTACACCTAGTTCCCACAGGCCATTATCTTTGACCTAAGCTAAAACTAAGTGCCCTTTTGTAAATGAGAGGGTAAACCATCCCCCTCTCAAACAGATTTCCCCCCTTTTTAAACTAGAGTGCTGAGTAAAGCAGCCTCTAAAGAACAGATGGGAAGAGGGGAAGAGAATGAAGAGCCTAAGGATCTGGTGAGACCAAAGTTCTGTTCATTTGGACTGATCATTATTTTATTTTGAGTTAAGAGCTACTTATTTACATTAGTAATAATGAAGAAGAAGAGGAAAGAAGGAAATGTCCTGTAAGTTAAAGGTGACTTAGTTTCCACATCGGGAGGAAACATAGGAAGCATTTCTCTTGTGTATTTAAAGAATTAAAGATACATTTTAAAAAGCTAGGAAAGTTTTGCTCTAACATGTTCAGGGAATAGATTCTCATAATTCTCAGAATAACGTCTTGGCCTGTGAGAAGAAAGGAGAATAACAAGGCAAGGCCTTTTTGCAAAGTACCATTGAAAGAACCCTAGTTGTTGGAGGATCTGAGTTCATATTCTTTCTCTGCCATTTACTAACTGTGTCACCTTGTGCATTGACATTTTAACCTTCTATTCCTCAGTTTCCTTCTCTTTATGAAGAAAGGGTTTAATTAGATCATCTTTTACTGGATGATCCCTTACAATCCTATTATATGATCCTTTAAGGCTCATATGAAGTGTCACCTCTAGGAAACCTTTCTTAATCTCCATATGTGACAATCATCTCTGCTCATATTTCCTATTGGTATATTTCTGTATTCTCCCTCCCACCCTCTTTTGATATATGCTATCTTTTATCATTGGTATATATCTCCTTGAGATCTGGATTTTTTTTTTTGTCTGTATTCCCAGTACCTAGCATAGTTACTGAAAGAAAACAGAGTTCCATTAGGAGCAAGTTATTGCAGCTTAACTGATAGAGAGGCCATGGATTACCTCTAAGGGGAAATTTCCCGAAGGCTCTAGGGACACAGGCTGGGATTTAAGGATATATTGAGAAGCTGGGTTTCTCCATATCTACTTTCCATTCTCTCTCCATAGATCTCTCTCTGAAGAGAGTCCACAATCTTGTGTCTTCTCTTGAAGTAGGAGTACAGAACATGACCTCTTGCAAGCTCTCATGCCAATTCCATTCCTCATACACTCACTCATGCAGTACTGATTCATCATTTCTCTCTACCAATGTGGAACGCAGCTTATGTAAAGGCTTGAAAATATGGTTAAGTTATTTTCTGCTTTTTACTAAGTCAGCACAAATGTGTTAAGGACATTATGTGCTTTATAAACTAATAAGTAATTACTGAACACCTGTTCTGTATATAACCTGGTAAGGGGAGATGTAAGAACTGAATGAGACAGTGCCGGTATTCTAGACAAAGATTGGTCTTGCCATAGGGAACATATACTCTACAAAGGGAGATACAAACAATAAGAGGAAAATTGCTAAAATGGATATTATTAAGCATGTATATAGTAGTAGTTCTGAGAAGTATTTGATCATTGTGGAATTAATAGTCAGAGAAAACTTTGTGGAGAAAGGACAGCATGAGCTGAATTACATTAAATGGATAATACCACCAACTTAGTATTATGGAGGTGAAATGGGTTTTATGTATACAGGATAGAGAGACAGAGCAGTGGCAATGTTACATTTTGAGGAGTACTGGGGCATAAGTACTGGAGTACTCATATCATGGGATCCTAGCAATCATATAGTCCATGTTAGCATGAGGACAAATCATGGAGGGCCTTGAGTAATGGAATAAATGACCACTGCAGAAATCATCTCATTTTCTAATGTCGAAACATTTGAAAGTGCTTAGGGCTCTGGCAAGAAAGTAAAATGGGGAATTTGACCTTAATGCCATAGGCAGTGAGTAATCAAATTATTTTCTTCAGAAACTTAATAAAATAGCTTTTAGGAAAATTAGCCTTGCAGCATCATGAGAGAGGGACTACTAGATGTTTCCAGTGCTTTGATATAAGAGCATTGGTTTTAAAAGAATATGTTTGACTTTTTGATTCAGTAGCATTTGCCTCTTTTGGATACTGTGAAATTAAATATTGAATTCAAGAGAACAGACCAGTAGGCCATCTAACTACTAAATGCATTCAAAAAAAGGCTTATATACTTCTTCAGGATAAATGCTCATAATACTTCTCCAGCCTATATGGACATAGAATGTGTGTTGAATCTTTTCAGTTTCCTTGGGCTATAATACTAATAAGCTGTCAGACTGAAATCTTCCCACCTGGGTAACTATACCAGGGCACTCTTTATTTATCACTTCTCTGGGACACATATTTAGTAGGTGTTCCTGTATTACCTCTAGAATCTATCACAGTTTCTTTTTGGGGGAGGAGGCAGTAAGGCATCATTAAACTACTCAGGAAATGCCATGAATTTCCAGTGTGAAGCTGGAGTAGAATAAGTATTTCATGAGATGACAGATGAGAAGAAACAGAAATAATAGGTTACCAGTTGCATGCCAGTAGGACTGTTCTCCTGCTTTGGTATATTTTCTACCCCCACGTTTCTTTATCATGATGATCTAACATTTACTAAATGCTAGTCCTTGTTGTTCATACTCCTACAGAAAGAACATAAGGCATAAGTAGGTACAAACAGTCCCTACCTCGTGGCCTCCAGTTTTATACATCTATTTTCATTTTACGTGGAACATTAAACTCCTCTTTCAAGATGCTTTCTAAAGTGGCATAAGGTCAGGGGGTCGTAGAGTCATAAAGTTATAGTTTTGTGGCTTGAAAGGGATCTTAAAGTTCATGTGGTAGAGCCATCTGATTTTACAGATGTGGAAACTCTGAGATTCAGAGTGCTTTAAGTTCTTTTCCCAAGGTCACATGGATAGTAAGTAGGAGGGCTGGAATTCAAACCCGAATCTCAGAATCCAAATCCAACACTTTTTTTCCTCGTTGCACCCTCAGTGAATTATTGGATTCAAAGCTAAAAGTATCCTTAAGCGATTTATCTTTGTTCCACATTCGTATTGTTTAAAGGAGAGGGAAAAACTTCATTTCCAGAGGGATTCGATGACTTGTCCACTAACTGTTCCTTTTGTTAATGACAGTCCTTTACATTTCTATATCACTTTATAATTTGGAAATGCACTTTCAAATATATTCTCTTACTGGATACTCAACACCTTGGTAGCCAAGGCACCATTTTATAGTTGATATAATTGAGATCTAGAGAGATTAAGAAACTTGCCCCAAAGTACATAGATGATTAATGGTAGAGATGGAAATTGAAATCAGGGATCTGGATCCCCAGTTTTGAGCCCTTTAACTGTACCATGCTGCTTCAGTACAAATGGAGGTACCATAACCTATTAAACTATTAAAAGAGGCATTATGGTATATATGCTGGTAATAGATGATTTGAGTTCAAGTTGTGTCTTGGATGCTGCTGCCACTGTGGACTTGTGTAAGCCACTTAACTTCAGTTTACGCATACGTAAAATTCTAGAGGTATATTATTTGGCCTCCAAGGGAACTCTAAGTCTATAGTACTAGATCACTTGACTTTATGCCCAGGGGGAAAAATCAGCGTATTTTGAATGAATGAATATTGAAGTCTTCTGTGGCTATTTTCAAACACAGGAAGCTATTGTCTCTATAGCCATGATATACCTTGTTGGACCATAGTTGAAAGGGGCTGGTTATAGGCTGGTTATCTGGTCAGATGTATACCTATATAAGAAGTCTAATGCATCCCACGATAGGAAGTATTGTCTCTATAGCCATGATATACTTCGTTGGACCGTAGTTGAAAGGGGCATAGTCTGGTTATTTGGTCAGATGTGTACCTGTATAAGAATTCTGTCTAATCCATCCCACGATAGGGGTCAATTTCTGCTTGAAGTGCTCTGACAATAGAAATGCATTATTTTCAGCTTTTTCAGTATTGTTTAATAAGTCCTACTGTAGATGTTTATTATTTTATCAAAAGACTTGGGTTTAAGTTTCAGTCACTTACTTTGCTAACTGTATGACCTAGGGAAGTCATGACAGCGTGTTTTCTTATCTGTAAAATGGGATGGAAAGGGTAATTTAGATCTGATACGTCACATAAATAGGTTACTGGCTACATGTGGCCTATAGCACTACCCCATATGGGTGTGTATTAGTAACTACAACAGAAATTTCTGTCTCAAGATTTTGGGATCTGGATTGGCATTGAAGCTACATTTTTATGACAGAAGAAACAATTGGTTATGTGTATCTCTCATTATGTGGTATATTTGCATAAAGCTAAAAGGCATTTTTAGCTTATGATATCCCTTGAGATGAATTTTGTATCCAAGTTCCTTGGCAAACCTTTCTTTTTTTTTCATGAGTTGCTTCATTGTCTTTTTACATATCTATATGGTAAAGCAGATTACATTGAAGGATGCTCAATTACCTTGGATATGTGTGACATTCAAGACTGTTAGTGATTCATAGCTGTCAATAGTTATGAATTAGCATTTCAGAAACCTTTCTAAGTGACTGTGGGAACATTTTTCTTTTGTTTGAGGTTTCTACAGACTGTGGAGAAATGAGTTTTAGATCTAGACCTGGGGAAACTATGTCACTATGCTTAAAATACCAGAGTGTGCTCCCCAAAGGGAGCTGTCAAAGAATTCAAGAGTAAGTGTAACTCAATGAGAAAGAAAAAAAATAGCTATTAGTTATGACTTTGGGGATTTTTAATGGATTTTAATCCATTAAAAAAATCTAGTTAGGTATTAGAAGAAATAAAACTGTTTAGTTACATGAAAATTCATCCATGGGCACAAATTGAGGCTTAAACAAGTTTAGCTTCAGATAGATATTTGATGATTCCAAGCTTTTAATGAAAGATATTTTTGTCATTGCATGTGGCAATAATTTGTATTTTTTATGAGGACTGAAAGTACTAATTACTCTGAAATTGCAATCAATTAATACTTCCATTCATTATTCCTAACAATGGAATAACATGTCTTGTATGAGTAGAATGTTTTGTTGTTTACAAAGTACTTTTTTTTTTTTTAAAGCAATTGGGGTTAAGTAACTTGCTCAAGGTTACACGGCTAGGTTTTTGTTTGTGTGGATTAAGTGTCAGAGGCCGGCTCCGAACTCAGGTCCTTCTGATTCCAGGGCCGGCGCTCTATTCACTGCGCCACCTAGCCGCCCCTTACAAAGTACTTCTTAAGAGTAGATCTTTGGGATAGAATTATACATTAGATATTGTTGCCTTTGGCTCATTTAACTGATGGTTCCAAAATTGGGTTTTAAAAAAATCAACTTTCAGAAGTTCAGGCTGGGGAAAGCATGACTAATAAACAGTTCCTGTTTTATTAAAAAAAAAAACAAATCTATTTTTTTATTTTTTGAATATATGCAGGTTTTTATTACTGTAGTTTTTTAAATTATATTTTCCCACCAAGGAGATAAGTACTTGTGTGACAGTGATTTTCTGACTTGATTGGTGACAACTTAGAGTGAATTATCTACTTAGAGAGAATTACCATACTCCAAAAGAAAAATTATAAGACTTGTTCAGTCATTCTTTAATTGATGGACATCTCAGGTTCAATTCTTTGCCAGCCAAAAAAAGAAGCACTATAAGCATTTTTGTACATATGGATCCTTTGAACAGGATCTTTTGCCTTTCTTTCTATCTTCATCATTTAAGATATTGTCTAGCATATAGGCACATGTTAAAATGCTTGTTAACTGACTGACTGAGAAACAAGCACTGTCTCCCTCCTTCCCCAATACTGCAGGGCCATATCCTCTTTCCCCATAACCACCCACCTCAGTCTCTGGGAAGGGAAGGGATATTAAGTTCACAGCATAGCTTATTTCTGTAATGCCATGCACAAGCAGCTTTCCAGAAAAATGCTACTGTGAACATCTTTTAAGGTTCTGATTACACAGTATAGTAACACTCTATTTCTTCAGTAACAAATCAAAGCAAAGCATTCACAGAAAATCAAGGTACAGCATTCACAATATTACAGCTTATCACAGAAAATCACAATATAGTATTCACAATAGTTTATAATTAAAATGTCCACATAGTTTTCACCAAAGTGGTCGCAATATTTAGAACAAAGAATCCAAAGTACAGTAGTCAAAGTCTTCCACTCATGGGGCACGCTTAAGTTCACTCAGTCACTCACTTATCAATCAGTTACTAAGTATCATTAATATACAAACCCACTACCCCTAGGTCACTAGTAAACTACAATTTCATCATTACTCAGTACCCATGGAGAGGTTTTTTCATCTTGACTTGAGGCTTGTTCTCAGATTCCCTGGATCCCCTTCTATGGTCCTAGATTCTACCTGGATTCACCAGACTGTCACCTGGGTTCAATGGCAGACAGCTCCCCGTTCCTTGTTCAGCTCTCTGGGTAGGTCCTGCTCTACACTGAAATTTGCAGGGTCTAGTCCATCTCAAATCCTTCACAATTTTTGCTCCAGGGAATTCAAGGCTCAACCAAGCCACAAACAAAGTCCCTATTTCCCAGTCATGCTTTCTCAGTCTTCTGCAGCTTGTTCAAAAAATCAGAATCACCTTATCCAGCCTGGGGGGAGGGCTCCTGGGCTCCTGTTCAGAAGAAGCTCCACCACTACAAGCTCTCAGGAAATGCTGGCTCAGTTTTCAGTTCTCTCTTCTGTAGCTGCTCTGCCTCCAGATCTGGTCCCAAGAAAATTCTCTCTATTTTTTCATTGTTTTGTTTTTATTTTTGCTTTTTGGAGTGGGGAATTCAGGGCATTGGGGTTAAGTGACTTGCCAGGGCCACACGGCTATAGGTCCTCCTGACTCTAGGGCCAGTGCTCTATTCACGGTGCTACCTAGCAGCCCTTCTATTTTTTTAAAGGGGTTTTTTTGGACTACTCACTCTTAATGAGTCCAAGTGCTCCTGGCATTTCTTCAGTGTTCTTCTCTGTTCAGACAACATCCCAAATATTGTCTTCAATTTCTGAGTAAATGACATTCATATTTTAGGAATGATATTGGGCAAATGTCATCAGGAATGTTATATGAGAATCACTTAAAAAAATTTGTTCAGACATAAGATTTTATGGGATAGGATGGCTGATTTTATTTATGATAGAATAAAAAGAACACAGGCTTTGGAATCCTGGGATATGGATTTAAATCTTTCCTCTGATGCTAACTTTCTGTGGAACCTTGGGGAAATCACCTAAAACTATGTGGATTTCGGTGTTCTCATCTGCAACATGTTGGGATTGGACTAGATGGACCCTAATGTCCCATTCACCTTTGAATCTATGAGGCTACACTTTGAAGGGCTATCACATGGAAGAGGATTCAAACTTACTTTTTATCATATTATCTGCTTGGTTTTACAGTTTTGACATGAAGATCTGTGGCAAGCCTTTAAATTCCTTCTTTAATAAACTCAAAAGAAATAAGTAGTACCTATAGTTTTGGATGGAGATTCATTACTTCCTGATTCAGGAAACATCTTGTCTCTTTCTCCTTCCTTCCTTCCTCTCATGATTATCCCTCCTTGCCCAAAAGTCCATCTCAGAGTTTTATTTTTTGTAGCTACTTTGATCACATATACAAAGTGCTTCTATTTTTTTTTTTTTTTGAGGGGGGAAGGCTGGGCAGTTGGGATTAAGTGACTTGCCCAAGGTCATACCTCTAATAAGTGTTGAGTGTCTGAGGCATAATTTAAACACAAGTCCTCCTAACTCCAGGGCCAGTGTTCTACTCACTGTTCCACCTAGCTGACCCTACAGAGTACTTCTTCCCCTCCTTTCCCAATCATTATTATTTTTTTTAAACATTCTTTTCCTTTTAATTTTTGAGTTCCAAAGAAAAATAAAGTGAGAAAATTATACTTCATTTTGTACTCAGAGTTCATCAGTTCTCTTTCTGTGGGTGGATAACATGTTTTTCTTACTGTTACTTCTTTGGAATTGTCTTTCAAAACTGGTTATCATTATTGTTTTACTATTATTGTGCACAATAATTTCCCAGTTCTCATCTACTAACGTTGCATCAATTAATATAGATGTTCTCATGGATTGTTTTTTTTTTTTCTGAAACCACCCTCCTCAATTTCTTATGGCACAGTAATACTGCCATCACAATCATAGGCCATAACTTGTTCAGTCATTCCTGAGTTGATGAGCATCCCCTTAATTTCCAATTATTTCCTACCCCCCAAAGAGTTGATAGTAATATTTTTGTCCATATACATAAGTTTTCCTCTTTTGTGGTCTCCTTGGGATAGAGTCCTAAAATGGTATTTCTGGGTTAAAGAATGTGTGTAGTTTTATAATCCAAATTCTTCTCTGGAAGCATTGGAACAGTTCACCATGCCATCAGTAGTTTATTAGTCTACCTGTTTTCTCTCATCCCCTTTAGCATTTGTCATTTCCAGTAGGTATGAGGTGGTACCTCAGAGTTGTTTTCATTTGCATTTCTCTAATCAATAATTATATCTATTTTATGATATGACATGATATTATTATATTATCTATTTTATCTATCATATCTATTTATGAAATAGGGAATGACTCCTTGATAATGTGTTAAAATAAGATTTATAGGCTCTTTTTTTAATCATTGCTTTCAGGTAGTCCAATAATTCTTAAATGATCTCTACTTGATCTGTTTTCCAGGACAGTTGTTTTTTTCTGATGACATATTTGACATTTTCTTCTATTATTTTCCTCTTTTGACTTTTCTGTCATTGTTTCATGATGACTCATGGAGTCATTAGCTTCCCCTACTCAATTTAAATTTTGAAGTAATCATTTGCATCAATGAGCTTTTCCATGTGGCCTATTCTGTTTTTTTAAGGACTTTAATTCTCAGTGAATTTCTGTGCTTCTTTTAGAATTAGACCAATTCTGTTTTTTTTAGGGTATTGTTATTATTGTTTTAGTATTTTTATGCTTCTTTTACCAAGGTGCTATTTCTCTTTTCATAATTTTCTTAAATCACTCTCATTTCTTTTCCCATGTTTTCTCTACCATGCTTGTCTCTTTCTTTAATGCTTCCAGGAGTTCTTCTTGTGCTTGGGACCAATTTGCATTTTTCTTTGCCTTTGTGCTTGTAGCTACTGTCACATTATTGTCTTTTTCTGAGTATATTATTGTCTTTTTCTGAGTTATGTCTTGGTCTTCCCTGCTACCATAATAGCTTTTTATAGTCATTTTTTTTGGTTGTTGCTTGCTTATTTTTCCAGCCTTTTGGGAGGGGGGGGGCGCGGTCTTAACTTAATGATAAAGTTGGGCTTTGCTTACACCTGTCCCAACATTCAGGCTTTTTTATACCGCTGCTTTCATAGCTAGCTCAGTGTGTTTTTGTTGTTTCCAAGATGGTGTGACCCAGGAACAGGTGTGGTCATGTTTTCCTGGTCTGTGCTCTTATCCTTTCCTAGGAAGGACTCCTACTTCCTTGCAGCTGCAAGTGCTAGCACTCCTTTCTGCTTTGAAACGGTGACCACATCCCTTGCTCCCTTCTTACAGACCACAGGTACTCTTTCCAGTCCTGGAACTGTGACCCAGAACTGCATATGGACAACAGACTATTCCTTCAGCACCAGTTGTACTTAGTGCCAGCAGAGGAGCTCCTACACTTTGTTTCTGACCAGTTGTCTGACCCCTTTACTCTCTCTGGGTTGAGAACTCAAAAGTTGCTCCTGTTGCTTCTACTACTATCAAGTCACTTCCAAGGTCCATGGCTGGTGCTGTTGTCAAGCTCTGGGCTTCCTCCCACCTTGGTTTTATAGATCTCTCTTGCTGATCTCTTAAGTTTTCTTAGGCTGGAAAAATGTCTCATTCTGAACAAGTTATTTGTTTTTCTTGTCCTACTTTTGCCCTTAAACATCTATTTCAAAACCTCTTCACTTTATCAAATCGACATTTGGCTCCCTTTAAGGGGAGTTGTGAATCTATTGAAACTTTTCTCTCCATTCTCTCCCCTCAACCTTTCTCCCCAATCCCCACCTCATTTTGTCTTATTGTGTGAAAAAATTATCTTATAAGACATGGGGAAATGAATATTACACTAGAATAAATATCCCTTTATGTTTGAGATGGAATTGGGAATTCCTCAAAGTTAAAATGAATCTTTTCATTTTTTTAAATAGACTATAAAAAGGGCAACTGATTCTTTTGAATCCAGTTTAATCTTTTGACATTCACTTTTGAAGAAGTTATTACTTACAGTCATGCTTCTAAAGTTAACATGCATTAAAAAGGAGAATAAATTAAATACAAAGATTCAACAAAACAAAGTATGTTTTATCCAGGGACAGCTCTATCTGAGAGGAAAATTGGGGGGAAAAAGATATTATGTGATTAAACTCTTTAGGGGAACATATAATGTTTTTTTTTTTCTTTTTGGAGGGCAATTTGGGGTTAAGTAACTTGCCCAAGGTCACAGGACTAGGTTTTTGTTTGTGTGTTAAGTGTCTGAGGCCGGATCCAAACTCAGGTCCTTCTGACTTCAGGGCCGGTGCTCTATTCACTGTGCCACCTAGCTGCCCCAGAACAGATAATGTTAATACTCAGAGCAAAATAATAGTTATTTTAGATCTGAATTTATTTTATTTATCCTTTCCTCCTGTAGCAAATTTGAGGGAAAGAATTGCCCTAAGTTTAGATGTTTAATTTTGATCCTTGTGATCATAGCATTTCACACTTGACAATGCATGCTGTGCTGATCTTCCAAAACATAGTTTCCAATAAAGGAGTTGGGTTCAGTTCAATTTAACAAATATTTATTGAGAGCCTACTGTCTTTATTGGCCTGGAAAATAGCACAGCATTGAATTTAAGATGATATTTTTAGCGTGGAAAATATCTTTTGTTTGGTTTTTTAATTACACAAAGATTTCTATGATATCAAACAGATTAGTTAACTTAAGGAATGAATGAGAGAAGTAAATATTTCATTATTACCAAAAGTATGTACTCGTGATATTTTTTGAACCAACATAGGCCCAATAATTTCTTAGAAATCCATATGGATATTGTAAAAGGAATCTGAGGCCTCAAGACCACATGTAGCCCTCTAGGTCCTGAAGTGTGACCCTTTGACTGAATCCAAACTTCATAGAGCAAATCCCTTTAATAAAATAATTTGTACCTATCTCTTGCCTTAATTTATTCTTTCCCTTCTTATTCTTACCTCCCTAACACACACACACACACACACACACACACACACACACACACACACACGGCCCTACACCCCATTTCCCTATCCCCATAAAGAACTGGAATGCTTCTACCACTAATCTGTTTCATCATTTTACTGAGGTCAGTGTAAGATTGAAAGTATTTTTATACGTTTCATTTTCTTAGCCAATGATGAGAAGTTTTCTAAGTGGCACCATCTGCTTTCATCCAGCATTAAAACACTAATTCTCTCAGTTAAGAACTTGCTCACAATCCAAAGTATCGAGCCTTCTGTGATTAATTGGGTAGCCTTATACTTTTAAAATTTAATTAAATATCTACTTGGTATCATTATAAGTCTTGTTATAAAGTGAGGAATTTCAGAAAATTATAGAAGATAAATAAATTTGGGGGCTAGAGAAGCCATCTCAGTATCCTTTAAAGTTTATTATTCATTCATTCTACAAATAGGTAATAAGCACATTAGATAAAATTAACCCTGCTAAAATTCACCCTGTGGAGTGAAGTATAAGCATGGATGAAGGAACATATTTAAAGTACTGTAGCCAGAGAAAAGAACCCCCCCCCCCATTTTTTTTTACTCCTTATCTTTCTTCCCTCTTCTTTCCTTCTACTGAGGATATTAAAATAAAATGAAAAGGCAACTTCCTCCAACTGGTCTGTAAAACTCTGCACGTGCCAAACCAATGGCATTGCCCCAGTATTCTGTGGGACAAAAATATCTAGGTCTTGGAGATTTTGCTACAGATTTTGCAGATTTTTGGGGGGACCTTTGGACATTTATACATAGCCAGCAGATAGTTGATCACATCATCATTCTATATTACAGATGAATTTCACTTTGGTCCATGGATTAATGGCACCCTATTATCCTGGACCAACTGCTTCTGTAGCCCAAGACAGATCTTGTTCCATTCTGTAAGAAACATAAATGAAGTCATACCTTCTGAAGCCTAGACAAGTTCATTGAGCAGCATGTGATGAGATGTATGACTGTGGGCAAGTCACTTCATCTCTATGATCTTCAGTTTCCTCATCATTAGGGGTGCTTTTTAATTTTGTTGTTTCTTTCAGTCATGTCTGACTCTTCATGATCCCACCTGGAATTTTCTAGGCAAAGATACCATTCCTTCTCTATCACATTTTACAGAAGACAAAACTGAGGCAACCAGCATTCCTTTAGTGACTTTTCCACAGTCACACAGCTTAAAAGACCAGATTTGGACTCCTGAAGCTTGAATCTTCCACACTTCAGGCCTAGGGCTCTATGTACCGTGCACTATGATGCATAGCTGACTGTGCTTTTTACAACAACAAAAATTTTTTTTTGCTTTTTTTGGGAGGGCAATTGGGGTTAAGTGACTTGCCCAAGGTCACACAGCTAGTTTTTGTGTTAAGTTTCTGGGGCTGTATTTGAACTCAGGTCCTCCTGACTCCAGGGCCAGTGTTCACTGTGCCACCTAGCCACCCCATTGACTCTGCTTTTTAATAAGTCATCTCTCAGGTCCTGTAGAACTCCAATATTCCATGATTTTAGGAAGTATGAAATCAAGGGCTTGGGAGGCTTTCTGAGAAATGGCACATGGTTCTTTTTCTACCTAACCTTAAGTAAATCAGTGGTCTACAGCAATTTATTATTAGTGGGGGTGGAGGGAGAGGATAGGTACTGTTTCTATTCTTTTCAGTATTATTCTTAATTTATGTGTCTTATTTGAATATGGTGGTTGTTTATAAAGATTCTCAATTATTTTAATTGAATGGTATATTTGTTATAGAAAGAGCATAACTGAATATAAAAGTCTATTCTATTTTATTCATTTAACCCTGTCTGTAGGGAAAATAATGTCATATTACAATGCAGTAACCATGGAACCAAATGTTGCTTCCTTATTATCAAACTTAAAAAAGTTTGAGAGACATAGTTTCTGGGTAATTCATCACTTTTTAAATAATGTTAGCATATTATTAATAAAAGAGATGTTCATTTGGCCAGCTCTTTCAGACCAAAGATGTGCTGATGGGCTCACAGTTTATATGCGTTTGGAATAGTGGGTGTACCTGAGAGTGGTAATCAGCTCTGGTTTACAATTAGGGAGAGAGCATGAATATTATAGTGAGAGGAAGACCTATCCTAATGAGGGGATCAAGTCATTTATTTCCAAATCACCCCAGCCTCTGGGAAATCTAGACAAAGGATATCTTTGTCTCTCCACTCTAAGCTTGAGGGGAACACTAGGAGCCTGAGTTTCACCTTAGATTAAATTCATTTTAAAGTTGGGTGGGATAACAATACCTAGATTGAGGAGAATGCTAGTCCCATTTACCATCATCTGTCCTGTCCTTCAGAGGCTGAGGCTTGAAATGAGTACTTTAGAAAATGGAGGAAAACTGGATCTCCTGAAATCATTTGTTATTAATAATCATTTTTCTTACTAGGCCCTAGTTTAATCATTTCTAAAGTGAGATGATTGAATAAATAGTTACTGTCAGTGAGAACTCAGTTGAAATTCTACCTCTAACACTTACTAACTATATGATCATGAATAATAAACACTACTACTACTACTACATTATATGCCGTATTATAAATAATATCTAGCATTTACATTTACATAGTGCTTTAAGATTTTCAAAATTCTTTTAAAATCTTATTTCATTTGATCTTCATAACAATCCTGAGAGACAGGTGTTTTTCTCCCCATTTTAAGTATGAGGAAACTGAGGAAGACATAAAGTGGTTATTCAGGTAAGTATCTGAGGCGGGATTTAAACTATATTCTTTCTGACTTCAGTCTAGCCCTTTCTACACTGTGCCACCTGTCTACAAGTTACTTAATCTCTATTTTTTTTTATTTCTGAAATGAGGATAATAATACCTCTAGTATGTGAGTTACAGAGCTGTTTTGAGGCTCAGTATCTTGTAATTTGTGTGATTTGCCTCACAAATTTTCAGGTGCAATGTAAATATCCGTTCTCAGTTATTATCTCTAAGTCCCATTCTGATTCCAAGTCCTTATGATACAGTGAATCAAATGATAAGTACTTATCAAGATTTCAGGCATAGTGTAGAGATGGTAATGTCTTCTGGATGGTTAGTCTAAAAAACCAGATTTGTAATGTGACTGAGGAAGGCATAGAGCTGAAAGGTTTTTTTTTTTTTCTTCAGGATGATGATTTTGGGCAAAATGATGTACACCAGTATTTAATACATTGAACAGGTACCAAATGACTATGACTTAAGGACAGAGGTTAAGGACCTGCAGCATTTTTTTGGAGATAGCTTTATTGCACCCTGAGTTATACCAAGGAACTCTATTGTGTGGAAAAGAGAAGGGCAAGTCCATGTTTTCTGATCGTGGAGGTTCAGAAAGTGCTACATAGAATCTAGAACCAAATAGTAGTAGTAGGTGCTAACATTTACTTAGCATTTTAAGGTTTTCATAGCTATATGTATCTTATGCTTATTATAAAATCTGTGCATGTATATATGTATACATATGTGTCTGTATATATCAATATAGATCTTTTTATATAAACCTCATATCCACACATACAGAAGGTATTCAAAAATCTTATTATAGTTTTAAGCTTTCTTCTCAAATGGATTGTAAACCTCTCTTGAAAGTAGTGGGTAGCAAACCAAAGGGATCCAGCTGATCAGTGGAATTTATGTGTTCTATGCTCTGTGGTCTTAGGGGGCTACTCTTATGTACTACCTACTCTCCTATCCCTGTCCTCAGCATCCAATCCAGTGCTTGTTGTTATTGTCCCCTGCCATGAAATGAATAATCTGCAGAGTTTGGGAGCTGATGTAGATCCTTCTGAATGAACTATTTGGTTTTGAGCATCAAAGCTGTTTTGCTGCTGTAAATCATTCTCACTAGTATGCTTTCTCTTCTGGTGAAAGTTTAGAGGAGTCAGCATTGTGTGACCTCATTGGTTTTATATTTGTTATATATGAAATATTTTTCAATAATTGTGATTAGTTAAGTAATCTAGGATGATGTCCTAATGAGTTTTGCATTAGTCTTATGGAAATTAAATTAATTATTGATATTCATTGTCATGCCCTTTTAAAAAATTGACAGCACTTATAAACTGATTTGCATGTAACCCTGAGTTGCATTCTTGGATAGAGTACTGATTTGCTCAATATAATGAACTTTTCTGACACAATAAGGTTTTAGTTAGTTCCTCAGCAGGGGTTTTCTGACTTGTACAAATCGTACATTGTATAGGTCACCTGTAAATATGTGTACCTTTTTAACTGGCACTGTTCTTGGGTCGGGGATGGGATAGGAATAGTAAATGAGACCAAACTGCATGTTAGAAAATTGCATAGTTGTTTCAATGATTCCAAACTTTTCTCACTTGCAAAAAAAAATTAAATACTAGTATGCACCTTTTAAAATAATATGACTGAATTGTTTTATACCAAAAATCTCAGAAGAATTGGAAATATGGGGAAAAAAAACTAAATAAAAAACCCAATGTAAGTAATGTAAAGGTAAGTCAGTTGTAGACTTTTACCAGTAATGTCATATGTAAAAAAAAAAAAGGCATTAAAGGTGTTGTTAAGGATGTATATCTCTGGAAGTAGAAGTGGGCCATTCATGTAAAATTAGTGGATAAATACCAATTGAATAGACAAGTGAGACCCAAATGTTCTAAAAGAATAAGGAAAAGACTTCCATTATATCAAATGGAAAACTTAATGGAAAAATATAGTCAAAAATTTTTATATTGAGGTATAGAAGGGCAACATAGGTCATACCACCTGAAAGTATACATTCACCAAAATATTTTATCACATAAAAAAGTTTTTCTCTTAAAGATTATGAGCTAGAATTAAAAATCTTACTTGGATTATTCCTTACTTATCCTACCTTTGTAAAAACTTTTGGTATCACTGGATGTTGTTCCTTACTCAACAAATGCCAAAGGAAATATGCCTTAAAGCAATTCATGGGGCAGCAGAACCCACAATAGGATGGGATAAAATAATGTCCCAGCCAAAAAAGTCTAGCGGGAAAGGTCTGTTGCACCTGGGGTGAGAGTGGAGCACAATCTAGGATAGGCTGTGCCAGCACAGACCCAGCTGCCTGTAAACTAGGAGTAGGCTTTGTGAGCCAGTAATAACTTAGTCTCTACTTTGCCCATTCTAATGCCTTTAATTTTCCCCTTATTGCTAACATTTCTAGTACAATATTGAATAACAGTGGTAATAATGCACATCCTTGTTTCACCCCTGATCTTATTTGAAATGCTCCTAGCTTATCCCCATTACATATAATACTTCCTGATGGTTTTAGATAAATACTAACTATCATTTAAGGTAGACTACATTTATTCCTATGCTTTCTATTTTAATAGGAATGGATTTCATTTTGTCAAAAGCTTTTTCTGCATCTGTTGAGATAATCATATGGTTTCTGTTAGTTTTGTTGTAGATATGGTCAATTATGCAGATAGTTTTCCTATTAGTGAACCAGCCTTGCATTCCTGCTATAAATCCAACCTGGTCATAGTGTATTATCCTCAAGATAAGTTGATTGTAATCTCTTTGCTAACATAAAAAAAATGCATCTATATTCATTAGGGAAATTGGTCTCTTTTTTTTTCTTTTGCTATGTTTCTTCTTCTTGTGGTTCCCTCCCCCCACATTGGTTCTAAAACCTCTTTACAACATGACTAATGTGAAAATATGTTTAATATGATGGTATACATAGACCTATATCAGATTGCATGCCTTCTTGGGGAGGGGGAGAAAACAGAAGAAAAAAGTTTATGGAAATGAATGTTAAAAACTAAAAATAAATGAATTGATTTTTTTTTTAAGAGGCGAGAAACAGCTTTCATAGTGGAGAGCAAGATGGGGGAACATGAGAGGGAGTGAGTGAACTTTACTCTCATTGGAATTGGCTCAAACAGCATATAACATACACACTTGTGTGGGTATAGAAATCTATCTTACCCTACAGGAAAGTAGTAGGAGAAGGGGATAAGAGAAGGGGAGGTGATGAAAGGGAGGGCAGATTGGGGGCAGGGAAAGTGAGATACAAAACAGTTTTGAGGAAGGACAACATGAAAGGAGAGAATAAACAGGGAAGTGAGGAGGAATAGGATGGAGGGAAATACAGTTAGCAATAGTAACTGTGAAAAAAGTTTTGAAGCAGTTTCTCAGATAAAGACCTCATTTCTCAGACATATGGAGAACTGAGTCAAATTTATAAAAATAAGACTCATTCCCCCAGTATATGAAATGATTAAATAATAAAAATCAGGTCATATTGCAGCTGAAACTTAGCTTAACAAAATGGTAGATAAAAACAAAATGGAGCTACTCTACCAATTTTTAAAATAATAAGTAAAATGGTCCTATTTTTATTTTAGAAAAAGTCACATTGTTTGACTTTAGAACCAATCTTTGGATTTGTAAAACATTGTACCCCTGTGAAGTTAAGGAGATATTCAGAATCATAAGACTCCTGAGACTGGAAAGCTTAACTAGATAAGTTTTAGTGTTAATAATTCTTACACCACCTTCATCCTCATATATTTATGTAAATCACTTTGAAAAAACAACACTTGTTCTTCTTCATGCTACCACACATTGTATGTAATGTTACTTCAAAGTATTTGCTGTACAAGAGATGTTCACCTCAATTTATTTTAATGTTTGACCCTTTGGAAATTTGTCTTTCTCCTATTCCTGCATTTGGCACTGGTTTTGATAGACTTGTTACAATTTATTCATCCTCTCAACCTTCTTAGAATTTCTAGGTTTCCAGCTAATCTTAAAAAAAAGAAATACTGACATTTTTCTAACCTGTTGAAATAACCCCTGTCCCAATTATCATTCTGTGTTCTTATCCTATTTTTCCAATATTATGCAGCGTGCTTACTGTTGCATAAGCAGAATTACAATTTCAGGTGCCCTCTCTCTAGTACTGAAACATGAAAAAAAATAGTGCTTGAAATTAATTAATTGCTTGTAAAAGTAAGTTTGCAAGTGAATATCTAGATTAGAAAGGTGAGGAGGTATTTTTTTCCTTTTTCTTTCCACTTTGTAGAGGCATGTTTTAGCAAACATGGAGTCACATTACAAAACCAATTCAGTGTAAAGGTTATTGTTCTGCTATTGTGGTTTTCTGTCTTTCTGGTGTTCACTTGTGTATAAATGTAGTGTGGTAGGTCTGTGGGAAGCTCCTGTGTCCTCAGAGGTTTTAGTGGTTTCTTTATTGGCATTCCCTAGTCAACAGCATGGTCCTGAATCCTATGAGTTCTCATTTATGTTATTAAGACATTGTGAAATTTAAGTGATAGTAATTGTGGATACGATGAATACAGAGGAATATGAGAATACTTAAGATCTATGTATATGGTTCTCAGATCTATTTATACAGCCCTAACCTCTCTCCTGACGTCTTTTTTCCAACTGCCTATTGGACATTTCAAACTGGGCAGTCCATAGTCATCTTAAACTCAGCATGTCCAATGTTAAACTCTTTATCTTTTCCCTAATTTCTCTATTATTGCCATCCTCTTAGTCAACCAGGCTCCCGATCTGGATGTCATGCTTGTCTCTACATTCTCTTTTACCATCCCATTTCCAATGTAAGTTCTGTTATTTGTGCCTTCCTAATGTGTCTCATATGCTCCCTTACTTCCTCTGACACTGCCACCATGCTGGTATAGGCCCTGATGAGGCCATCACCACATGCCTGAATCATGCCTTCTGCTGGGTCTCTTTGCCTTGAGTCTCTATTCCCCATTCCTTCACTCCCTGTCAGCTATTCCCTTCCTCCAATGAAATCACAGGTCCCTTAAGCAAAATGTATTAAAGTTTAAGACATTTTCCCAAGATTTATTGGATCTGTTCACCATGCTTTTGTGTGGTATACAATCTCAGTCTAAATAGAAACTTGGGATACTTTTTGTTGTTGTCCAGTCATTTTTCCATCATGTCTCTCCTGTGGCTCCATTTATGGTTTTCTTGGCAGAGATACTGGTGTGGTTTGCCATTTCCTTCTCGCGTTCAGATGTGGTAAACAGGGCCAAGTGACTTGCCTAGGGTCACACAGCTAGTGTGTCTGAGGTCAGATCTGTAGTCAAGAAGATGAAACTTCTGACTCCAGGAACAGCTTTGCTTTTGTGATAAAGAGGAAATAACATATTGACAATGACAGACATTACCCTCCCTTTTACACAGGGATATTAGAAAAACACATTCCTGAACTCAGATAATATTATGGGCAGTCAAAAGGAATCTATTTGATTTTTGATACAAATGATTTTATTTTAATTTATTGGGAAACCTCTATCTCTTATCTGACTGAACAACTCATTTAACTTTCACTTGAATTGAGAAAAATCACTTTGTTGATTCAGAGTACCAAGAAATTAAGAACTCCATTCCATTAAATCTTTTGTAGTCCTTGTCCTCATGTAAGTGTGGGGTCAGTGGAAGGAAGGCAACAAAATGTGACTTTTAGTTCCAACAGTAGCCCTTTACTGCATAAGTATATTTTTTGAGAAATACACAGTTTTTAACAAGACAGGAGATTTTCAACAGATAATGTATAAGTAAGTAGGTTACCTTTCATCTGTAGTTGGCCTCACCATTCATACTATCAGCTCATCTAGAGAGTCTTCTTCATGTGATAAGCAGATCTATTCCAAATTATATATCTCTTTTGGTGTGCACTCCTGGGGGAAGAAAATCCCCAGCTCTGTCTTGTCAAGCTCATTATCAATTAGCATGTAATGCATTCCTATTCACGGTGTGTATTTGAAACTACATAAATTATTTCATACTACAATTTATGAGATGTGAGTATTTTCTTTTTATAGTCAAAGAGAATTATCAAGTAAATTGCCTAGAATGTGACTTGTTTGACTCCACATCAAAAATCAAAGGAACTTAAAATTAGTACTTATTAAAAACATAAAAAGACTTGAATGTATCACATGAAAAATGTCTGGGTCTAAAATGATATTGTATGATGTTAATTCTATTTGAATCAACATCCAATGCAAACCTAAAATTTGGTGCTTAGAATTTAAACCATTTGCCCCTTCATTTTGAAGCTAGATTTGGTACTACAAGTTATTGATATTAGCTAGTGTTTATGTAGTACTTTGGAGGTTTGTTTTATATGTATATATGTGCATACAGACACATAAACACAGCTAGTAAGTGTTAAGTGTCTGAGGCTGGATTTGATATCATGTCTTCCTGACAGCAGGGCCAGTGCTCTATTCACTTCATTACTTAGCTGCCCCTCCTTTTTTTTTTTTTTAATAGATAACTGAGGCTGGAAGAGGTTGATTATAAGTGATTCATACAGCTAGTGAATTTCCAACACAGGATTCAAATTCAGATCTTCTTGACTCCAAGTCCAAAACTATCCCTTACATCCCCTAACCTTTATTTGGTTATTTGCAGATGCCAGTTTGTAGAATGCAGTCCATAATATCCTGTCCTTCTCTACCTTGTTCAAAAATAAAAGTAGATAATTGTTAAGTTCCCCACTTTTTTTAATTGGAGAAACTTAGCAACATGGTAGTGTAGGGGGAAAACCTAGATCTGGAGCCAAAAAACACGAGTTTAATTTTTCATATCTTGCTCTTGTTAGCTGTATAACCCAGAACACTTTGCTTCCTCTTTTGTAAAATGGGGAATTTGGCCAGATTCATGGGTATACAATGAGCAGATCTCCTAGCTAGTTGCCATTGCCATGTTCTCTCTCCACAAGTCTGTGCAGTTCTCAGGAGGTAGCACCCTGCTCAGTGATGTGTACTTGTTCAGTAACTTGCACCTTCTTCCTCTTTGATGTGTAACATTTTTGTTGTTGTCGTTCATTTGTTTCTGTTTTATCTTACTCTTAATGACATCATCTGGGATTTTCTTGGCTAGGATACTGGAATGCTTGGTCACGTCCTCCTCCAGCTCATTTTACTGGTGAGGAAACTGAGGCAAACAGGGTGAAGTGACTTTCCCAGAGTGACACAGCTACTCAATGTCCGAGGCTGGATTTGAACTCTGGAACATGAGTCTAACACCAAGCCTAAAGTTCTATCCACTTTGCCACCCAGATGCCTGTAACATAAGTGTTCTCTAATTGCCACATAAAAGAAGCTGGGAGGGGCGGCTAGGTGGCGCAGTGAGTAAGAGCGCTGGCCTCGGAGTTGGGATGACCCGAGATCAGATCCGGCCTCAGAAAATGAGCGCCCAGACATAAATAATGACTAGCCGTGTAACCTTGAGCAAGTTACTTAACCCCAATTGCTTAAAAAAAATAAAAAAAAAAGAAGCTGGGGATCTCAGGTTAAGAAGTTAACTCCCACAGTCACCTTATTCCTTTTGAACTTCTGTGACAGGCACCATATCACAGTTTCAATATGCATTTCCATTTTTATTCTTAACTTCTTAATTATTATGATATTACAAGGTATTTCTGTAGCAATGATAATAGCTCATTTATACAGAGCTTTAACATATGACATGTGTTTTTTTAAATAATTTGTCATTTTATCCTCCCAACCCTGGAAAGTAGCTACTGTTGTTATCCCCTTTTTACCGACAGGTTGGGAAATAGAAGCAGACAGAGATTAGATGATTTGCCCAGACAGAGTCATCCAAATTCCAACTATCTGAGGCAGGTTTTGAAGTCCAGATCCAATGCTCTCTCTATCACTGTGCCCCCTGGCTGCCGCTGTCATTATAATACCTTATATTTGTTGGGAACTTTTAGCTACACAAATTTTTTTTTACAAAATCATGGGTTTAGAGCTGGAAGACCCCCTTCTTAGACATCTAGTCTACCTTTCTCATTTAATAGATGAGGAATCTGAGGCTCAGGGAAGTTGTGACTTTCCTAAAGTCAGAGAAGTAAGAGTCAGAGATATGAATGCAGGTCCTCTGTGACTCCAGAGAATGTTCTCCCCCTACCCCCCATCATACCTATCTTCTTTTTTTTTTTGGAGGGCAGTTGGGGTTAAGTAACTTGCCCAAGGTCACACAGCTAGGTTTTTGTTTGTGTGTGTTGAGTGTCTGAGGTCGGATCCGAACTCAGGTCCTTCTGACTCCAGGGCTGGCGCTCTACTCACTGTGCCACCTAGCCACCCCCTATACCTATCTTCTTATAATTGATTTCAATCAGTCCTCCTAGGTATACTTTAGTGGAAAGTTTATAAATCTTAGTGTTAACATTTCCATTATTCACATTTTATTATCCTTTTTATTCCCTTATTGAGATAGTTCTAATAATAATAATAACTAGAAACTGCATTTGTCAACTTCCTACCTTGTACAGAGCGCCTATGGTGTCTTATACTCCCCAGATGAATCTTGTTATAGGTTAAACTATGGCACTCTGAATATGCTTTATCTATTTTCAGAATCAGTGTTCAAGTTAGAATTCCATTTCTCAAATACTGTTATATAAAGTCTAGTTCAGTATTATAAGGATCTTCTCTTGCCCCATCTGGCATCTCATATTAATAATACTGTGCTGATGGAGATACAACAGATTATGTTTGAATAAGAAATCTTGTATAACAGATGCATTCAGAAGTTATTCTCCGTTTAGAAGTCAATCTAATTAAGGAATATTTTATCCTCTTGACACAGTAATTACACACAGTAACTATTTGAACGCAATACCTGAAGAACATATTCTCAATTCAGTTTGACATGTTTTTCTAAATATTATGATGGTAATTTTAGGCGTGGAGGCAGGGAGTTTTGGAGGGCAAGCAAAGGAAGATAAAAGCCACTGATCTGAGCAATAATATTTACTAGTTCTTGTCTGATTATATGTATACTTCTTCAGCCCTCGCCAAAAATGAATAATTGCTGACTGCTCATTTCACATTTTTAAAGTCTATAGTAGCGACTGAATAAATTCTGGTTGATTTTGATATATAACTTCACCTCCTGTCAGCTTGGCATTAACTTCCTATATGCCGTTGCCCCTCAGAAAGTTCAGTCAGTTAATCAATAATTGTATTTAAGTGCTTAGTTTATGCTAGGCACTGTGCTAAGCTTAGAGAATATAAATACAGATGAAAAGAAAGACAATCTCTGCCCTCTGGAACCTTGTGTTCTCTTTAAACTTTTTTTTTCCTTATATAGTGAGTATCCCATCTATTACCTCCTCCAAGAACCAAACCATATGACAAGTAGTATTTTTCTACTGAGAGAAAAAAAAAAGTCATCATAACTGGTCAATACATTGAAAAAGTCTGTAAGTGTTTAGTGTATGACACCTGTGACCTCTTACCTCCATGAAAGCTTGGGTTATGAGATTCTTCTCATATCTCTTCTTTTGAGTCCTACTTGATATATAGAATTTTCTTAAAAGTTTTTTGGGGGTGTTTAGTTGATGTTTTTTCCATTTATATTGTTGTAGTTACTTGAGTATATTGTTTTCTTGGCTCTGCTTACTTCACTTTGAATATGTTCATAAAAGATCTATTTTCTGACTTTATCACATATATCATTTCTTGCAGTGTAATACTGTTCCACTGCATTCATTTACCACAATTTGTATAGCTATTTCTCAGTTGGTGGGTATCTAGTTTGTTTCAAATGCTCATCTATCACACTTTTTTTTTTTTTAAAATTTTTATTTATTTATTTATTTTTTTCCTTTTTGGAGGGCAGTTGGGGTTAAGTAACTTGCCCAAGGTCACAAGGCTAGGTTTTTGTTTGTGTGTGCATTAAGTGTCTGAGGCTGGATCTGAACTCAGGTCCTTCTGACTCCAGGGCCGACGCTCTACTCACTGCGCCACCTAGCTGCCCCTATCACACATTTTTAAAAATGCTGCTATAAATATTTTGCATCACATGCAATCTTTTTTTCTTATTGATGACTTTTCTTTGTAGGAGCCCAATAAGGGAATCTCTGATTTAAAGCATATGAACATTTTAATTACTATTTGCATAATTCCAAATTTCTTTTGTAAATTATTGTCCCATTTTACAACTCCACCAATAGCATTTTAGTGTACCTATCTTCCCCCACAACCTTTGCAACTTGAATATTGTCATTTTCTTTGTTTTTTTTTTTCCTATTTGCAGGGTATAAAGTGTCATTTTCATTTGCATTTCTCTTTTTATTAGTAATTTGAAAGGTTTTTTCATGTGGTTGTGAATAGTTTGCAGTTCTTTCTGTTCATCTCTTTTGACCATTTATTGGGTAATGGCTATTAATCATAGAAATTTATTTATATATGTATGTTGTATATTTGTTTATTTATAAATTATGTATCTTAGATAATAAACCCTTATCAGAGAGATTTGATAAAAGCATTTTTTCCCTATTTGACCTCTTCCTTTCTTATCCTAGACACATTAATGTTTGCTATGCAGGAGCTTTTCAGTTTTAAGTAATCAAAGTTATGTATTTTATAATTTTTAATTGCCTTTATCTTTTGTTTGGTTAAGAATATATCTCTTATCCATAGCTGTGAGAGACATGATCTGTTTCTCTTTTAATTTTTTTAATACTATAGTCTTTTATATTAATGGCACAGATCCTCTTAAAACATATTATAGAATGTGTTTTTTGTTTGTTTGTTTGTTTTGCTTTTTGGAGGGCCTTTGGGGTTAAGTAACTTGCCCAAGGTCACACAGCTAGGTTTTTTTGTTTGTGTGTGCATTAAGTGTCTGAGGCTGGAACAGAACTCAGGTCCTTCTGACTCCAGGGCCGGTGCTCTACTCACTGCACCACCTAGCCGCCCTATAGAATGTGTTTTAAAGTGTTAGTCCAGTCCTAATTTCTGCCAGACTGCTTTCCAGTTCTCCCAGTATTTTTTTTTCTTTTTATCAAATAAGGTAATATAATTTCCATTTTATCAAACAGTGGGTTATTGAGTTCATCTTTTGGCTCATCTCTTCCATTGATCTCTTTTCTTTAATCAGTATCATATGGCTTTGATTATTGTTTTATAATGTGAGATCTGGAAGTGTTATTTCTTCATCTTTATTTCTTTTAATCATTTCTCTTAATAGTCTACATGTTTTGTTTTTACAAATGGATTTTGTTATTATTTTATCAAACTTTATAAAGAATCTTCTTGGTAATTTGATTGATAGGCACTAAATGAATTTTGGTAGTATTGTTATTTTTATTGTGTTGGCATGACCGAGTGATATACCTTGTAGGTTTCTTAGTGTAAATGAATATTATACTTTGTCAAAGGTGGGTTTTTTTCTTTAAGATATTGAAATGATCATATATCTTGAATGTTTTGGTTTTTAATATGATTGATTATGTTGATTGTTTTCCTAACACTGAAGCTTCCTTACATCCCTACTTCCAGGTAATTCTCCATTTTCCATTATTAGGTCTTGTTCCACCCAGGATTATGTCATTTCTTAAGTTTCCACCCAGGTCTGAAATTCTATGGGTCTAGAGCAGCTAGTATGGCAAACTCTGTGGTTTACCTCTGAAATCAGAACACATGTAGTAGGTCTACCCCAGAGTTTTAACTATGCCTTTTCCTTCCTCAAGAAGTTTCATGATAAATTACAATTTCTTGTTTGGCAGCATTTGAAATCTTTAACAAATTCCTCCCCAGTCTACCCATCTTGACCTATTGAACATTAATTCCCCTTAAACATTCAGTGTTCTAGCTCAAGTGGCCCCCATTTTCTATTCCACACCGTATTCTATCTTTCCGTCTCAATGCCTTTGTAGATGCTATATGCCCCTGTGCTTACAATGCTCTGGTCACAAAATTCAGAGTCTTAGAATACTTAGACTTTTTCATTTTGCAACCTACATACTATCACCTACGTAAAGTTTACTTAACCTTATCCCTTGAGTTGCTAATTCTGTAGTATTCTGGAATGAGATTTTACTTACTAGATTGGATTTCTTAGAGTATAAATGTTTTCTTTCATTCCATACATCCCCTACCTTTCCACTCCCTTCCTTCTCCACAGTAGGGAATTTTGTTTGATGTCTTGAATTTGCTAGCATATTGCATTGGATGTAGTATTTAATAGACTCCTTGGATGAATAAATGCCTTATAGTAATTGACCCCATTAAATACTACTGGCTCCTCAAGCTTAGGAAGTTGGAGCCAATTTCCTATTTTGTGGCTGTAAAGGTAAATGGGGATTGAGAGAAGAGGGTCCCTTTGGAAAATATGTATTATTGAATTCTTCTGTAGTAGAACCAGTTAATGATCTCTCTATCCTTGAGCTCTATTGTAGCATAACTAAAATGCTAGAACTTAGAACTTGGAATAATAATCGAAATTTTTATAGTACTTTTAGCTTTACATTATCTCACTTGATCCTTTTAAAAATCAGATATACAGAAGATGAGAGAAGCTAAATGACTTGCCCCTGTTCACACAGTTATTAAGTGTCAGAGGTTTGATTCAGGCCTCTCCTGATTCCAAGCCCACCATTTTTACTTAGAGATCATTAAATACCATTAAAGATCACTGAGGACTGGGGCGGCTAGGTGGTGCAGTGAGTAAGAGTGCCAGCCCCAGAGTCGGGAGGACCCAGGATCAGGTCCAGCCTCAAAAAATGAGCACCCACACATAAATAATGACTGGCCGTGTAACCTTGAGCAAGTTACTTAACCCTAATTGGTTTTATTAAAAAAAAAAAATCACTGAGGACTAAGTGGAACCTATTCACTTCGTATAGGTAGAAGCTGAGGCCCTACAATGTAAAGGTCACTCAGCAAATTAGTGACAAAAGCAAGGCCCACTGGCCTACCATCTATTACTCACATAAAGCCCATGAGATTTGGGATGCTATGGAGCTTGTAGTATATAATTAGCCATTTATCATATATTCTCCTATTCTTTCCATTTCTGTTTTATTTTTTGGTTCTAGGATATCTTTTATGATTTCTTTTTTAAATTAATTTATTAGTTTAGTTTCAGTTAACAAAATTCAATTCCATAGTTCCTTGATTTTGAAATTTCCTTTACTTCCCTCCCCACTCCCCCCACAACAGCATATAGTCCAGTATAGGATCTGCAAATACATTCATATTAGATGTTATTCCAATTACAAAGGCGTATTGTACTAGGTGGGATGAAAGATGGTAAAGAAGAAATAAAACCAAACAATGAAAAGAAAAAGATCATTTAGTTTGCTTCCATCAGGATTCAGGCTCATTTCTTTCTAGTTATATCTCTGGATGTCACATTTCTCTCTTTCTTGAGTCTTTCGGGATTGACCTTATATTACTGCATTGCTGAAAAGAGTCCAGTCTGTCATAATTGGTCATCACAGATATGTTATGTCTGTGATTGTATACAAATTTCTTCTGATTCTACTCTTCTCGCTCAGCATCAGTTTGTATAAGCCTCTCCAGGTAATTATGAAATCCGTCACCTCCTCGTTTCTTGTAACACAATAGTATTCCATTACATTCATATACCACAACTTGTTTAGACATTCCCCAATTGTTGGGCACCCCTTTAGTTTCCAATTCTTTGCAACCACAAAAAGGGTTGCTATAAATATTTTTGTACATATGGGTCTTTCTCTCTCTTCTGTGATCTCTTTGGGATATAACCTTAGAAGTGGTATTGTTGGATCAAAGGGTATGAAATTATTTATAATCCTTTGGGCATAATTCCAGATTGCTCTCCAGAATGCTTGGATAAGTTCACAACTCCACCAGCAATGTATTAGTGTTCCAATTTGTCCACATCCTCTCCAGCATTTGTTGCTTAGTTGTTTTGTCATCTTAGCCAATCTGAGTGGAGAGATGTGGTATCTCAGAGTTGTTTTGATTTGCATTTCTCTAATCAATAGTGATTTAGAGCATTTCTTCATATGTTTATAGATATCTTTAATTTCTTTCTCTGAAAACTGCCTGTTCATATCCTTTGACCATTTATCAATTGGGGAATGACTTGTATTCATATAGATTTGGCTCAGTTCTCTATAAATTTTAGAAATGAGTCCTTTATCAGAGACACAAGTTGTAAAATTTATTTCCCAATTTCCCACCTCCCTCTTGATCTTTGTTACGTTGGCTTTGTTTGTATAGAAGCTTTTCAATTTAATGTAATCAAAATTATCCATTTTGCATTTTATAATGCTCTCTAATACTTGTTTGGCCCTAAAGTCTTCCCCTCTCCACAAATCTGTCAGGTAAACTATTCCTTGCTTTCCCAAATTGCTTACAGTATCATCCTTTACACCTAGATCATGCACCCATTTAGACTTGATTTTGGTATATGGTGTTAGATAGTGATCTATGCCCAGTTTCTGCCATACTGTATTCCAGTTTTCCCAGCAGTTTTTGTCAAATAGTGCATTCTTATCCCAAAAACTGGGGTCTTTGGGTTTATCGAACAATAGATTACTATATTCATTAACTGCTGGGTCTCCTGCGCCTAATCTATTCCATTGATCCACTACTCTACACCTCTGCCAGTACCAAGCAGTTTTGATGACTGCTGCTGTATAATACAGATTAAGATCTGGCATAGCTAGTCCATATTCCCTAGCGTTTCTTTTCATTAATTCCGTTTATATTCTAGACCGTTTGTTTTTCCAAATAAATTTTATTATTTTGTCTAACTCTAGAAAGTAGTTTTTTGGTAAATTGATTGGTATGGCACTAAATATATAGTTTAGTTTGGGTAAAATTGTCATTTTTATTATATTAGCTTGACCCAGCCACGAGCAATTGATATTTTTCCAACTATTTAGATCTGATTTTATTTGTGTGAGAAGTGTTTTGTACTTGTGATCATATAGATTCTGGGTTTGTTTTGGCAAGTAGATTCCCAAATATTTTATAATGTCTACAGTGACTTTAACTGGGATTTCTCTTTCTGTCTCTTGCTGTTGAGTTTCATTAGAGATGTACAGGAATGCTGAGGATGTATGTGGGTTTATTTTATATCCTGAAACTTTGCCAAATTTATTTATTGTTTCAGGTAGTTTTTTACTTGATTTCTCTAGGATTCTCTAAGTATATCATCATATCATCTGCAAAGAGTGACAGCTTGGTCACTTCTTTGCCTAATTTGATTCCTTTGAAATCATCTTTTTCTTCTCTAATTGCTACTGCTAGTGTTTCTAGTACCAGATTGAATAAGAGGGGTGATAGTGGACACCCTTGTTTCACTCCTGATCTTATTGGAAAGGCTTCTAGTTTATCCCCATTGCATATGATACTTGCTGATGGTTTTAAATAGATGCTATCAACTATTTTAAGGAAGGCTCCATTTATTCCTATACTTTCTAGTGTTTTTAATAGGAATGGATGTTGTACTTTGTCAAAAGCCTTTTCTGCATCTATTGAGATGATCATGTGGTTTCTGCTAGTTTTATTGTTGATATGCTTAATTATACTGATGGTTTTCCTAATATTAAACCATCCTTGCATTCCTAGAATGAATCCTACCTGATCAGAGTGTATTATTTTTGTGATAAGTTGTTGGAGTCTTTTGGCTAATATTTTATTTAGAATTTTTGCGTCTAAATTCATGAGGGAAATTGGTCTATAATTTTCTTTCTCTGTTTTATCTCTTCCTGATTTAAGAATCAGTCCCATATTTGTGTCATAGAAAGAGTTTGGTAGGACTCCTTCTTCACTAATTTTCCCAAATAGGTTGTAGAGTATTGGAATCAATTGTTCTTTAAATGTTTGACAAAATTCACTAGTAAATCCATCTGGCCCTGGAGATTTTTACCTAGGGAGTTCATTAATGGCTTGTTTGATTTCTTTTTCTGAGATGGGGTTATTTAGGTAATTCACTTCCTCTTCAGTTAATCTGGGCAACTTGTGATTTTGTAAATATTCATCCATTTCACTAAGGTTGTCATATTATGTGCATACAATTGGGAAAAATAATTCCTCATTATTTTTTTTGATTTCCTCTTCATTGGAGGTAGGTTCACCCTTTTTATTTTTGATACTCATAATTTGGTTTTCTTCTCTTTTTTTATCATATTGATTAAGGGTCTATCAATTTTGTTGATTTTTTTTTTGTAAAACCAGCTCTTAGTTTTATTTATTAATTCAATAGTTTTCTTAATTTCAATTTTATTAATCTCACCTTTGGTTTTCAATATTTCTAATTTAGTACTAAATTGGGAATTTTCAATTTGTTCTTCTAGCTTTTTCAATTGCATGTCCAATTCATTGACCTCCCTTCTCTCTGCTTTAATTAAGTATGCACTCAGGGATATAAAACTTCCCCTGAGAACTGCCTTTAGTGCATCCCACAAATTTTGGTATGTTGTTTCATTATTATCATTCTCTTGAATGAAATTATTGATTGTTTCTCTAATTTCTTGTTTGACCCACCAATTTTTTAGGATTAAATCGTTTAATTTCCAATTCGTTTTTAGTCTGTCTTTCCATGGCCCTTTATTGCATATAATTTTTATTGCATCATTATCTGAAAATGATGCATTTAATATTTCTGCCTTTCTGCACTGGATTGTGAGGTTTCTATGCCCTAGTACATGGTCTATTTTTGAGTATGTACCATGCACTGCTGAGAAGAAAGTAAATTCCTTTTTATCCCCATTCTGTTTTCTCCAGAGATCCATCATATCTAGTCTCTGTAAGATTCTATTCTCCTCCTGAACTTCTTTCCTGTTTATTTTGAGGTTAGATTTATCGAGTTCAGAGAGGGGGAGATTAAGGTCCCCCACTAGTATAGTTTTGCTATCTGTTTCTTCCTCTAATTCCTTTAACTTCTCCTCTAGGAATTTGGCTGCCATACCACTTGGTGCATATATATTAAGTAGTGATATTGCTTCATTCTCGATGGTGCCTTTTAGTAGGATATAGTTTCCTTCCTTATCTCTTTTAATTAGGTCTATTTTTGCTTTTGGTTTATCTAAGATAAGTATTGCTATCCCTGCTTTTTTTTACTTTAGCTGAGGCATAATAAATTTTACTCCAACCTTTTACCTTTACCCTGTGGGTATCCCTTTGTTTCAAATGTGTTTCTTGTAGACAGCATATCGTAGGATTATGGTTTTTAATCCATTCTGCTATTCGCTTCTGTTTTATGGGAGAGTTCATCCCATTCACATTCAAAGTAATGATGACTATCTGTCTCTTCCCATCCATCCTATTCCCTCCCCTGTTTATATTTTTGTTTCTTCCTTCTCCCTTCCCCTCCTTGAAGTTTTCCCTTTTGACTGCCCCCTCCCTCAGTGTTCCCACCCAGTGATCCCCCTTCTTAACCTACCCTCTCCCCTTACTACTGTTTCCCTCCCTCCTTATCCCCCCTTTAGTCTCCTCATTTTCGCCCCCCCCCTTACCCTTCCACTATCTATAGGACACAATAAGTTTTTATACTTGTCAGAGTAAATTACTCCCCATTTGATTCCAAACCAATGACAGTAAATTTCAAACAGTGCTCTTCTCCCTCCCTCCTTTTCCTCTCTTTAATGAATTTATGTCTCTATTCACATTAGAATCTTAAAGTTCACTGATTAAGTTGATACCTCTTTAACCAGAACCAGTGAGAATAGTGTTTAAATGATGTTCCTCTCCCTCTTTCTTTCCCCTCTTCTCTAGTGTGTTTTAATGCCTCTTCAGATGGCATATTTTACCTTTTCCTACCTTATCCTTTCCTTTTTCCCATTACAGTCCCTCTGATCCCCTTAATAGTTTTTTTTTTTTTTTTTTTGGACTTCAGGTTAGTGCATTCATTCCCACACCCTCTATCTAAGTATAACCCTTTTGAAGGTCATGATAATTATAAAGATTTTGAATATTGACAGTTAGCAGCCCCACATATAGGGATGTGAACATTTTGCTCTTGTTCCATCCCAAGTAATGAGTGTGTGTTTGTGGGTGTGGGTGTGTGCACTTATGCATGTGTGAGTCTGTGTTTCTCTTGTTTACCTTTTTATGTCTTTCTTGAGTCTTGTAATTGGAGATCAAATTTCCCATTGAGCTCTGGCATTTTCATCAGGAAATTCTGGAAGTCTCTTATTTCATTAAATGACCATCTCCTTGCCTGAAAGATTATGCTCAGTTTTGCCGGGTAGTTAATCCTTGGTTGTAGTCCTAGCTCTCTTGCCCTACGAAATATCAAATTCCAATCCCTCTGCTCTTTTTTTTTTTTTTAAAGCAATTGGGGTTAAGTAACTTGCTCAAGGTTACACGGCTAGTCATTTGATTTATGCGTGGGTGCTCATTTTCTGAGGCCGGATCTGATCTCGGGTCATCCAAACTCCGAGGCCGGCGCTCTTACTCACTGCGCCACCTAGCCGCCCCTTTAGGGCAATCGGGGTTAAGTAACTTGCCCAAGGTTACACGGCTAGGTTTTTTTGTTTGTGTGGATTAAGTGTCGGAGGCCAGCTCCGAACTCAGGACCTTCTGATTCCAGGGCCGGCGCTCTATTCACTGCGCCACCTAGCTCTTTTAATGTAGAAGCTGCTAGGTCCTGTGTGATCCTAACTATAGTTCCTTGATATTTGAATTGTTTCTTTCTGGCTGCTTGTAGAATTTTTTCTTTAATCTTGTAATTCTGGAATTTGACTACTATATTTCTTAGAGTTTTCAGTTTGGGATCTCTCTCAGGAGGAGTCCGGTGAATTCTATCGATAGCTATTTTATCTTCTGATTCCAGGACCTCAGGACAGTTTTTTTGACAGTCTCTTGGAGGATGTTGTCTAGGCTGCTTTTTTCATCATGGCTTTCTGGTAGACCAATAATTCTCAGGTTGTCTGTCCTGGATCTGTTCTCTAGGTCAGTTATTTTTCCAGTGAGATGTTTTATATTTTCTTCCAATTTTTCGATCGTCTTGTTTTGTTTGATTGACTCTTGCTGCATCATAGAGTTCTGAGTTTCAGTTTGATTGTTTTTAATTTTTAGTGAATATGGTCTTCAGTTAGTTTTTGAAGTTACTTTTTTAGGGATGTATTTTCTCCAGTTACTTCACTGAGATGTTTTTCCAGGTTGGTCACTGCCTCCCTGATTTGGTCTTTAAAATTTTTCTTAAGCTCCTCCACAAAAGCTATTTGGGCTTGAGACCAGATCATGTTTCCTTCTGTGGTCTCAGGTATGGGTAGAGAGTCTATATTGTCCTGTGTATTTTGTTGTTCTTGCCCTGCATAGTAGACTCGAATAGACTTTCTTGCCTTCCCCTTCTCCTTCTCAACTTCTTTCTTTCCCATTGTGACTTCCTGTTTCTTAGTTTTTCAGGCTACGAGTTTAGGGCCTGATCCTTGACTTTGAATACCTCTGGGTGGCTAGTTTATGGCTAAGTCAGGGAAGTCAGTGAAGAATGTAGATGTGTAAGTGGGGGTGAGTCTGACCACTTCAGATTTCTGCCTCTATACTGCTGGGCTATAAGTAGGCTTTTGTTGGTGAGGTGAGGTGGGGCTTGTTGGGACCCCTCCCTCTCTTCTCTTCAGACTCCTGGCTGTCTCAATTACACCCCTTCTTGGAGACTCTTAAGCCTGGGGCTATTTCCATTAACTTGGGATTTCAATCTGGGTGGGAGACTTATCTTTGGGTTTTCTCCTTCATGAAGGAGGGTTGGGAGTATCTGAGCAGCTAGAATTTACTTTGCCATTCCAGCCCCTGTATCATACAGGCAGGCAGTCTCCAACCGTCCAGGCTGGGGGCTGAATGCAGCCAGAGAAGCCTCTCTCTCCCCTGGGGGCCCGAATCTCCTATCTGGCTCCAGTGACCCCCTCCAGTCCCTTCGTGAGATGAAGGGGAAATGACTGCGATTCGTCCTTGGTAAGTCTGCAGGCTGCGGCTTTTTCTCTCTCTGGTGTAGTCTGCTTGTCTGCTCTTAGGTCTGAGCTGTGCAGACCCCACACGCTCTGCGCTCATCCTGTCAGGATACACTGGGCAACCTCCTGGGCTGGACTCTGCCACACTTCATCTTACAGTGGGCTCTGTCCCTCCGGAATCCGCTCAGATTCACCCTTTGAGACTTAGTGACTGAGGAGCTCAGCGAGGTTACTGATTCTTTTCCGCCATCTTGGCTCCTTCCCCCCTATGATTTCTTGAAGTATGATGTTGAGGTCCTGTGTCTTTCAGATCATCTATAATTCTTAAATTATCTCTCATTGATCTATTTCCCAGGTCAGTTGTTTTTCCAATGATATATTTCAATATTTACTTCTCTTTTTTCATTCTTTTGACTTTCTTTACTGTTTCATGATGTTTTAGGGAGTTTTTAGCTACTGTTTTCAGAGTTAGATCTTTTTAGAAGTTTTTAGTGCTTCCAAGTATTGTGATTCAGGGAGAGGTTTGGTCACTGTTTACCCAGTCTTCTTTCTGGTCTTTATCCAGGAAAGGCCCTGGTCCCCTGTAGCCACAAGAGGAGTATTCTTTGCCCTAAATCTGTACCAGATCCTTGGTGTCCCTGCCACTGCAGGAACCAGCATTCTTCTTGGCCCTGGATCTTGGCCACTTCCCCTTCTCTTCTGCTGCCATAAGTGCTAGGGGTCCTCTTGAAAATGTAAACAGGATCCTTGCCCCCTTGTGACTTATCACAAGTATTCTTCTCCACCCTGGAACTATGACCCAAAACTGCTTATATAATAAAGTTGCCAGTCAGCATCAGCTGTACCCAGTGTCAGCAAAGGTTTCCCTGCAGTTTTTTTCTGACCAGTTGTCTGACCCTTTTACCATCTCTGGGCTGAGAACTCCTGAAGCTGCTTCTACTCCTGTCCTGACCACCTCCAAGACCCACAGCTGGTGCTCCTGGCATCCTCCAGACTTGCCTCTACCCCAGTGTTAAAAATCTCTTCTTTGGTCATAGACTAGATAAATGGCTCTCTCTGACCTTTTGTTGCCTCTGTTGCTTCAAAATTTTATTTGAGCTGTTAGTTTGAGCTTGTTTGGAAGTGAATGTTGGAAGAGTTCAGCTGGGTCTTGTCTTGTATGCCACTAACTTGGCACTGCTTCAAAAACTTTTCAGGGAAGGAAACTTGTTATAAAATTATATACTTAGCATATAACATTTTGAAGAGATACATTATGGTTTATATACCTTTTTTCATTTGATGGAACATCATAAAACTTTGGATTTGGAGTCATGGTTTCATAGATTTAAAGCTGGAACAAACCTCACATTTGATCTTGTCGAAATCGCTTGTTTTCCAAGTGAAGAAACTGATGTAGTACATCTAGGATCTAACTTAGATCCAGGATGTGGTTCTGATCTCATGATCTTTTGAGTGTAATAAAATCCCCCAGGGATTCCCCCACTGAATCCTAACAGTGACTTAGTATCTGTGTGACCTTGGGACCTCAGTCTGCTCATTTCTAAAATAAAGGGATTGTACTAGATGAGAATGTGAGTGAACAGAATGAAAATTTCTAAAAACTTACTATATGTTGAGTCACCAAGTATTATGGTAAGGGAGGAGTACACAAGTAAAAAAAAAGAAGACAATTCTTGGAACTGACTTTTTAATCCAAGGAGACAACATGTATAGGAGAATAGCAGCCAGAGAGGGGCATTTTGTTTTAGGAAATTACAAGGATTTTGGTGGAGCCATGGGCCTCTCTTTCTTGAAGCAAGTTAAGTATTGATTTGATGATGGGAATAAATGCAGAAGGCAGTAATGGGTTGGAAGTTGCCAATACTCCATCTGAGAAAATGGTAGGTTAGAAATGATATCTTTCTAGAGTGAACCTAAATTTAGTGGGCTGCTGGAAGGCATTCATTAATCAGGAATAGTAGAGGCCACAGGGAGACAGTTCTGATGGGGTGCATGGATGCCTGTGTTAGGACCCCAATTCCAAGACCAAATTTCCCTCTAGCCTAGAAATACTATTGCTGGAGGTTTCTCCCCAACCCAAGGAAACTATGCCCAGCAATAACTCATGAGTGGGCCCCAGTGAAACACTTCTCTCTCTTCCTGGTACAGTAACAAACTACACCTGTAGGAATTAATAGTTTGAACTGGCATTGTACTGGTTCATAAAGATATTCAGTAGCCACTTGACTATCTATAACAACTCCTTACCTCATTACATGCATCCTGGACTCATTATGTGTATCTTTGACTGAAGACATATGTACCCTTCCTATACCTATCTTGTCAAACATGGCATTGATTGATAGCAGACAGAATGATCCTCAGTCTTCCCTGACTGCTGGTTAACTCAGTGACTTAGCAGACCTAAAAACCACACCTCTCTGTGTGCCTGCCTACCCTACCCCAACTTTTCAGGGTGAGCTCTGGCTAAAATGCTAGCTCAGTAGATACAAAAAGTACATGTTCAATAACTGACCACTCATTAACCACTTCCTAACCCCACCCTGAATCACCTAATTACATATTTTTACTATAGTTTTTCCTATATAAACTTTAACTGTACTCTTCCAAGGTTGCAGATTTCTTAAGAATTTTTGCCTACTAGATAGCATAACAGTAAACCTTCACCTCTTTACTTAAAGATTGCTTGAGTCCATGAATTCATTCCAAATGACCCTGTCTTGTCCTTTAGTCTTTGGAGGGGTCCCTGAACCTCTCACAATTGTATCAGTTCCTTAGGTAAAAAGAATTAAGTCCCCTGGGCATGGTCCTTGATTAGGGAATGAGCTCTAGAGGTCAAGCCTAATTCTAAACTCATTTTAACAATCTAAAAAAATCAGATGTGGCTCTTGTTTAAAATTGGTTCATTCTGTAGAAGGTCAATCAGGTCCACAAATGTGGAATAACTCCCACTTGACCCCAGTAACCTTTCTTTTCCCCTTCAGGTTATTCATCATCATCACCATCACCATCATCACCTCTCTCCTTTAAAGAAGGGATTTTGTCTGGTTTGTGTCATGAGAACCCTGTGGAACATTAAGTGCCATCGGAATGTGACAGTTGTGTGATAGTTAGTTACAGATCTAGCATGAAACAAGATTAATAAAAATGTCATTTATTTTTAAAAAATATTTCTAGCTCTGCAAAGTAGTTTATTCACAGAGGAGGACTCTTCATTAAAGCTGGGTAATTTAAATTTCTGTTTCCATAATGATAAGCACTATATAGGTGAAGTTTAGGAATGCTTTCACCAAGCAGCAGACTCACACTGACTTGTGAAACAACATTTCCTGTTTTTTTGAAAAACAACATTTCAAGAAGTAGAGAAGGGGGAAAAAGGAGGAAGAAGTGGTTGAAATCTAGGATTCAGTGGTACAGGTCTTTTCAACTTCTGTCAGATTTGATAAGCTATATAGTATTTTATATTGTGCAGAGGTATGCATATGTTTCAATATATTTTGTGTCCCAGCTTCTTTCTGTCATGGAGGTAGGGATTGCATTTGTCAGAGACTGGTACACTTGGCTAATTAGCCCAAAGCTATGTACATCTGGTTTTTGAGTGACTTTGGTTAATCTGCTCCAGGTGCCACTGTGCATTGTGTGAAATAGGGAATCCAATGGCCTTTGCTGTGATGGTCTTGCCTTTGGCAATATAATGAGGCTTGTGTATGAGGTTTGCATATGCTATGAGCTTTCTAAATGGTTTGTTTCTATCTGGAAATTGAGGAGGAGGGATTGTATTTGGGTGAGATAAGCAGGTAAGGAAGATTATATTAGAATATTTAAATATTTAAAGCTGAAAAGGTGCTTTAGGGCTTGCTACACCTGCTCATAGGACAAATAAGTAAACTGAAGCTCAAAAGTAGTGATGTGGGTTACTGGAGATGGATCTCCCAGGTAGTAAAGAGCAGAGAACGGTGATTTAAACTCAGCACCTTTGCCATTGAGAGCAGGTTGTCTCGTGTTCATTTTTACATGTGTTTAGAGACATTGGAACTTCCTTACCTTCTTATACATTGTTGTACTTACCAAAGGCCTGATGTCTGCAGTGCAATGTTCCATTGTTTTCTTCCATCAAAAATAATAGCTGTTGTTCTCCTGTGGTGTGCTTGAGTGGTTTCTGTGGTAAGGGTTGATCCCTATGCAGGAGACTCTTTTGAGTAAGATATAAAGTCAGCATACTAGCATACAGTTCATTAGAATTAAGGGCCAAAGGTAAAAGTACAATCTTGCATGGATATAATGTGAAACTGGGATCAAAACAGATCCCGAGGGGGTTAGCAAGAGGTGAGGTCCAGAACCAATCTTCAGAGATTTAATTCAAGGTCACAAATAGGGAAACAGGTTAAGTTTGAACCTCACCCCCACTCCCATGTACTGATAGTCTTGTTTACTGGACTCCTTTCATGGCTGTCTGTTTGCTTTTATGTTTTACCACGTGGAAGGGGACCTATAATCCAATTTTCTCAGAATTTTCCTCAGCTATTGATATTGCTCTTATGTCTGTCTATGACAATTGCCTTCTCTTTGGGGAAGCTCACTCATAGTACAGCAAAGTGATTTTCATTGGTTTTGCAGAACTCAAAAGAACATATTAAAATTATTTTTAAAATATTCCACTGTTTCATTCTGTTTGCTGTATTAGAAGTAAACAAAGACAAATCCAGCCTAGTTTTTCCTATATCTGGTTTTTAATATTACAATTTTGTCATTTCCTTAACACTAATAATTAATTTAAGCCTGTAGTTTGGACCACTATATAGCATTTTAAGACCCACTGTAGTTGAAAGTGCTCTGTTTGAATTCTGACCCCCTCACCCTCTCCCCCATAGATATTTCAGCCTTCCTATATTTGCTTTTTGTTGAATCAGAATTTGAATTTAAGGTTTTTGTTTCCTTTCTCTAACAGAATTTATTATATGTTCCTGCAGTGCTTTGTACCCAAATTCAAAGCCCTAGCTCTGGGAGATTGTGAGGAAAAGGAAAATAAAGCAATTAAACATGTGTAGGAATTTGTTCAGCAACATGAACTTGGAGGGGAAACGCAGTGAAGCAAATTCACGTGAGGAAGATGAGGTGTTGAAGATTAAATTCTGTTCTTTAACCCTTTTAACCCTTTTCTGTTTCATAGTGCTTTCCCCAGGCAAGGCTAGCCATAACTTTTAGGTGAAGTAAAAAAGTTTACATGGTATAGTATAAACCTCTTGCTGGAAAAGTACTTTTCCCATTAGCTCAGTTTGCTAAAGGTTGAAAACCCATATAAGAGTCATTGTTTCATTTTAAGGTTTTGCTCCCAGCTAAAATACCAATATTCTGATCAGTTTTCACCTGAGTATGGATGAGTTCATAAGAACCTTCAGTGCTGGAATTTTCATAGGTACACATCTTGTAGGAAAGCATAAGATTAGTGGCTGGGAAAGTGGGAAAGTATAAATAGCTAAGCCCTAGAGAGACAGGAGAATAGGTCGAGAACATCAAGGAAAGACGTATCTGAAGCTAAGCTTTACAGTCTTGTCTTGAATTGTGGGGTTATTCTAATGTAGTATCACCTCCTGATTTGAGTCCGGTCTGTAACAGATGGTCTTAGAGCAGGGTTTTGTAAACTGAGGTCCATGAACTTTAAATATATATATATATATATAAATAACTTGATATCCATATTTTAATATAATCGGTTTCTTTTGGAATCATAGGTTCTTTTTTTTCTTTCTTTTCTTTCTTTCTTTTTTTTTTTTAGTTAAAAAAGCATTGTTTTGTGAAGGAACAGTAGGCTCTTCCAGATTGCAAGAGGGCTCCAACACACACACACACACACACCCCACCCTCTAGAGAATTGTCTATTTCCTATGCCTAGGGATATTTAAATAAGATGGGATGAGAGTCATCTTGAGAATGGGCTTTGGGGTCTGGCTTTGATGTCAAGAATACCTATCTCTAAGTTCAGGCTCTGATAAAGATATGGTGGGCAAGTCTCAACTTCCCAGTATCTCCAAACAGTTCTCCAAGATTATAAAATGTAGTCACATTTCTAATCTTTATCAGTGGAGGGGCTCTGAAATCACAGTTTTGAACAACAGTTAAAAATTTAAAAGGTAAATACATAACAGTAGACATAATAGAGATTCATCTATTCATTATTTGTACTCATAGGTGAGTTTACCTTGTGCTGTATGGCAGATACATCTATAATTCTTCAAAGGTGTCCTCATTCTTCCAATTGACTTCCACCTCTCTAATTTAAATGCCTTTTTGTAGAACATCAGTGCTTCCCTTAATGAGATTTTGCTGCTTTTTACATTTGCTAAGGGTTTCGTTCTTGTTGTTTTGGTTGGTATTTTGCTTTCTTCTCATCTATCAATGTTTAAAGGATATAGTCACCATTTGATAACCATATGTCTTTACTGTGAGAACTGATCTTCCATTATCTGTGATCTGGAATACTGTACTTAGACTAAGTAAGAAGGTGGAACATTCTTTGTTCAGATGGTTAACTATCTAGCGCTCTTCTTCTGTTTCTTATAGGAGGATCAGCATGACTGCAATATTTAGTAAGCTTTTATCTTCCCTACCTTGATGGTGATAGTAAATTCCAAGTCCACTTAGAGCTGAGAAAAGTGAGTGAGTGTGTGTGTGTGTGTGTGTGTGTGTGTGTGTGTGTTGACAGTTGTAGTGAGGAAATTGACAATCCTTTAAAGGTGGCATATAGTACTTTTAGAGCATAATATATTTTTTGAATGATGAGTAATTAATTTTCTTATTGGTCACTACAGTGTAGGACAGAATCATAAATGAATAAGACAGAATTTTAGCTAGAAACCTTTAAAAAGACCTTGAAGGGGTACATGAACCTCTAAATCTAGCATGGATAGTTCTTACTGTAATTTAAGAAGCCATATGGATTTTTTTTTTTTGTCCTTGAAAACTCTTTGAATGGCAACTTTATATAGTAGGTATATTTAACTTTGCCTTACTCAGCTTTTTGGCTGAAACTGTGGATTGTTTTAGTTCTGAATTAAAAATATGAACTCCCATTGTACTCAATGCCTCTGTCATTGACGTTGCATTAGAAGATATCATTTAAGCATAGTAAGTTATTCTGAGTTCACTAGAGCTAACTAGATGGCATTGCTTTTTTGCATTTATAGTTGAAAATATGTATACATGTGTATGTACATACAGACGTATAAATACATATATCCCAGGATATATTACAGAATATATTATGACATTTGGCATTAAAAAGACATGTCATCTTGCATGAAATTAGCAAAACCATAAGGACTTAATTTAGAGCAGTAGGGATACATAGGGTGTGTTTGCACAGTGAAGAATGTTCGTTGTCACAGAACTATAAGATAACAATATTATCATTGTATTGTTTTTAGTCACATTTTACCTTGTCAGTGAAGATGAAACTTATCATCAACCCTACCTCTTTCTCCATCATTTCTCATGTTTAGGGATGTGAACTCATCTCAACTCCTGATCAAGACTACACTGATTTTACTAAATGCCTTCAAGTACTCCAGAAGAAGATAGTGGAAAAGGACCTCCAGGTAAGACAAGTTTGTCTGACAGCCTCTACTAAGTAGTGTTTGTTCTTTTGTTCTCAGTGATGTATAAGGGGCTATTTCACTGAAATGAAATAGTTATCTATTAGATTTCTGTGTGTTTTGAGCTCTGTCCATAGTTCATTGAGAAACATTCATACTTGCCTCAAATGAAGTTTCCCAAGACATCTAGACAAATGAATTTACATCAATCTTTTTTTTTTTTTTTTGCCTGGGAGAATTTTTATTGAGCTACACTAATGAATTGCCTAGGATACCCAAGAGTGATTTGGGTTTGGCATCCTCACTAGTATACATATGTATTTTTAAAATGTAATGTCTCTTTTCAAAAGAAAACAAAAACAAAGTTTACTTTATTTGTTGATGCTTTTCAGTTGTTCAAATGGCAAACATTTGAGGTAACTGTTTTGTTTGGAATTTTCCTCCTCTACCATCCTGCCACAATAGGAGAGGGTCAAGGTAAGAACACATTCCATATATCCCAGAATGGCAGAAATAGGGCCAAACACAAGTGTTATGGAAGACTTCATTCTTCTTGTCTTGGAGCTGGGTTTAGAAGCATAAGTATTGAGTAAAAAAACCAAGACAAAGAATAAGATGTGGAGGTACAATGGTAGGGATATACATAGAGTATGTTTACACAATGAAGAATGTTCATTGTCACAGAACTATAACAGGCATTTTAAGAGAATGATGTGAAATAAAATTGGAAACATAATTCCAACCATCTCGTGAGTGTTTTTGATGCCATCCTAAAGAGTTATATTTTGTTTTGTAAGCAGTAGGATTGGCGACTGAAGGTTACTTATGAACTATGGAATGAGGTCAGAAATATTCAGGAAGGTTTATTAGGAATTATTCCTCAAAGGAGAGATACTGGAGTCTGAGACAAGAGTTAGGCTCTTGTATTAATTTATGCAGGAAGTTCTTACAAATGCCTGATTCAAAGGGGCTCTAGAAGAGAATATGTATAATGAGGATATTTTGGAATTATAATGAGTTTGACTTGACAAGTGATCATATATGGGGAGCAGGGGAGAAGGAAAAGTGAAAGTTTGCTAAACTTTTGAGCCTTGGTGTTTACTTTTAATAAAAACGGCTTATGTTGAATTTAAGTTGCCCATGAATCATGTAGAGCTCAGGAGAGAAGTTAAAAGCAAAGATTAAGATTGTAGATTCATCAGTGTGTGGCTATTAGATGAAAAAAGATATTATGAAATCTTGGAAGGAGGAGAAAAGGGAATAAATATTTCAATAGTACCTACTGTGTGCTAAGCACAATGCTGAGGGCTTTACAAATATGATCCATATGATCCTCACAACAACCCTTTGAAGTAGGTACTGTTATTATCCTCATTTTCCAGCTGAGGGAACAGATGCAGAGAGAGGGTATGTGACTTGCCCAGGATATACAACTAGCTAGTAGTGTTTAAGGCTGCTTTTGAACCCTGCTCTTCCTAACCCCAGGCCTGTTGTTCTCTCCACTGCACTTCCTCACTATCTCTGCCAGCAAGTCCAAGAAATCTTTAGCTGGGGTCCATGCACTGCCAACAGGCCATTGATAGATTTCAAGGGGTTTGTGAACTTGGATTAAAAAAAAAATCCACACACCACTATTTTCATTGATCTCTAACTTAAATTTATCATTTCCTTCAGTAATGAAATGGAATATAGTCTAAGCCTTGACAAGATGCTGAAAGGGGTCCACAATCCCCCAAAAGTTAAGAAACCCAAATTTAGTCTTGCCTTCTCATTTAACAAATGAAGACAACGAACCTGATAGAAATTAAATGTCTTGCTTCATGTTGTCCATGTGTAATGATATATACGTGGAAGTGTATAAAATTGCATAGTAGGAGAATATAGAGGAACAAGGACAGATCATTGGGGAATGCCAAAATTCCCCAGTGTGGAAAGAGAAAGAGTGGCTAGGAAAGAAATTAGAAATAGGGTGATAAAATTAGTAACATACTATCATTTGTATTATAGGTATTTTCACATACTTTTTGCAACCAGACCATAGTTTATTTTTTTGTTTGTTTTTAATCTTTTATCCCCAGGTTGACACAGTATCTTGCACATTAAGTACCTGATTATTTTTACTTGTTAAGTGAGTTAACATGAAATATAGAATAAGAAACATTTATTAAGCACTTAAAATAGGCAAAATTCGATATTGGGTACTTAAGTCAGTAGACATTTATTAAACACCTACTGTTCGTCAGGTACTGGAGGTACAAAGAAAGGCAATAACTATCATTGACCTCCAAAAGCCCATATCCTAATGGTGGAATTGGATGTCAACAATTATATATAACTAATTCTGTATGGGATTAATTTGGGGGTATCTCAGAGAGGCATTAGAATTGGAGGAAAGGGTAGCCAAGAAAGGTCTTTTATACTGTGGGAACTGAACTGAGTGTTGAAGGAAATCAGGAAAGTCAAGAGACAGAGACAAGGAGGGAGAGCCTATGTAATGAATATAGTTCCTGCCCTCTCCTGGTTGGGAGAAGATATAACATTTATACAGTTAACCACAAACAGAATTCGAGGAAAGGGAGAAAACAACAAAACTAGCAACTTGGGAGATAAGAGAAGATTCTGTGTATGAGATGACACATGAAGGAAGTGAGAGACTATAGGAGGTGCATTCAGGCCCTGTGGGGTATCTTTTCAACGCACAGGGGAACAGTAAGTTGTCCAATGTAGCTGGAGAACAGAGTTCATGAAGTGAAGTGATAGGTAGTAAAATTTGTTAAGGAAAAGAAAGGCTTTAAATTCACACTAAGAAGTTTATATTTTATCCAAGAAGTAATAGAAAGCCCTCGAAGGGCCTTGCCCAGATGAATGGCATTTGTGCTTTGGGGATATTATATAATTTTATGACTGTGTGGAGGTTAGATTAGCAAAGGAAGAGCCTACAAGCTGGGGTTCTAATTAGAAAGGCCTTATAATAGTTTAGCTAAGAGCTGCTATGTGCTTTGAGAGAAATGATAATTAATAACCAATGATTGGAGAAATCCAGGCTTTTTCTTAGCTCTGTTTCCTTGTTTGAAGTCCAACTTTTGAAGGACATTAATAACATCTGCCAGAATTTTTCCTCAGCTAGACCATCTTATCTACATGAATTCCTACCCATTGTGTTCTACTCAGGGGATAACTTTGATTAAGTTTCCCAAGACAAGGGATGATTTGGAAATAAATGATGTAATTAAAGTCAGTCTCTTCCCCCCCCGCATTAGCATAGGTGTACCTCTCATTATAATATTCACTCTTTCCTCAGTTGTTAAACAGTCAGTGTTGATTGCCATCCTCAGGAATAACCATTCTCCCAAAGACATGTAAGTGTTGAGTGGGTTCCATGAGGGGTCTTTGACATTACAGAGTGCCACTGAACCCTTTTGTAATTATTGCTAGCAAAATTAATAACATGATTAATTACTCAGAAATTATGTCTCTCAAACATCACATCTTCAGTTAGTGGGGCAACTGTGTGATTGGAGAGACGGGGATAAAATGAAAATTTACAAGCTTTTCAAACTATAATAGCTTTTTGTATATTCTGACTGCTGGTATGTGTATAGAAAGGACAATATTTGGAGCAAATTTGGAGAGACCTACGTAATCCTCCTTCTTAAAAGAACATATTAACAAGGAATGGAATTAAAATATCAAGAACACAGTTTCCTCAAGTTGCTTCTTGTAACATCTGTGCTATACATGGAATCATTTTTCAGTAAGGCTTTAACCAAAATTAAAAACAACATAAAAAATATCCATTTTATTTTTTGATTGTCACATTGTCTTGCTTGTTTCTTGGACATCTAATGACTCTCAGCTTTCAGTCTCTCACAAAACTGTTCTCTGATACTGGGGACTTTTTCAGTTTGGACTTGCTCTGCTTTCATGTTCTGACACTGTTTATCTTTAATGCATACATGAATAATGCATTATCTGTGTAGCATGCTGATATGACTGATTGTTTAAAAGACATATGCATGTTCAGGTGCTTTAGTACATACTTGAGATAAAAACAAAGACTTTGGGTCCCAGTACAAAACAAAAAAGAATGTTTCCTTTAACTTCTAAAAACTTGAGCAATTTATTTTTTTTAGGTTGAAACAAATTCAGATATCTATAAAATATCTCTATTCCTAAATATCTTAGCTTATCATTTAGAGACCTCCAGAACCTGACTCCAGCCTCCCTCTTCATCCTTATTCCATCCTACTTGCCTTTATCTTATCCCTATTCCATTTATATTGGGCTATCATATTTTGTAGCCTATTCCAGGTGTCTGTATTGGATTCCATCCTTTTCTCTACTTGTCAAAATTGTAATCTTGAGCTCAATTTTGGTATCTTCTCTTTCAAGAAGTCTTCACTGATATCTCAACTGAAAGTGATCTCCCCCTCCTTACTATCTTGTCAGAAGTTGATACTAGGTATCTATGGTTAAACGTTGTTCCCTTCACTAAGTTTGTGAGCTATATGCAGGTAAGAACTATGCATTTTTCAATCTTTGTCTTATGTAAAGGAATAATTCCAAATTTACATCTGGATACCTTACTCTCTTGGCTGAATATAAAATTACTATACTGTCCTATATGCTGAACATAATCTAACTGAAAGCCCAAAAATATTTCTGGGGAAAGGAATAACACCTAAAACAGTACTTGGCACTTAGCAAAACTTAATAAATAAAATGTTGATTGATTGATTGTTCTTTGTTCAAAGAGGCCCTATTTTATTATGTAATTTGTTTTATGCTGAAGAAATGTAATATATAAACCTTAAAACTTCTCCAGAGGGGCGGCTAGGTGGCACAGTGAATAGAGCCCCAGCCCTGGAGTCAGAAGGACCTGAGTTTGGAGCCGGCCTCAGACACTTAATCCACACAAACAAAAAGCTAGCCGTGTAACCTTGGGCAAGTTACTTAACCCCAATTGCCCTAAAGGGGTGGCTAGGTGGTGCAGTGAGTAAGAGCGCCGGCCTCAGAGTTGGGATGACCCGAAATCAGATCCGGCCTCAGAAAATGAGCACCCACGCATAAATAATGACTAGCCGTGTAACCTTGAGCAAGTTACTTAACCCCAATTGCTTTAAAAAAAAAAAAAGTTCTCCAGAGTTGGTTTTCTCATATATTCATAGACTCAAGGCTTCTGCTAGTCTTTTCAAAGAAAGGGCATTTTAACTGTGGTTCCCCCATTTGCTCTCATCTGAGTAGATGCATATACTATCTTGTTCTTAATTGGGCAGTTGTGTTTTTATTTTATCCCTCCCCTCTCTCTTCTCTTCCTCTCCATTTTCCAAGATTCTATATGCTGATATGCGTGCTGAATGAGATCATTACTATTTTCCTATTTCTGATCCCATTAAAGTCTATTCAATTCCCATCTTTGATGTAACTCCTCATATAAATATAATTATATAAGTAAACCAGAATTGCCATTATTGTCTTGGGATTCATTTAATTTCCCCCACCTGCATAGCTGTCTGGGGGAAAAAATAAAATCCTATCTACCTACTAACCAAAATGTTGTCCTGCAGAATCTTTTACGCCACCCCATGATAAAATCATGGGAGGCCAAGATGGCAGAGTAGAAACAGCTCGTCCAAGCCTCTCTGCCCCCAGATTCCCCACAAATTATGTAAAAAAGGACTGTGAACAACTTCTGGAGCCCCAGCACCCACAGAACGACACAGAGAAGCTAACCTCCCGCTGAGGACAGCCCAGCAGCCCTGCAGGAAGGACCAGCGCAGCGGTCTGGGAGCCGGCAGCGCGCAAAGAGCCCGAGCCCAGGTCCGAGGTTTTACCCCAGGGCGGCAGGGCCAGAAGCCAGCTGGAGGAACCCCAGAACACCAGGAGCTGTGGCGACTCCAGAATTATCAACATAGACATGCCTAGGACAAAGTAAGAGGTTAGTGTCCTATGGACTTTGGGACTAGTATTCGGAAAATGCGTCAGCTCCCTCCCCTGGGGGCTAGAAGCTGCTGAGGAGACACGCCATTTTGTAGTTTTCAGAGGCAGCTCTGGCTCCCAGCCTACAAATCGTGGGGAGATCCAGCGATCAGTCTTGGGGGGTAGTCGCTCTTGCTTTAACCTCCCTGGATCCGGATTGTGATCTAGGGTGGAAGTTGTGGGTGGGTTTACAGCTTGCCAGAAACGGAAGTTGCCCCCCACACGTTTGGGACGAAAATTCCTCTAGCTGGCCTTAAAGCCATAGTGTGGCAACAAGCCCAAAAGTCAAGCAATTAAGTGGCAACATGCCAAGGCAAAGGAAACAGAAAAATGCAACCCTAGACTCCTATTTTGGGGGCATAGAGCGGGAAAAGGACTGTGAGGTCAGAAGTCCTGCTCCAAAAGCCCCAGGGGAAAACATGAGCGGGTTGCAGGCCATAGAGACCTTAAGAAGGACTTTAAAAATCAAATAAGAGAAGTGGAGGAAAAATTAGAAAGAGAAATGAGAAGGATGCAGGAAAAGTATGAAATGAGGGTCAACAGCCTGACTGAGGAAAACAACACCTTAAAAAATAGACTAGCTCGAATGGCAAAGGAGGCCCAAAAGGGCAATGAGGAGAAGAATGCCTTAAAAAGTCGAATTTGCCAGATGGAAAAAGAATCTCAAAAGTTCACTGAGGAGATTCATTCCTTCAGAGTTAGACTGGAGCAAATGGAAGCTAGTGACTTTATGAGAAATCAAGATGCTGTTAAGCAGATCCAAACAAACGAAAGATTAGAAGGCAATGTGAAATATCTCATGGGAAAAACCACTGACCTGGAGAATAGATCCAGGAGAGACAATTTAAAAATTATTGGACTACCTGAAAGCCATGATCAAGGAAAGAACCTAGAAATCACCCTTCAAGAAATTCTCAAGGAAAACTGCCCTGATGTTTTAGATCCAGAGGGCAAAATAGAGGTTGAAAGAATCCACAGATCACCTCCTGAAAAAGATCCCAAAAAGAAAACTCCCAGGAATATTATAGCCAGGTTCCAGAATCCCCAGATCAAGGAGAAAATACTACAAGCAGCCAGGAAGAAACAATTTCAATATTGTGGAAACACAATCAGAATAGCCCAGGACCTGGCGGCTTCTACACTGAGGGATTGAAGGGCATGGAATATGATATTCCAGAGGGCAAAAGAACTGGGAATGAACCCAAGGGTCACTACCCAGCAAAACTGAGTATTTTGTTTCAGGGGAAAATATGGTCATTCAGTGGAATAGAGGACTTTCAAGCATTCTTGAGGAAAAAACCAGAGTTGAATAGAAAATTTGACATCCAGACACAAGAAGTAAGAGATGCCTGAAAAGGTAATCAGGGAAAAGAAATCAAAAGGAACTTATCAAAGTTGAACTGTTTACATTCCTATATGGAAAAGCAATAACTGTGACTGATGATATCTTTCTCACTATGAAAATAATGGAAGAAGGGTGTGTGGTCATACGAATACATATGTGAATGTGTGTGTGTATGGTTACAGTTATATATGGATAGAGGGCATAGGTTGAATTTGTTGGGAAGGGAGAATACTCAAGGGATGAAATTATGAGGTGAGAGAGGAAAGTGGCAAGAGGAGATGGGGAGAGACAGGGTAGGGTAAACTATCCCATGTAGAAGAAGCAAGGGGAAGTGGTTGCAAAGGAGGGGGAGAATAAGGAAGGCTAAAAAGGCAAAACAACATTCAAATTGAATTTGGTTCAGGGAGAAAATGACATACATAATAAATGGGATATCTCAACCTGCAGCAGGATAGGGGGAAGGGGGATGAGAGGAGGGATGATGGATGGGAGGGCATCCTTGGGGTGAGGGGAGGTTGGAAGTATCCACTATAGAAGAGGGACAGCATCATGTAGGGAATGGACCAGGTGGGGGGTGGGATGAGTGGGAGGGAATTAAGCAGCGTTGTACAATATATCTACTATGATAATGTTTTGCATAGCTACATATGTACAACATATACTGAATTACTTATCTCCCAAGAAGAAATGGGTGACAAGGGAGGAAGGAAATGGATCTGAAATTCGGGGTCGTAACATTAAATGTTTCAAATATATATAAAGACTATTATTAATACTCTTTCGCTTGTAATAGCGAGATAAGATGTGCAGGCATTGGGACACAAAGATTCACCTTCCTCTAATGGAAAAGTCGATGGGGGTATGGGAGAGGGCAGATTGGAGGAGGCGATATCTTGTGGGACTACTATTCTGGGAGGTTGGGTAGGGGAATAATGGGGGGGAAATGATTGTAACTCAAAATCTGGCGGAAATGAATGATGTAAAACAGAAGTTAATAAAGCATTTGTTTAAAAAAAAATCATGGGAGGCCAATAGACAACATAAATGTCATAGAAAATAGAAATATATCATTGGCCCCTATTGTCAGCATTCCTTAAAATGGGATATAGCTTTTGCACCAGGCAGCTTTTTATAACCTCTTTACAACCACCATTAAATGTATCCTGATTATGCCATTCCTGTTAGATATAACTTTGAAATAGCAAGCCCTTTCCAATTATGGTATGAGGCTAAAGAAAATTAGTCAAAATTTGATAAATTAGGTAAATTATATGTTGGAGGGTCTTATTGAGCTCTTCATGGAGTTTCTCTGTATCTCCTTTCTCTGTACCAAATATTAACACCTAAGTTGCTATTATTTTTGTGATAATAGTTTTGCAAATGGTTAACATGAACTCTTCAGTATGAAGTGACAAATTATGCCATGAAATTATGTTTCTTGTCTCTGAACGAATGAATGGCTCCTTCAGCTCTCTTATTTTCCTCTCCAAAGAGACTTCCTTCCTTTTAGAGGCAACTTCCTTTTTTTCTTCTACTTTTCCTTATAGCAAGAATGTTAAGACTGATGCAGTTCACTTCCTTCAGTGGAATGTCTACTTCTTAATCACTGGACAAGCATCTGACATTTAGAGTGCCCATAGATGGGCTATTTTTATAGACAGTCTAAAAGCTCTAGGAATCTTAGTATTTTCTTTCCTCTTTTCTGCTAGTCGTCTATTGTCAGTGCAGAAGGAGGAGGAAAAGGCCACTTAGACCTGAGGTACATTTTGGCTTTTTTCTGTATTTCATAGTTTGCTATGAAGAATTAATTCTGTCCACATTTTACCTGGCTAATCCCCAGAAAGGTCCATCTTTCTCAATATCAACATTTTTACCAGTATTACTGTATGGCAAAAAGTCATGGTATACCGCTCCTTTTAAAGAACTAAAGATGATTGTCTCACAGACAATCACAGATGGAGGTACGTAGTGTTTATGAGCAGGCTATAACAAAGAACTGAAGTGAAGAATAACAGTAAGTGATGTCATCAGTCAATTACATAAAAGGTAAACTGGACCCTTAAGGTGTATATTTTGGGAGAACATGAACAAGAGTTGCACAGGATGGTCGGGCATTGATGTCTTATTCTCTTTGTTGTTAAAAAGAGCTTCTAAATCAATGACACCACATATTAATTTGAGTGTTTGAGCCATGCATTTTTTTTTTTGTCTTTCCAACATGGTAGTACCTGTACCTGGGCCAAACAGAATAACTGTGATGCCTCTACATTATAGCTCTTCGGATACTTCAAGACACCTATTAGGTTCCCTCTTAAGCCTTCTCTCATTCAATTGAAACTTCATTAAACCAATAGTTTGATATGATCCTGGTACTTTCTGTTTCCTGGTTAAGTATATTCCAGGCTTTTTCTAGAGTATCAATGTATTGCCCGGAGACAAATACAACATACCAGATGGAGTTTTGTGTTTGTGTGTGTGTGTGTGTGTGTGTGTGTGTGTGTGTGTGTGTGTGTGTGTGTGTGTATTTTGCTTTTTTGGAGGGCAATTGGGGGTAAGTAACTTGCCCAAGGTCACACAGCTAGGTTTTTGTTTATGTGTGCGTTAAGTGTCTGAGGCCAGATCCAAACTCAGGTCCTTCTGACTCCAGGGCCGACACTCTACTCACTGCGCCACCTAGCCGCCCCTAAGATGGAGTTTTTTGAGATCAGCGTGCAGGATATCCAATGGTTATTTCCCCCAATCTGAAGTCTATGTCTATTAATAGAGGCTAAACGTTTCCTTTTGTGGCAGACATTTTATACTGTCAACTCAGATTCAGTTTGTAGTTTGATAAAGCCTTCACATGACCTGTTATCTTACCTTGGTTCACTTTATTCATCCTGTACATTATAGCTCATGTTTTGAACTCAAATATAGGAAGTCACATTTGTCCTTTCAAATTTTATTCTACTATATTCAGTATATCTTTTAGCCATTCAGTATTATGATAAACACTGTCTCTGTCATTTACCATATGATGTATCCCTCTAAGGTTTTTGTTATTTTTCACCTTCAATAAGCAAACCTTTGAATGCCTTCCTTTCATACATTAATATAAATATTGAATGACACAGGGCCAATGAGATTTTCCTGTAATGGTACATCAGAGACATCCTTACTGGCTGACAGTGATGCTTTGAATTGTAGTCATTCAGTCAGATAAGACCATTGTCTAATCTGCACCTCTCCATCCTATCCACAAGGATAACAAAAAAGATTTATCTTAGCTGAAATGTAGAGATGTTGATCTGTAATAGTTCTCTGATCTATAATCACATGAAATGAAGGTAGTCTTCCAAGACCTGTGATGGGTTTGATGCTTCACTTAATAAGTGTTTGCATATCATCCTTTTAATAACATACTATAGAAATTTGCCAGTAACTGAAATCCAACTTACACAGGGCAGCTAAGCATATTCTTACCATGTCTACATTTAACTTGAATATGAGCTCTCCATTAATTTTCTTTTGTCCTTTCCAGTCCAAAGACCTTTTTCATTGGTATGAAGTGAGAGATGACATTCTAAAGTATAAGAGTCATTATAGCATAGTGGATAAATAGCTTGGCTCATTTCTGAAAGGCTTACTGCTTGTGTGACCTTAGGTAAGTCACTTAAGTTCTACTAAATGCTCTTTCCAGTTCTTTAAAACTGCCAGAAATTGCAGATACTCATTAGTGGAGATTATTACTTCACTGGATTGATCCTTATATTATTGAAATAATGTTATACATACCTAGTGCCTTGCTATCCCTTCCCAAAAAAGAAATGAAAATTTAAGTGATTCTTGTACCTACTGTGTGCCAGTCACTGCCAATCACAAAGAAAGTACAGTCTGTGCTTTCAAGGAAATTATAATATCAAGATGTGTTCAAGCCACATCTGAAGAATTTCAATCAGTTTTTAGTAGAAAGGACACTAATAAGATGGAGACTTGTCTAGGAAGAAATGGTGGCCTTGATATTCAAGGATCACATGAAAAAGTGGTTTTACTTGGAGAAGAGGAGCTTTAGGATGTGATAGCTGTATTCAGTATTTGCAGTGTCAGAGGGATTAGAAATGTTCTTCTTAGACTTCTTAGAGATTAAGCCTCTAGAAAGTAGATTGCTTTACCTTTTGTATTTGTATCCCAAGAACTGAATACATTATCAGATATATAGCAAGAGCTTATCAATTGATTCATTAATTTATTTTTCTTTCACATGTTTGGTGTGCTTTAGAGGGGAATCTTCAAGGATGTTTGGAAAAGTTGAAATAAAGTCCCTTTCAACTCTTAGGGTCTGTGAGTTTTAGAGTTATCATCATGAACATAATACTTAATTTTCATAGAATTAATCTGTTTGTAATTTTAACAGTGTATTCTTTATAGGGTCCTTGGTGCCAAGCAGACATCATTCCTATTGAATTTCCTACTTTGGGATTATCTGTGACCTTATTTTCTTTTAGCTTCATCTTTTTTTTTTTTCTGCTCAGTATTTTGACTTTCCCCCCCAAACATTTTAATGAGCTGTTTTGATAAGAATCCCGCTAGAACTAAGAAATTGTTTATGTCAGCAGTATTAATAATAGAAAATATCTAAATCACATAATGGAAACAAATTTTATATGTTTATAGTCTAAAAATAAGTGAATATCTTGTGAAAACATTGTGAACATTTCTAAATCTAAATGAAGAGAACTCATTGCAGCAGTTTTGAGAATGTTTTCTTCAACTTCTCAATAAAAATGTCCAGAAAAAATATTTATATGAAGATAGTTCTATATTATTTTGTAGTAGTTAAAAATTTATTATTTTCTCAAATACATATGGCAACTCTAGCTATTTAGACAAGCTATCAATATTTTTGAAAGTCTATAAAACTTAGTTGAACTTATTTCATCATACTGGATAAGGAATTGAATTAAGGAGCCCATTCACACTGTAAATATGTGTGTGTGTGCGCACATGCACATTGCGCAAGCATATATTTATGTATGATGTTAACTTAATAGAATGTAAAATCCTTGATGATAGGGAATGTTTTGCCATTCTTTTATCCCTAGCTTATAACATGTTGTAGGCACTTAATAAATGGTTGCTAACTGATAGAAACTACACCTATTATTTCATCTGGGAATTTCCAGATGAGGAAAGTTCCTCTGTCAGTGCAAGTTGGAACTTTCTTTGTAATGCATAATCTTAGTTCTTCCGAACAAGTAGAGGAGAAATTGCTTCTTACATAGAAATTATATGTCAGAGATTGGGCACTTTAAAAAAAATTGGATATGGCTCAGAAGTTCAGTTGGAATAGAGATCTGTCCCCTTTTAGAAGCCAGGTTGTGGCTAGGTGGTGCAGTGAGGAAGAGCACCGGCCTCGGAGTTGGGATGACCCGGGATTGAATTCGGCCTCAGAAAATGAGCACCCACACATAAATAATGACTAGCCGTGTAACCTTGAGCAAGTTATTTAACCCCAATTGCTTTAAAAAAAGAAGAGGCCAGGTTGTATTTTCATATGAAGAAAGCAGAACTAAGTGAATGAATTAAGAATTTCTGGAGACAGACATTTTCCAGCATCCCACTTACAATGGTGTTTAGCACCACTTGAGGAGGATAAAGGGACAGATGAGCCAAATTTAAACACTGCACAGTATAAGACAACTTCCTTTGGGAGAAATTTAAGAGTAATTTGGAGGCATGTAGAGATCTGAGTAAATAATGCTATGTTTTTTAGAAAAGTAAACTAATTCTGTTTTGATTAGCAGTAATATATAAGCTGAACTAAACTGGATGGCATGAAAATGGTGTCGGGTAGCCAGCCTATTCATGGGCAAAATTAAACATTTAATTAGAGATTTCAAAAAGTCAGCTAGTACTTTATTGATCTTATGTGGACTTCTCTTCTCCCTCTCTGTCCCTCCCCCTTTCTCTGTTTCTCCCTCTCCTTCTCTATTGGTATTTTCCAGTTCATACATTTATGTGTTGATGTCTAAAATGTCTTTTTGAAGTTATTATTAAAAGCACTGATCAGTATATGGAATGACATATCCTTGTTTATCCCTCTTAGTCACATATACAAGTAAGTCACCCTTCTGTACCCCTTCCTACACTCAATTGAGTATTTCTGACCACATTAGGGCAGAGTGAAGGTCCTATGTCTTGAATCTTCTAGAGTAGAATTTACTCTGTAACCTCAAATCCCAATTATTGATGGAAACATCAATCTTCTGCGTGAGTTGCTTATTTTTCAATTCTATGGGGCTCAGAGAGAAACCATTAGATTTCTTTTGCCACTGATGGTATAATCATTGACATACATAGGTCATGAACATAGATGGTGCTCAATAACTATTGGTTAAATTAGATTGCATGTAGGTTTTAACAAATAATGAAAAGAAACTTTAATGAGTTGGTACATTATATTTAAATACTGATCCTCAATATAAATGATATATGTCTTGACATTTGTATTCCATTTGTATTGGTCTTAATTAATATAATATCTGTGTTATTTTGAAGTATTTATGGAATTATAGCACTCAGAGAGCCTAATGAGTTTCAGTTCTTTTACAGATGAAGTAAATTAGGTCAATAAAGGTTAAATAACTTACCTACATAATTAACCAATAACCATATTGACCTTGAACATTTTATTATTTTAAAAGCACTGATTTTAAATCCAAAAGGATGACAAGCTGTCAATAAAAATAATGAGTCTTGTTTTAATGAAATGATCTATACCACTTTGCCCTGGTAGAAAAAATACACTTAAAAGTTGTACAGCTCTTTTTAAACTAGGATATAGTAAAGCTGTTGATGAGAAGGTACAGCTTTATTTTTCTTTAGCTTGAGGTCATATTTTTGACACTTACTATGTCATTTCTTTTAAAACATCATAACAGATAAGTAAACAGTACTCCCTCAAAATTGCATGTCCTTAGAAATATTGAATGAATAGAGCGATGAATGATATTTTACTGCTTCAGGATCTGTGATTTTATTAGCTTGGTCACTCTTCCAACTGCTCTGTGGTCTATTTCTACTCTGACCAGAAACTTTCTATCACGAGCCCCTCTAAACTTAGCTATGTCTTCTAATGAGGCAGTGAAGAAGGACTAGAGGGGAAGATTCTCATTGATAACAATAACCTTATATTTATCTTTGAAGTACTTTATGAGTATTATCTGCTATCAGAGTCAAAATCCTGGAAAAAAAAAAATCCACCACAGAGTTTGAAACACAAAAATAAATATGATATTTCATTATTGACTTATTTGTTAATATACCTTTTGAAAAAGAGGGAATTTCAGTGTTTATAGTTTCTTCTTTAATCCTCTCTTGTTTGAGTATTTTTTGCTATTGCTTACTAAATTTAGAGAAAAATATTGTTGTAATATACTGAATAACTGAATAACAGTATTTTCAGAAGCTGTAACTGAAGCTTAGATAATAGTAAATATTTGTACTTATTATTTGTAGACTGTAGCAGACTCACAATTAGGTTCTTGTTTTCAAAATCTAAATCAATTTTCTAATTTTTCTGTAAAACATTATGGCTAGAAATTACTTCAGAGACAGGAAAACTTGATTTCAAGTTTTACTTTGGATATAGGTTGACTGTGTGACCTTGGAAAAGTCACTTAACTTATCAATGTCTAAGATGTCTTTTAGAGACCATATAAATTACAGAATGGTTGCAAATCTACATAATAGAGGGAGTTTCTCTACTGGGATATTGCCTACACTGATGAAATCACGGGTCTGGCCCATCCTAGATCCTTCATCCATCCTAGATCTAGAGCTGGAAGCAACTTCAAAATCCACATTAAGTTAAATACTGTTTTCCACCAGGTGCTGGGCTAGTGGCTGGAGACAAGGCAAAAGTTTATGGTATGTTGAGTCTCTCATTTAAATAATTGATTGAAATTAAGCCAAATTTTGGCTATTGAAATAAATAACAGGTATTCACATTAAGGAATGGGTCACTTAATGAAAGCAGAAGTGAGGCATTGGGCTTTGGTACTCTCTTCATCTTCAAGTAGGAGTATGTATGTCACTAAATATTTATTTTATCTAAGGGGATTATTAGTTATCATAGAGTAGTGAGGACACTTTTTTTTTTTAAGAGTTCTTAGGTTCAAAATCCTAATTCTCACATCACCTGAAAAGTCCTCTACTTCCTCTGCCTCAAGTAGGAGAGATGGCATCAGAACAGATTTTTCGAGGAAATTAAGAATTCTAAGAGGCAGAAGAGAATAAAAATTGAATTTTAGGCATGATAGCCTGCACGAAGATGAGAGAGATGAAGGTAATAAGTTGAAAAGATACACACACACACACACACACACACACACACACAGACAGACAGACATGAACACATACATTTCTATATATACATGTATATATTTCCAAATATTGAAAAGTTAAAAGTTCTCAGAATTCCAAATTGCAAGATCCTCCCTTTCCTAATCATCGGTGAAATCCAGAGATACTTCTGGTAACTGAAATAATCACACTTTCTTTCCCTTGGCTAATCTTTCCAATTTATAAACTATTTAGGCCTTTGTTAAATATGATGAAAAAAGTTTTCAGTGCAGGGCATTACTTCATAATTCATAAGTAAAGAAAGACTGGTTAAGATTTCTCATTCATTTAAGCCTGAGAAGTACTTCATGCTGAAATGCTGTCCTAACATTATTTTATAATATATAACTTAAAGAGGGAAATAGGAGAGCGGGCTCAGTATACTTCTATCATGGAAGGATTTTGCAAAGTTTGGAGTGCTATATATTTGTCAATTTTATTGTTGTTGTTGTTATTGTAGTTTTGGGCTGGAAAATGATTTTAACCCATCCTTTTTTGGTTCTGTTGCTCCAGAATTCATTTTGAGGTGTTATTTTTGAGTAGGAGGAAAATTTGAGAGAACTCAGAGGGATCCCGGCCTTTATGCCACCATCTTGGCTCTCCCACTCCTAAATGTATTCCTTACTGTACATTGTTCAACTCTTCTTCATATATAGAATCTTTTTCCAAATTAGTCTTAGTCTTTTTTATTTTGATATTTGCTGCTCTAAAGGGTTGTGTGTGTGTGTGTGTGTGTGTGTGTGTGTGTATTCTACATTCCAACAGACTGATAGTGGCAACAATGACTTACTATTCTGGTCATAATAAACTATATTAAATTTTAAAATAATAGCAATAATAACAGCAAAACCAGTGTAACATCTCCTTTCACTAACCGTTGTCCATATAGCAAGGAAGCAGCCAATTGTCACAAAGATATAATTATCTTGGTCATTTGTGTTTTCAGAAAATTTCCCAAGGCTCTCAAAAAGTTTTGTCAGTATTTGGGGAAGAATAGAAGATTGTGGTGAGAAAAGATAGTTAATAGTTAAGATGTAAAGAGTAAAATGATATATAAAGTACAGGGTAGTCCAGCAGAGGATTAAATTCATCCTCTTCCCCACCCTTTATTTGGTGATGTCCCTGTAAAGCTGGACAAGTGACAGACAGTCCCCTTTCTTTCATTCTGTTCTTAGTTCCAGGTGCTGTGACTTTATTTGCTCCGACATTTTATTTGCTCTGAATGTTTCCCAAAATCAATTATAGAAATGCCCTTAAATGAAAAAAATGATAGAAAAGGATGTGTTCTGATAGTCTGAAAGATAAAAAATGACACACTGATTCAGCCAGGCTACATCTTGATTGATTTCTTTTTTCTTGAACGGCTATAGTTGGGTATCTGTTGCTGTTCGTATAGTGCCTTTTCCTTCAGAGAGGTCATGGTCTAGCAAAAAGAGGGAAAATACTTTCCTTTGGCTTCCCAGTAGCACCAGGATATTCAAGTCTTGATTTTTCATGTCATGTGAAGTGGTAGGTAGGAAGTAGAGGCTTGACCTTCCATAGATCTTAGTGCCATAGTTGTCAAACTGAAGCATAAATATGGAGTACCTTGACCTTAGAGTACATTGTGCTTTTGTTCAAATTTCAGTCCTGTTGCTTATTTTAATTTCTATTGTTACTGGCCTTCTGACAATGGCCTCTTTGGTGCTCTGAAAGCAGGGACTGAATTTTAAAGATATCCATAGGCTATCGTCCTACACCTTTTTTGATTCAACAAGGTGCCTAATAGCAAATGTTATTGTTGAACCAATATTATTTTAATAGTGTAAGCTTGTTGGAATGTAAGTTGCTTGAAGTCTTTTGTCTTTGCATCCCCGATATTTAGCATGGCAACTGATACCTAATAGGTACTTTAAAAAGGTGTGATTGAAGATTGATTGCTAATCTAGAGTCAATAGGACTATCAGAATCAAGCATAGAGGTCCAAACTTTAATGCAATTACATTTTTTTTTTTTGCCTATTATCTGGAAATGTGAGCATTTACCACTCTAGAAAGTAGGGGTATATGAGCCCTTCTCCTCAGTCTTGGGTTTTCTTTCTTCTCTAGATCCTGGCCTTAGCCCTAACTACTTATGTTTTTGAAATAGAAGCTGAGGAAAAAGTACATAAGGATTTTAACTTGACAACAATAAATCTTGATGACTTTGAGAAGCCTGATGGAAAGCTAAACTATTAGAAGCACTGTCTTTACAATTCATTTGATGGCAATATATCAATACATGCTTATGAAGAATTCTGGCTTCACCTTTAAAAATGATTCATTTTTTCACTTTAGGCAAGTTCCTCCACCTTTCTTTGCTTCTTATTTGCTCCCTGTGTCACTTGCTCCCTCCAGCTCCCCTACCACAAGGATAGGGAACTTATGTTGAATAAAAGAGATAATTTATGTGAAAGCCCTCCTTGCTTCAAGGAAGATAGATGGTGTATACCTGTAATCACGTTATTACTCAGTTTATTGTTGTCCTTGCGATATATATGGAATTTAAAAATAACACTGTACATGGTTTCAAACTTCAGAGCAAGAATTGTGCCAGCCAAGCATGAGGTAAGGGGAGAATTGTTAAGAAATATTTCTTGCCTTCAAACAGAGCAGCAGGCAGTCACTTTGACTCTTTCATTCCTAGATCATTTGGCCATGCCTTAAAAAGGAGCAGTTGAAATCTTGGCCTCTGTATCTCCTCCTAAAACATCAGTCGTTCTTTTTACTTTTTTTTTTAACACTGTGCAACAAGGGAAAATAGATAAGCCCATGGCTTTGAGGCAACTCAGGAGGTGTTGGTACAAATATATTTTTTAAAAAGTCTACTGCCTTAGAGAATATGGTACCTAATCCATCCATGCCTGAACAGACGTGTGCTTTTATAGGCCCCTGGACAAGGGTGAAGTTTTATCTACTTACTAGAAATCTCAGTTTGATGGCTTACTTGGCAGATAAAATTTCATCACAATGCACAGGATTAGAGATTTCGTTGGCACAGATGCCTCACCGAGGAAGGCATTCTGACCGTATGTGAAAGGGACCATTTTATCTCCAAATTCCAGCATGGCCCAGGCACAGATAGAGCAGACACTCTAAAGAAGGCTCTGTCTTGGGGACTGATTATGAAAGTAATTGCAGGTATAATAGAATAACTGCCTGAGGTTGCTTAGTGGGCTATAAAATTTCCCTCTCCCCCTTTTTTTTCCTCATATATAATCCCTTGGTCAGGAATATTGTAAGTTGTGGGTACTTGCCTTGGGAAATGATAATAGATGGGATTATGATTGTGATTATTAGTAATACTAAGGACATTTAATTTGTAATGAATTTGTTTACTTACCTTGTGAGTAAATAACATGGCTAGAGAACTGAAGGAAGATATATACTAGGACATACATTTTAGCAGCTCAGTTAATGAGTGTGAATGACTCAGGGATTGGGAGAAGAGCTTTAAGAGACTTTCCTGTCTTAGCAATAGTCAGTGGGATATTCAGACCTGGAAACTCATCTTCCACTTCTCTGACTCACAAATTTCTATAACAGTTCCATGCCATTTTGTGGCCAATTCTACTGTTTTCTGTTTTAAAAAAGAAAAGAAAATGGTGCTTATCACTATATAGGAAGTAGGAATGAGGTGAGCCCTGGCATGTACTTCATCTTCTGAATATTACACATTAATATATTTACTTTGCCTGAAGATGAAGGGATTGGAAGATAAATGGATTGATCAAATAAGCAACTATGAGGTATGTCACTAGGGACCTGTATCTGAAACCCAAGCATATCAGAATATAAAAGTTATTTGAGTACTGAAAAACATTTGGCTTGATTTTTCATTTATTACTATTAGATATTATAAATATTATCAAACACTATACAGTTCAGAAAAAAGAATGTAAAACAAGGGGTCACTTTAATCTGCTTCTAATTGGAACTATATCCAGCAAGTAAAAAGAAATTAAATTTCTCCTGAATGATACAATGTGCTCATGCCTATGGGCTTTTCAACTTTTGTTTAAATGGGTCAGTTGAAGTTGACTGTCTCATTGGCAGTGAACGTTTTATAAATCCTTGGTTATTAAATGACTGATTTATCCTATTGTGAGCAGCAAATTAAAGACCATTATAGTGTTTGTAGGTGCAGTGTCAACATATTTATTTGCCATTTTAAGGCAAGGCAGCCAACTGAAACACTAGGCAGAGAATTGGGTTGGGAGTGAGAAGGACCTGAGTTCAAAGGTGACCTCAGGCACTCGTTATCTGTATGATTCTGGCCAAGTCACTTATCCTCCATTTGCCTATTTGCTGGTAGCACTGGGGATGGAATCAGAAAAATTCTGGGCAAGTCTTTACCTCTTCTTCAATTTCCTGAACTGTAAAATGGGAATAATCATAGCACTTCCATCCCAGAGTCAGAGTGAGAATCAAATGAGATAGTGATGGTAAAATATTTGGCACATAGCCTGGCACATAGTAAGTGCTTATGATAACAAAGTCTCATCCCAGAAGCTGGAATCTTTGGGTTTATTGAACAGCAGATTACTCTAGTTAGTTATTTACTACAGTGTCTCCACCTTGTTTCTACCATGTCTTGCGTATTTAACCTCTTTCAGTGATTTTATTGTTGTTATTGTTGTTGTCCTGACTACTTCAATGCAGACTGAAAAGCATGTTGTAACATTACTATGTTAATCACCAAACATGAAAGCTTCCATTAAAAAAGATCACTCTATTAAACAACTTGAAAGTGGGGTAATGAATAATCAGCGTTTTATATTGCTCTGAATTTCAAAACTTAAGAATTGGTCTGTTGGGAGTTTGAGTGTCACAGATATTAACTAAATTAACTGAAAATTTTATACCACCAACCCTTGGTAAGATAGAGTATCACTAAACCAAAAACACCTCCCCCACACACACACACAAAGGAAGAAAACTGAACAGTAAACAAAAAAGATTTCATTCATCCTCTTAGTGGAGGTTTTGTAGTTCACATTGAGGTTCTTTTTGTTGTGGCTGCTGTTGTTTATTGCTGTTTTTATAGCCAAAGTAAGACTTAAGTGAGACTGAAGTCTTAGTCTGTGGTAGTGATTCCAGATATGTTTCTTAGTACAAATATTGATGGCAAGCACATTCCTACAACTTAATGGCTAATGATTCTCCCCCCCCCCAAAAAAAAAAAAAAAAACAAAACAAAAAACGCTTTTTTTAAGGTCTGGACATGCCAGCATTTGGGTAAATGCCTAGGTAGTTGGTGAATTGAGTCTTAAGCAGCTGCAGAGGAAGTGACTGCAGCATTATATCTATTATCATTCTCTAAGTATCAGTCCAAGTCTCAGATTTCATTAGTGTTTCAATTATTTAGGTTGCATAGGAATTAGAGATATACCTCTAGGGTTACAATCATGTGAGACCTTATACCATTGAGTTTGCAGAACCATCCTAAAAGAGAGAGAAGGAATCTCTTGGAAGAAGAGGGAGTAGACTATCCTTCTACTACAGGAGCAAAAGAAAGGCAGCGCCTCTTTATTAAAATGTTTTAATAACTTTTTTTTTGTTTTACTATTGCTAACTTGCTGTCCCTCCTTGCCCCCTCACCGCAACCTCTCCACATCATTAATGGAGAGTAAGAATGGGAAACCACAACAACCTTGTAACAGACAAACATAGTTCAGCCAAACAAATCCATACCGTGGCTATTTCTAAAAATGTATAGCTTTTTATTGGCTCTCTGTCAGGAAATGTCTAACTAGCTTCATTATAAGTTAGTGTTTTTTCAATGCTTTGATCAGACTTTTTAAGTCTTTCAAAGTCATTTTTCTTTCCAATTTTGCCTTTGTGTAAGTTCTCCTGATTCTGCTTACTTTACTCTGTCAGTTCTTGTTACCCAGCATTCTCTGAAATAATTTCTTTCATCATCCTTTAAATTTATATAATTTGATTGTTTCAGCCATTCCACAGTTGTCTCAGAGACAGTCCAGGCACCCTCCTAGATCATAGACTTCCTCTCATTTTTCTGTCCCTCCTTCAGAGCTAGTAATTTTATTTTGGATACCGTTTTTTAAGAAATCATGAAAGAAAACTGCCCAAATTATCCACAGAATACAAAATAAAAGAAGAAAAGAAAGAGAGGAGTCAGTTGAAGATTTAAATACCACAGAAGAGAATAAAAAGAAGTTCATAAGTGAACTCAGATGAATAGGTCAGTTGTAGAAAATTATACACAGTACATGTTCCCTCTTTCATATACAACTATTCTTTGTATATTTAAATACTTATTTTTCTAAGTTCAGAATTTAAAAAAGAAATTAAAACAAGTAATAGGCATAGACTTTGTCCTCATGGTACATATAACCGACACTGGAAAATAAAATACATATACAGAAAAAGTTAATAGTGAAACAAAGGCTGGTTTTGTAGTAGGATAAGCCTTGGGCTTAGAGTTGAGAGTCTGATTCCTTTCTCAGACACTTGCTAGCTGAATGCCCATGGCCAAGGTGGTTTACCTCTTCTAGTCTTGGTTTCTTCTGCTTTAAAATGTTATAATAACATTTGCACCATCTCCTTCTTAGGGTTGTTGTGAGTAAAGCATTTCATGAAATTTAAAATCAACTGAGTGAACAAATTCATATTTGGAACATGAAATGATCAATGTAAATGCAATGGACTTCATGTTAGACAGTAGTGAGAGATAGATTGGAGGATTCCTAGCAAGGTTAAGGAGACTATTTTAGGAAATGAAAATGAAAATTTAAGATTAATGGAAATGAGAGGAGGTGGTAGTCGGAGTAACTGTAGGCAGGACATGTTTTCCACAAGGAACAAGAGTTGACCCACACAAATGGAACGAAGGTCATGCTGGAAAGTTGTGGGAAGATAAATTGGAGATTAGATAATGTAGAATCTCATATGCCAACTTGAGTAGTTTGAATGTTAGCCTGTCATTAATTGGGAGCCATTTTAGATGATCGTGATATATAATGTCTTATTATAAATAGCTCTCCATCACCTGGCACACTGCTGAGTATCTAACAGATATTCAATGTATATTGTTGAAATTAACCAAATTTTACAAAAACCTGCTTTTATAATGCTAGGAAGAAGCCAGATGTATTTGGGGAAGGAAGCAAGATAAGTAGTGGAATTAGAAAATATGGAAAGATTGTGGAAAAGAAAGACTTTTGAAAGTGGTGGATATTACAGATAGGACATCTCCTTATACTATACTTATCTGTTGTGATTAAAATTTTAAATTCACTTTCTTCATCAGGTATTTGGAATTGTATTTAGAGATCTTGTCTTTTCTATGCTTGATGATGAACCATTGTTTGGTCTGAGTCATTTGGTCTGAATTACTTTAGCATGAAAGTACTCAAATTCTGGCTGTGGGGGGTAGGGGAAGTATCTCTACAGGTTCTATTTGTTTGACAGCCTAGGAGTGCCCCTTTACCATTGGAACACAAAGTGTTTTTCCTTCCCTGTTACAAACTTTTTCAGATACGTCTCATTGGTTATGAAATGAAATTCCAAATTGTCATATACTGTCAACCCCCCAGGACAGTTTGCACAAGTTGTCAAGAACTACCAGTATTCCTTGTTTCCTTCCACAACTAATGCTACATCATCTATAAGATGAGGCTGACAGTTCCTCTGATTACCCATTGTTCTTTGTAACAGTCACTGAGGGTTATCTTTTACAGGCTTATTAAAACTTGCTCCACTATTACTGCTTTTGTCAGATCATTTGTTTTTTACTCATACTAGAGTTCTTTCTCTGCAGTCTTTGAAGGGTCCTCTGTCTTCAAATTAGAGCATCGAACTATCAGACCAGAGAATTTCATTATTCAGTTCAGGCCTCAGTGCAATGCAGGACAGATCTTTGAAAGTTAAAGGGAAGCTTTCTAATCAAGCAGGTTACATTTCTTCCTGTAAGTTGCTTTGTTGGACTTGCTGTGGTTGGTTACTTGTACCTTGGAAAGGAATAGCTCTTAGCAAAATTACAAAGACGGGTAGTTCATCTTTGGCAGCCTTTTACCTCAGCTCCCTTTTTGTACAACAGCTTCCCTCACTGCATCATCCTTCAAAAGCATCAGCTACTCTCATGCTGCTCAATCCATTCTCATCCAGGAAAGCTTGATAAATTTATTCATTAGATATTAGGACTGTAATTATTATATGCTTCTCTCCAACCTGTCCCTGTTTAGGGAGAGAATTATTCATTCTTAACACAAAGTGATCTAACAAATGTGGGATTGTAAATGTTAGAGTAGTAGAGGGTATGTTTTTGAATGAAGGCTCAACCTCCACTCAACCATCTCCTCTATTTACTAGAAAGATCAACCCAGGTCATTCTATTTTATATTTTCTCTTCTAATCCCACTACCTTCCTTCCCCCTCTTCCCTTCTTGCTCCTCCTTCTCATATACACATAGTCCTTAGTAACCTAGACCATTTTGCTGGGCAGAGAGTTTGTTATCCTTCAGTGTGCTTCCCAGAACAAAGTCTGTTTCAATGAAACTTAGATTTTCAAATCTAAAGAAAATAATCCTTTCACTCAGGCTGTTTCCCTGACCTTAGTCTATCAACCAGCAAATAGTGAACAGCATGGTAGTTTTTTTTTTTAAAGGCTGCTCAAAGTTTATTAGTTTCAGTTGAGTACAAAGTCAACAGGTTACTGAGGCTGCCGAAAATCACATAGGTGATTCAGATAGTAAAAAACCAAAATAACAGTGTGGTTTCCTTTACTTGTTTTTGTGTGTGTGTGTGTGTGTGTGTGTGTGTGTGTGTGTGTGTGTGTGTGTGTGTGTGTGTGTGTGTGTGTTTTGCTTTTGTTTTCCTTAAAAAAAACACACACATACACACACACCCCACAACTACTTCTATACTTATGCAGCCTATCTATTCTAAAGGAATTAGGTGGGAGAGGGAAGGGAAGGGAAGGGAGGGGAGGGGAGGGGAAGGGGAAATGGGCTCTGATGCCTAGCACACTTCAGAAGGGGGCGGGGGGAGCAGCAAGGAGGGTGCTGCTGCTCATGCAGAAGTCCCAGTGCTGGTCTTGCTGGGCTCGCTGACATGCCGCTTCCTCATGGCCTCCTGAGCCAGGTCACAGGTGATCGTGCCATGAGCAACCTGGAAAGTTCCTGAGTGCTCTGGGGATTCCAATACAGTTGTCATGAATGGATGACTCGACTTGCCGAAGAAGAAGCTTGCCCACCAGTGGCCTGGGTCTGATTTAGGAAGACCAGGATGGTGGGGGATCACTTCCCCAGAGTACTCAGCACTTCCACAGGAGCTGTTGCTGGAGGTGGAACCCAGACGCCTTCGGTAGTAGTCATGGGTTGCTACAAGTGAACCGCTGGACGGAATGGCTGCCATGTTGCTTTTTCTTCTTATGATGATGTAAAACTTAGTGGCGGCTCCCGAGCAGCCCCTGTCAGGCAGTGGGCTGCGGCGGCGGACGATCACCGGTGACCTGACTCGGGGAAGGGGGCGCTAGGCCAGAGAGCCCATTTGTAAAGGAGATTACGATATTCCACGGCAACGAAAATGCGAGAGTTCTTTGGGTTTAGCATGGTAGTTTTAAGAAAAGAGCTGCTCTGTAAAGGAATCATATCAGATAAAGGTATAAGCAGGAACCAGAACAAAACATTGCTTCTTACTATGGTCAGTTTGCCCTGAGACTGTTTTCTGAGAGGATCAACATTTAACCTTTACCTTGTCTTGTGGATTAAAACAACCACATGTGTTGTGTTAAAAACAAACAAACAAACAAAAACCACATAAAACCTCCAATAGGAAGGTCTGTTTTAGAAATTAGATTACATCTAATCCAAATGAAATTTTATATTACACATAAGAAAACCAGCCTACTCGTAAAGTTACATTTTCAGTTTACATGCTTGGGTACCTTTCAGTTGTTGGGGTGTAACTAAGGGACCAGGTGTTGTTAATTCTCCGCCACTCCTTATAACATTTTATCCTGTGAAAAATTACGAAGAAGGGAATATTTGGACCATGTGGACTCTCATTCAACCAGCATTGTACTTTTCTTCTCTCCAGTGGGTTTTAATTTAAAAAAATCATACTTAATATTACCATATTGCTTTAAAATTTATGAAGCTTTTTCAATTCATTGCTTTTGGGACTTGGCATTATTAGTGCCTCCATGTTATGCAGTAGGAAATTGAGGCTAATGCAGTAATGTATTGAAAGCAACTTTATTCTTTTGTTGAGGAACTAAAACTTGAACCCAAGTCCTCTGAGTCTGTATTCAGTAGTCTTTATTGAATCTACATGTCTTTTCTTAAATTTTGGTCATAAGAGAAACTCATGTTTTCAATGTTGCATTTATAAAGAGCTGAATATATTTCTTTGGGGGAAAAATGATAGTTGGTAACAGTGAAAGTCTTCTCAAGATCTTTTGCATTTTCTTAGAATAAATGTGATCATATTCCCTTCCTATGAATTTCATAGGATTCCATGATGGAAAGTCCTGTCTACTTAAAAAAAAAAAAGTAAAGTAGTCCTCATGTCAGAACATGGAAACTAGTGATAGGGACAGGTGGGGAGAAAAGAAGACAGAGATAACAAGCCCTGGCATTGTATAATAGGGAAGGGAATTCAGCTGAGCAGAGATAATTATAAAAGTTACAGAATTTCTTTGTGAAAAGTATAAATGTCTTTTCTTAGATTTGGAAACTTCATCTGGGAGCTCTGCATGCTGTTTCCCAAAATTTCATTTATGATTGATTTCGTGTGTCATTTGTGAACTAGAAAACAGGGGGAGAGAAAGTAGTCTTTATTTTTTCCAGCTAATAGCATCATACTAATTATAAATACAGATTTGACTTATATATTCCAATCTTTTGGTGAATTAGAAGCCACCCAAGTGGAATTCTAAAGGTTCCTAAATCAGTCAAGGTGCCAGAAACAGTCTGAACATGTTCTGGGTCCAGAAAAGCATTTGAAATACCTCTCTACTATGGGGGCATACTATCTAAACCTCATATATTGCTATCTGATGTTTGCCAGAACAGTTCTGCAGATGGGAGAGGGGAATGATAGAAAACACAGGAGATTATTTAAGTGTTCTATGAAGAAGTTTAAAGATCATACTATGAAAAAAGTTCATGTTACAGAATTTCAGTGGGAAGGAAGGAAAACAGCATATAAAAGGAAGCTGAAGGAAGATGAGGAATAGTCCAGAGAGGAAGGAACTGAGCCTTGTTTGAAGTGAGACTGTGTAGCATGGGTTCTTTGTCAAATGGAGGTTCAGGTTCAGAATTCCATACCTGGAAGAATAGATAGCAGACTGTAGAGGCAGAGATACAGAATTAATGCAGGGGATCATTGGCTGAACCAGGTTTGACACTAGAATTCATCTGTATTTTACAGATAGGAAACTTTATAGATAAAATACAATTTAGGGGTTTATTGGCCTTACTCTGGTAAATCAGTGGCAATACCAGAAAATGAAAGACGATACATAATAAAATCTTGAGAATCAGAAGTCAAATTTCTGGGTAGAATTGGACACTAAACAAACTGATTCCAGAACGTTTTCAGTTAAGGGCAATATATCTCACTTCAGGTCTATGGAAGTGGAATCTATAGTTGGAATCTAGCATAGTGACCTGCTTTGGACTCACTATTGATCCTGGTATAATGGCTGAGGTCTAGGATGCTCATCTTATGATCACCAGTTTGTGGCCTTTTCTTCTTTCTAATCACCCTGCAAGTTTTTTTTTCTCTTTAATCATAGACCAGAACTATATACATTGTGTAAATATATTTTGAAATTTCTCTATCTTAATAGAGGGATTTATTTATCCTATATTATTAAAACAGAGCCCTCATCAAATAGGAAGGTATTGTGTGGACAAAATGAGGTGGTTTTTAATTCAACCTAATTGCTGTTCTGCCTGCCTGATATTTGCTGAATTCCTAATAGTGTATACCTTCTGAGAGCTAAATTAATACTTGACTAGCTGAGGCTTTTCACATATTTTATCAACTCTAGGGTTGGATGAATATTTCATTCTAAGTCCTAAGTGCCCCGTGTTAAACTCCTAGAAAGAAAAGCCTAGTATTACTAGGTTCCTATTAATTGCTTAATTACTTTTTCCTCTTCTACTTCTTTTTCTTTTTTTTCCTTCTGTTCAGTTATTCATAGAAACACTACATAATTGATACTTGGTAAGCTCTAACAATTTTTCAACGGAAAGGTGTGTCCTTTTTCCCTCTCCTCCCTGCTCCCCAGCTTACAATGATCTTCTGATCAATGTAATTGATTTAATTTATTTGATTGGCCTTTGTAAATGCATACAGTAGGGAAATGAGAAGTAGGCCTTCCCTGGTCTGAGGAATCGGATGACTGATTTGCAGATATTGCTGATTCATTGTGATGTCTATTTCCTACAGACAGTGATTAAATTTTATTTTCAAATGTTGAGGTCCTTTGAGGTGTAAAGAATAGTGAATATTCATGTAACTTTGTGCTCTTTTTTTAACAGTTTAACAGATCCTAACTGAAAAGAAGGATGTTTTAACACCAATCATCTTGAATCAACTTTGACCATTTTTTAACCAAATTTGTTTTCTAGTACTCTCCTAATTTTCATTTTTTGTACTCTTGTGTTTATTGTTCTTTTGGTCCTGCTTTGTTCTTTCTGTATCCCTTAATATAAGCCTCCCTTTTTTAAAATTAGCGTTTCAACCTGATGACAGGGCTGACAAAGTATTAGCTTTTTCTCCTAGCTTTGTATCATCTACATATTTGCTAAACGTGTAATCTGTCTTCTTCTAAGTCATTGATGAATTAATAAATAAAAGAAACATTTACTAAATGTTTACTATGTGTAGAAAACTTTGCTAGGGCACAGGAGCCACAAATAATAAAGTCAGACAGCCCTTGTTCTTAAGATCAATTTATAAGGTGTAAGGCAAAACTTTGAGAAGGATTTAGCTGGAAGTCAGATGTTAAGGCCCAGTGGATTTCAAGGTATTGCAGCAAAATCGATGACAATGATATCATTCCCACTGATAAATCTAAATGTCTTTCTAATGTTCAACCATGCTAAGAAATTTGGAGGGCAGAACTTTCCTTTCTAGGTCTTAAGTAGCTGTATCTACCAAAGAGGTAGGACTATAGCATCTGTAGAACCAGTTGCTAGGTCACATGTAAATAAGGACTGGTCTCCTCCATAATGGCTATGGGAGCTCTGTTGAATACAAAACCCAGGGTTTGGAGGACATTGTTATTCTCAGATATCTTCAGCTCTGAGTCCTGGGTAATATCTACCAGACACCTGTTGCTCCCTCAGGATGCTTCAGCCAAGCTGGCTTGCCTGCTCTCTGGGTGGCAGATGATTTGAAATTGATAGTGGTACTGGTAGGGATCATGAAGTCTTTCTTTGCAAGGTATTCTCCCCTCTGTGATGACTTTGAAGGGCCAAGTCTAGAATCAAGACCAGTAGCCTGAGAGATGGGTTGTTAGAGATTTTCTCCACTGAGGTTTAAGAGGAATAAGTGACTGAGATGGTGACAGAGGCTTTTGATAATGATATGTAACAAAACAGGGCAGAAGACACAGCTTGGCAAAACTTGTGATCCCCATCAATGATAGAATTGATCCTTTGGTCAACATACTGGTTTTCTTTATTCAACCAGTTCACATCTCTCCCACTTTTACATAAGGATATTATAAGAGCCTTAGTAAAATCAAGTAACAATTTAATTTAGCATAACTTTTTTTTTTTTAAAGAATTCATATTGGAGCAGCTAGGTGGCACAGTGAATAGAGCACAGGCCCTGGAGTCAGGAGGACCTGACTTCAAATCTGGCCTCAGACACTTGACACACTTACTAGCCATGTGACTTAGGGCAAGTCACTTAACCCCAACTGCTTTACCAAAAAAAAAAAAAAAGAATTCATATTGCCTCAGAGTGATTCATCTGTTGACTTGTATTCATTGAGGATGACTAGGTGCCCTGTTACAGAAATAAAATAAGAATTTTAATAAGAAAATATAAGTAATAATAATAAAGAATAGATCCTTTTCCCCCTCTTGCCTCCAAGCATTAAGACTTCTTGCTTAAAAATACTTATTTAGTATTATTTAAAGCAAATGTTTGAGAATCAGATTTAAACACTGACATATTCATGTCATCACCATATATAAACCATCCTGTACATCAAGGATTAAAACATCCCATTTGACACATGTGACATGAGAAATATGTACTACAGATTTTGAAATTTTTTATATAGGTTGAAGGCAGATGATATTTTAATGGCAGATGTTTCTATGATCATGACAATTTTCTATTTCTAATACAAATAAATAAATAGTTTTAATTTGCTTTGTATTAATTGGTAAGTCTCTTAATATTTGATTTATAGGTTGATCTGATTGTGACTTTGGGTGGACTCGCAGGACGATTTGACCAGATCATGGCTTCTGTGGAGACCCTTTTTCATGCAACTGACATCACTTCAGTGCCTGTTATCATCATACAAGCAGATTCCCTCATTTGCCTGCTTCAGCCAGTAAGTAGAATGAAGAATGACCCCAGGCCACAAAGACTAAGCTCCCAATATACTCCAGAATTGGATGATTAGGCCATTGGCTAAATTAAGGCAAAGAATCTACCTGATAATGCCCGTTAAGGTTAGTTGAGAAAAGAGGGGACAAAGCTTGCTTCCTTGAGAGTTTTAAAATAATTACTTCTATGTCACTGAACATTAAACATGGAGATGAGAAGCTCCCACTTTGCTTTCTTTCATTTGATTATTCCCAGAAAAATTCTAGAACTTTACATTTATAAAGAATATAAAGTTCCTCTGCAGGCACTTAACCAGTCCGAGCTTCAGTTTCTTTATCTAAAAAATGGGTTTATTGTGTCTGCTTCCTACCTGTGTTGCTCTTATGCTTAGTTTATAAATGCCAGCTCTTAAAATTTGTTATCCTACATAGTATCTAATAAAATTCTAGGGGACATTTAAGAAATAACTTATAAAATATTTTTTCTTTTTGAAATAATTTTCTTTTTTATTGATTTCATGGAATCCATTGCTGATTAGTTTAATTTTCCTCCTAATGCTAAATGTTACTGATGTTTCATTCAAACTGTAAGAAATTATTGACAGCAATTATTAAAGATGCTGTATGCTTCAGGAGGAGGTAGCTAGGTGGTTCAGTGAATAGAGCACTGTGCTTGGAAGATTCATCTTCCTGAGTTTTAATCTGGCCTCAGAAACTTAGTAGCTGTGTGACCCTGGGGAAGTCATTTAACCCTGTTTGCCTTAGCTCCTCATCTGTAAAATGAATTGGAGAAGGAAATGGCAAGCCACTCCTGTATCTTTACCAGGAAAACCCCAAATGGGGTCGTGGAGAGTTGGACACAACTGAACAATAACTAAATTCACTCACTGTTTTCCACATTTGTCTATTTGTCTATCTAATCTGTCTATCATCTTCCCCCATTAAGAAGTGAGCTATTTGAGGACAGATTATCTTCCTTTTGCTTGTATATTTTATCCCCAGTGCTAAGTACAGTACCTGGCACATAAGCCCATCAGTGTTTGTTGTCTAACTGCCATTGCATGCCCTTCTTTTGTGTTTACTTTTTTTTTTTTTTTAAGTCTACTTCCTGAGGAGGGAAGAGGAATGGGGAAATGTCAGTTTATAGGCTAAAATTGTCCAACCACTCCAGTGGGTGTGTGTGTGTGTGTGTCTTTAAGAACCTCCTTTAGCTTCTTCCACTTAGTAGAAGCAAGTTTTATTTTTTTCAATACTTATTATTGCTGATGGATTTCCAAAACTTTCTCCTTCCAACTGTTGTGAAATTTTGCCACTTTTATTCTCTTGGGATAATCTCTTTTATTTTGGTGTCTCCTCCATTTATTCTGTTTATCTAAGGTTTTACTGAGGACAGCATTGTTTCTAAGTCTTTCTCCAACATTTGGTGCCATGTTTAGTGGTGTAGTTTGTAATTTGTAATTCAGTGGTCTATTGGTTGGAATGCCAATTTCTGAAGTTGACTAATAGGATTATTAATACCTGAAAGAGTATTCCCACACAGCTGTTTTAATTATAAGTAGGGACAACTTAGTCTTAATCAGTCTCATTATATAATTTGGTTGACCCTCACTGAATTGGAAAATTATTTTAACTGGAACATTGCACTCTTCAACTCTGTTGATTAACCATTCAATCAACATTTATTGGCAAAGTCCCTGCTAGGGGATATGGATGGGATTATAAAGTATGGAACAATTCCTGACTTGTAAAATGCTTACATTCTGATAGATTAATGACCTGTGTCATGGAAAATTACTTATGACATGTTGTACCTGTTAGGGTTTTTGTTGTTGTTGTTGTTTTTTGGGGGGGGTACAAAAATAAATAGGAAGCCACCCTTCAGAAAGAAAGCAACATCATATCTTGATATATCAGAACATTGTTTAAAAAATAAAAGAACATGAGTCACATGGATAGAGAAATAGATATCTTGGATCATGCATGCCCTTCTTGACACAGAATCAGCACTATTGTAGGTAGCTTAAACCAAACCAATTCTTAGTTTATTCTATACTTTAATTTTATAGAGGTCTCTTTTTTTTAAATTTTTTTTTTTAAAGCAATTGGGGTTAAGTAACTTGCTCAGGGTTACACGGCTAGTCATTATTTATGTGTGGGTGCTCATTTTCTGAGGCCGGATCTGATCTCGGGTCATCCCAACTCTGAGGCCGGCGCTCTTACTGCGCCACCTAGCCGCCCTGAGGTCTCTTTTTTTCAGATGAGCAGGTAATAGTTTTACTATGTTGGCCAATGATTGGTTAGTGAAGAATTAAAAAAAATCAAAACAGTACGTGTTTTGAATGATGAGATTTGCACTGATGGTACGTGATTACAATTTTCTCAAGTAGTTAAATCAGTATTACCAGTGGGCCTTATTAGTTATTGGATTAGATCAGCATGGGACAGAAAGAGAGAGACATGTTCTTTTTCTTTTTTCTTAAAATCACAAGCACAGTAACCCAATCAGCAAATACAAATTTTAGTAAGCCATCAAGCAAATTATATAGTAAAGCTCCAGATATTTCACTGAAGACCAAGAGTCTCTTTGATGTGATATCTGCTTTATCAGTACAGATTGCAACTGAGCTATACCTTCTTATTTTTTTTTCCCAATCAAACAAAACATTATCAAGCATCTAGCTATGTGCCAGATACTGTGCTAGGCATTGGGGCTTCAGAGCTAAAAATAAAACAGTCCCTCCCCTGAGAGCACCTCCATTCTGTTGGGGGGGATATATTGTGTACATTTTTTGCATATCAGTATGTGAAAATAGAGAGAGATAATTTTGGAGGGTAGCTATTTGCAGGTGTGGGAATTAGAAAGACCTAATGAAGGAGGTGATATTTGAATTGTGAGTTAAAGAAAGCTAGTTTTTTAAGAGGAAAAGGAAAGGAGGGGATATGATCTAAATATGGAGGACAGCCTGTGCAAAGTCACTGAGGTGGGAGGTGATATATTATGTGTGAAGAACAGTAAGAAGGCCACTTTGATTAGCCTATAGGAATTGTGAAGAGGAGGAATATGTAATGAGAATGGAACCAGTTGCATGGGAGTCAGGTTTTAGATGGCTTTAAAATGCTACACTGCAGAATTTGACTTTTATCCACGAGGTAATAGGAATCATAGGGGGTTACCGAGCAAAGGAGCTACAGGGTCACACCTTTGGATTAGAGGTCTATTTCTTCAAAATCAGTGTGGAAAATTAGTTAGAATGGAGAGACACTTAAAAATGTTCCACCAATTAGGGGCTAAAGCAATAGTCCAGTTGAGAAGTGAAGAAGGCCTGAGCTAGAAGGGTAAAATCATACTTTGCAAATGTATTCATCATTGACTGTCTTCCTCATTTTCAAATTCTTCCTATTTCCCAATAAAGCCTCAAATTTAGAATATTTTGTATAATTTGACTATAAAAATAAACATTTTTATGTGCTTCCTTCTTGAATATGTTATAGCACTTATATTTTGAATGTCTTCCTGCTTTTTTTTTTTCTTACCTAGTCTTAATCAGGGTATATGTTATTCTTTGACATTGTCTTTATTACCACTAAGTCCCATATTCTGTTCATTATACTATTCGGCTTCATCTTTTTACCTCTTGGTATTCTCCATCACTGCCTTTTTTTATAGCATGAATACACTTCCTTACTATGTTGCAGTCATCATGTTGTGTTCTACTCATTATGACCCCATGGACCATACTGCCTATGGGGTTTTCTTGGCAGAGATACTAGAGTGCTTTGCCATTTCCTTCTCCAGTGGATTAAGGCAAACAGAGCTTAAGTGATTTGCCCAGGGTCACACATCTAATGCTGGATTAGAATGCAGGTCTTCCAGATTCCATGGCTGGCATTCTTTCTATGGAGCCTTTTAGCTGCTCCTTTTACTTACTGTAATATGCTAATTGAGTTCACTTTGGGTATTTGAGTCATCATTTTTTTATTATTTCAAATAAGGTAACTATGAATGTTTTTATACATGTAGATCCATTTAAAACTATTTAGTATTAACCTCAGGATATGGAATCATTGCATCAAAGGTTATGGTTTGTTTTTGTTTTTGTTTTTGTTTTTACTTATTTTATATTGCCTTAAAAGCTAATAGCAGTCTTCAGTGTCACTAATTGGAGGCAGTTATATGGTAGACTACATTCCTGAGTCAGCAAGCCATGAATTTAAATTGCAACCTAAGATATTTACTAGTAGTGTGATCTTGGACAAATCACTTAAACTTCATTTGCCTCATTTTCCTTAACTGAAAAATGTAGATAATCTACCTTAGATCTATACCATCTACCTTAAAGTAATGTTTTGAGGATCAAATGATAAAATACTTGTAAAGCATTTGGCACAGTTCTTGACACTTAGTAGGTGCTATATAATGGCATATTCCTGTCCCTTATTTATATAATAAGAATATCTACTTTTCTTCCATCCAAAGAACATTGAATTTTTTGTATCTCGAATTACTTCCCCCCCCCCGCCAATTTTACTTGTATAATAATTTATCTGACTTAAGAATTTGGACAAATCTACTTATCATTATAACAACTTGCATTTATTCCTTCCAAAAATCCCTTTATGATTTTTTTTTGGTTTGTTTTGGAGCTATTCATTTGTATCCTTTCATCTCTATATAATTAAAGCCATCAATTTTGTCTCCAATAATTTCTTCATTCTTTGTTATATAAAAATGTTTCTCCTCCATGATTGAGATAAATATACTTCTCTCTTTTCTTCCAATTTAAAAAAAATGATTTTTGGATCATTGATCCACTTTTGACATTCCTACTATAAATGGAACAAAAATACAGAAGAAAGTTTCAACTAGATGGATGGATGGATGACTCACAAGTTCTCCTAGGAGTAGTAAGTAAAGAAATTGGTGGAGAAACTGGTTATAATCATGCATCTAAAGGGAACAGGAGACATCATTTCCTGAGATAATTGGTTGTTTTCTATTTTGGTACTCTTGTTAAGTATTTTCACCATAAAATAATTGTAGCTTATGTACCAGTATCTTGATAGTTGATGACTTCAGTTTAGAATGGGATATTATAGAAGATGTTGGCTAAAAAAATATATATTGGAAAACATGATTAGTGGGTAAGAAGCAAAAGAGACCAAAGGTTAGTAGTCTACAATCATATGAAACATGCCTAATTTCTAAAGAAAAATATTTGAGAGGTATTGGGCATGGCCAGTGCTAAATAAAATCACCCCCAAAATAAGTTTTATTTGTACAGACAAGGGATAATTCGTTGTATAGTCAGACCACTACTTAACAAAAAGATTGCTGCAATGCCAGAAGAAAGAATAAATAAGTGAAAACATGTGGCATGTCATTAAAACAACTACAGACTTGATATTATTGCATCCTGTTGGTGCTCCATTGTTACAATGGACATTTACAACAATAATAACAGTTTGGGTTTGACATTTATCCAATATAAACTATCATTATATGAAGAACAAAAGAATCTAGAATCCATTTCAGCCAGCCCTCTCTTTACTAATATTAAAAAAATGGCATGTTTAGGCATAAAATTACTTCAAAAACCTTATGAAGAACGATGGCATAAGTTTTTGTACAGTATTGCCTTATAAAAAGGCAAAAAAGCAATCGTAGGGAAAATGCATTTAAATTAAATTTGTTGAGAGATCCAAGTAAATATGGTCACCTGTGGGCACTGAAGGATAAAACTAGAAATCAATAAATGAAAAATGGAAAATATCTATTCTTTTCCAATATGAAACTGGTGGAGTTTTTGTTTGTTTGTTGTTGTTGTTGTTGTTGTTTGCCAATAAGCAAAATGAAACCACCACACTTTTGACTCTAATCTTGCCTTTCCAAATGTGTTTTGTGAAGAAGTAGAAACAGTACTGAAAGTAACAAATATGGGTAATGCAATTGCAATAGATAGTGATCTGTGTTGTAAATTATACCATATTGCTGATATTGAGGGAATAATTTCTCAAGGAATCTAAAAGAAGTGGAAATATCAGAGATATGAAACAGATCTTCATGTTTTGATAAATGAGTGCTTATCCTTTTGATAAATTTTTTGAAAGAAATGTACAAGAATTAAGAATGACCATGGACATAGAGTTGATTTTGTAGTCAAAAGTACTTGGGATTAAACCCTGCTGGTTACATAGACTAACTTTGGGGACCTGGCCAAATCATTTAACCTTTCAGTGCCTCAGGAAACTCCCAAAGACTATAATTAGCTGAACAAATTTCCTCACCAGAAGATCTTTATCCCAATGAAATCATAACTCTGGGCCAAAAATAAAAGTAAAGGGAATACCCAGGTTGAGTTGTCATCTACTACTGTTGGATGGAGTATCCATATTGATTAGATTACAGAGCCATTGGAGTTTATATTTTATCAAAGAACTTCATAATATTGTCTTTTTTACTCATTAGGTCCCATTTTTCCTTTTTAATTTTGGTAATTTGCTTCTTTGATTTAATTTGCTAATTCAGTTAATTATTTTACTGATTGTTTAAATTTATTGGTATTTTAAAAAGTAAATAGTGTGATAATTTTGATTGATCATTTTTAATTTTATAAATTACAGTGCATTTATTGGTTATTTCTCTCTTTTGTATTCTTGATTTCTTATTGCTTTGTTTCTTTAAAATGTTGACATAACTCATTAAGTTCCTTTCTTTTATTTCTTATTAATGTAGGCATTCCATGCTATCAGTTTGTTTCAGAGTAGTGCTTTGGATATAGCTCATAGATTTTGATAAGCAATATTGGCATTGTCATTATCTTTGAAGTAATGTGCTGTTGTTTTTATAATTTCTCCTTTCACATAGGAATTGTGTATAAATATTTTTCTAGCATCCACATGTACCTATACACTTGTAATAGCATTATAATAATTTTGTTTTATGATTTATTAGTGCAAGTAATAAAATTTTTATTCTTTCAAATTTACCTATAAGTTTTTAATGACTCAGTATATGAACCATTTCATGGTGCCTGGAAAAAGTCTACACATTGTCAATCTCTATCTCTCTTTTTCTCTCCTTATGTTAGTTATATTATATCACATCACATGTATATGATCATGTGTGTGTGTGATTTATGTGATCTAGTTTATTTCATGTTATATTGCTCCCTATAACCTTTAAAAATTTTTCCCATAATCTAATAGTGAAGGCTATAAAAATAGTTATGACAATATTGTAGCCATAAATATTAGAAGCTGTTATTTTCTTATTTGGATACCTTTGAACATAATATCATTTCTACATTTATCCTTCTTGATGCTTTATTCTTTAAATATTGTTATAACTGATGCTACTTCAGCATTTTTAGGATAGCATGAAATATTTTAATCCAGTCTTTCTATTTAAATCTTTACAAATCTCTCTTTATTAAATGTGTTTCCTTCAAATAACGTTAGCTTTGTGACAATTTTTACTCATTCTTTTAGCTGATTTGCATTTAATTTTACAGTTTAACCAATCAGTTAGCAAAAATTTATTACATACCCATGTGTGACATGCCCTGTGCTTAACATTGGGAATATAAGGCCAAAAATATAGTAGTCCCAGCCCTTAAGGAGATTATATTCTGTAAGGAAAGATGACATGTCCATATTTAAGCATATCTAAATTGTGTCTGGTATTTTACACACACACACACACACACACACACACACGTACATATGTGTTTATTGTTATTTTTCAAGATAATTGGCAGAGGGTGAGAAAAAGCCTCATGCAAAAATTTACATGAATTGAACTTTGAAGGAAAGGCACCATTCTAAGAGGTGAAGTCCAGTGGAAACTTGAGGCATGGAAGCTAGCCAATATCAAGGCATATGGAACATCAAGAGTGAAGTATTGTAAGAAGACCTATCTGACTGGCATTTTAGAGTTCAGTGAGTAAAGGAGAGTCGTTTTTAGGGCTACAGGAGTAGAGTTCATCCAGGTGGTAAAGGGTTTTAAATATGAAATAGAATAGTTTGCAATTGATTCTAGAGGTCATTATACAGGTAGTGGACTTTATCAAAGTGAAAGATTGTTATGTTCATGCAGAGGATGACGAGGTTCAGGTCACCTGGAAAGAATTCAAGAGGCAGATATTTCCCTAGTCAAAAGAACTTTGTTGATGCAAAAGAAGTGGGCTAACTCTACAAGGAGGAAATACTAGCAGATTGCAGAAAGACGGGTCTGTTTTTATGCACATTTGTTCAACACTCAGCCAAGAATGGAGTATGCTCCTGTATGAGTAGTTAGTGAGTAGTTAATTGCAGGGAAATGGGGAGAAAGGAAAGGGAAGCAGGTATGCTAAAAAACAGTTCAAGGATGTGATCATAGAACAAAGAACTTAGCTTCCAATATTTGTTCTGGTATGAGATTCACTTACAGAGTTTGGGCTAAGGAAGTAAGGATTTTGTTATGTCACAGAGCTTCCTGTAACTGGGCAGATTTAGATGAGCCCCTCATATTTGCTAGGCAAAAGTTACCTTCAAAGATTCCCATTGTTGCTGGGCAAAAGTCAACCTCACCAGTCAGACCTGTATTTTGGGAATATCACTTAGATAACTGTGTGAGGATGGATCAAAGAAATGTGAGAGGCAGGGACCACATCTAGCAGACTGTTAAATTTTGTCTATTATACCATTTGCTCATTTATTCAACAAACCGTTTTCTAGAAAATTATCTTCATTGTTCAGTCACTGTGCTAAACACTGAGAAAACTAAAAGTAAGTTTTAGAGAAACACATGGTTTCTCTCATATAGAATGTAGAGTCTAGTACTGGGATAAAACTGAATTACTGACAAGTACAATACCTGGTATCACACATTAAGTGGCAAAATTTTGTGTTAACTGATGTTTAAGAAAGAAGAGTTTTATTAACCAGGGCATTTAGTGAGGCTTCTTTGAGGAAGTGGTAATTTAAATGGTACGTAAAAGATTTAGAATAATTGAGCAAAAATCCTACTCTTCTTTGTTAATTTATTGTTTGACCAGGACAATCACAATTGACAGAGCACTGAGTGCTCCTGACCTGGTTTTGATTCCCAGGCCAATTAATTCCCTGGGGTTGGCCAGATTTTGTCACTGTGGCCTCTGTTCATTTTGTAAATCTCCCAAACTCTCCCCTCCCCAGATTCCCATGCTTTTTTTTTTTTTTAAAACATGGTATACAAAACAAATTATCTGGTGAGATACTTGACTCCTTCCACAGGCAACCTATTCATTCTCTCTGCTTTGGTACTATAAAAACCCTGTCCCATCCCCGCTCTTTGGGTTTTCCCGTGTTTGCTGTGTAGGTACCATGAAAGAACTCCATTTTGCTATATTGACTGTTTTCTTAAAAATTTCAGACTGACAACTGAAAGGAACACAAAGTATTTATATGTATGTATACATGCATACATACACACATGCATAGACATATATTCAATTAAACTTAATTAAGTAAAACAGTAAGATTTATTTTGTAAATTTAAGTTTCACAAACTTAAGTTAAAAGAGGATTTTTCCTTTATCAAAGATTTCTTCCATTAGGGAATCATCCTCTCTTTCTTTTCTCCTCCCTTCACCATTCATATTATTTGTTTTCTTTGTCTAAGATTACTCTTCTGTAAAATCCAGTAGTTTTGACTATCTAATCCTTTGAAGGTTCTCCCATTCAACTAGCATCAGGTTTATCTTGGTTTAAAAGTCTATATAATTTTAAGTATTTAGCTCTTTGTAAGATCTTGATTTCTTTTAAAGTTTTTAGTTGGCCCATACATCTCTTCCCCTCCCTTTTAGAGTCATTTAATTTTCTTATTACAACCATAATTTTAGATTATATGGAAAGTTTATTCTGCTTTTGTGTCCAATAATTTACAATTTCATATTTCATGTTCCAGTTTCTCCAGTCTGTCCTGATCTGCCTGGAAAAATCCAATGTGGTCTTGATTGATGTGCTTTTGCTATGTTGTATTTGTACTTTTGGAACTTTAAAACATTTGCCCCCACAAATTGTATGAAAGCCCAATTTTAAACTGCTTATAAATCATCCATCACATTTTTTCATGTTTATGAAAGTTTTTTGAATAATTTACTGGAATACAGGCTATATTATTTTATTTTTCTAAGTTTTTCAGGATATCAATAATTCTGTCTTTATTTCTCCTTCATATTCATTATTTGCAGCTGAAAGCTTCCTAAACCTCTTTCTAACTGAATTATTTCATGAACTTGTTTGTCTTTTTCTGCTGCATTGCCTTTGATTTTTATCCTCAGCTGTATTCTTGCTTGTAGTTCTTTTTTTTTTTTTTTTGGTCTTTTTAAAAAAAATTTTTTTTTAAACAAATGCTTTATTAACTTCTGTTTTACATCATTCATTTCCACCAGATTTTGAGTTACAATCATTTTCCCCCCATTATTCCCCTACGCAACCTCCCAGAATAGTAGTCCCACAAGATATCGCTTCCTCCAATCTGCTCTCTCCCATACCTTCTCCCATACCCCCATCGACTTTTCCATTAGAGGAAGGTGAATCTTTGTGTCCCAATGCCTGCACATCTTATCTCCCTATTACAAGCGAAAGAGTATTACTAATAATATTTATATATATTTGAAACATTTAATGTTACGACCTCAGATTTCAGATCCATTTCCTTCCTCCCTTGTCACCCATTCCCTCTTGGGAGATAAGTAATTCAGTATATGTTGTACATATCTAGCTATGCAAAACATTATCATAGTAGATATATTGTACAAGGCTGCTTATAATTCCCTCCCACTCATCCCACCCCCAACCTGGTCCATTCCCTACATGATCCTGTCCCTCTTCTACAGTGGGTACTTCCAACCTCCCCTCACCCCAAGGATGCCCTCGCATCCATCATCCCTCCTCTCATCCCCCTTCCCCCTATCCTGCTGCAGGTTGAGATATCCCATTTAGTATGTATGTCATTTTCTCCCTGAACCAAATTCAATGTGAATGTGGTTTTGCCTTTTTAGCCTTCCTTATTCTCCCTCTCTTTTGCAACCACTTCCCCTTGCTTCTTCTACATAAGATAGCTTACCCTATCCTGTCTCTCCCCATCTCCTCTTGCCACTTTCCTCTCTCACCTCATAATTTCATCCCTTGAGTATTCTCCCTTCCCAACAAATTCAACCTATGCCCTCTATCCATATAACTGTAACCATATACACACACATTCACATATGTATTCATATGACCACACCCCCCTTCTTCCATTATTTTCATAGTGAGAAAGATATCATCAGTCACAGTTGTTGCTTTTCCATATAGGAATGTAAATAGTTCAACTTTGATAAGTTCCTTTTGATTTCTTTTCCCTGATTACCTTCTCAGGCATCTCTTGCTTCTTGTGTCTGGATGTCAAATTTTCTATTCAATTCTGGTTTTTTCCTCAAGAATGCTTGAAAGTCCTCTATTCCAGTGAATGACCATATTTTCCCCTGAAACAAAATGCTCAGTTTTGCTGGGTAGGTGACCCTTGGGTTCATTCTCAGTTCTTTTGCCCTCTGGAATATCATATTCCATGCCTTTCGATCCCTCAGTGTAGAAGCTGCCAGGTCCTGAGCTATTCTGATTGTGTTTCCACAATATTGAAATTGTTTCTTCCTGGCTCCTTGTAGTATTTTCTCCTTGATCTGGGGATTCTGGAACCTGGCTATAATATTTCTGGGAGTTTTCTTTTTGGGATCTTTTTCAGGAGGTGATCTGTGGATTCTTTCAACCTCTATTTTGCCCTCTGGATCTAAAACATCAGGGCAATTTTCCTTGAGAATTTCTTGAAGGGTGATTTCTAGGTTCTTTCTTTGATCATGGCTTTCAGGCAGTCCAATAATTTTAAATTGTCTCTCCTGGATCTATTTTCCAGGTCAGTGGTTTTTCCCATGAGATATTTCACATTGCCTTCTAATCTTTCATTTGTTTGGATCTGCTTAACAGCATCTTGATTTCTCATAAAGCCATTAGCTTCCATTTGCTCCAGTCTAAATCTGAAGGAATGAATCTCCTTAGTGAACTTTTGAGATTCTTTTTCCATCTGGCAAATTCGACTTCTTAAGGCATTCTTCTCCTCATTGCCCTTTTGGGCCTCCTTTGCCATTTGAGTTAGTCTATTTTTTAAGGTGTTGTTTTCCTCAGTCAGGCTGTTGACCCTCATTTCATACTTTTCCTGCATCCTTCTCATTTCTCTTTCTTTCCTCCACTTCTCTTATTTGATTTTTAAAGTCCTTCTTAAGGTCCTCTATGGCCTGCAACCCGCTCATGTTTTCCCCTGGGGCTTTTGGAGCAGGACTTCTGACCTCACAGTCCTTTTCCCACTCTATGCCCCAAAATAGGAGTCTAGGGTTGCATTTTTCTGTTTCCTTTGCCTTGGCATGTTGCCACTTGATTACCTGACTTTTGGGCTTGTTGCCACACTATGGCTTTAAGGCCAGATAGAGGAATTTTCGTCCTGAACGTGTGGGGGGCAACTTCCATTTCTGGCAAGCTGTAAACCTACCCACGACTTCCACCCTAGATCACAGTCCAGATCCAGGGAGGTTAAAGCAAGAGCGATTACCCCCCCAAGACTAATCGCTGGATCTCCCTACAAATTTGCAGGCCGGGAGCTGGAGCTGCCTCTGAAAACTACAAAATGGCGTTTGTCCTCAGAGGCTTCTAGCCCCCAGGGGAGGGAGCCGACGCATTCCCTAAATACGGGTCCCAAAGTCCATAGGACACTAACCTCTTACTTTGTCCTAGGCAAGTCTATGTTGATAATTCTGGAGTCGCCACAGCTCCTGGCTGCTGGCCCTGCCGCCCTGGGGCTAAAACCTCGGCTCACATAGACCTGGGCTCGGCTTGGCTCCTGCGCTCTGTGCTCTGCGCGCTGCCGGGTCCCAGACCTCTGCGCTGGTCCTTCCTGCAGGGCTGCTGGGCTGTCCTCAGCGGGAGGTTAGCTTCTCTGTGTCGTTCTGTGGGTGCTGGGGCTCCAGAAGTTGTTCAGAGTCCCCTTTTACATAGTTTGGGGGGAATCTAGGGGCAGAGTGGCTTGGACGAGCTGTTTCTACTCCGCCATCTTGGCTCCACCCCCCGCTTGTAGTTCTTAATATCATAAAATTGCCTTTAATATTCTCCATACTGGTAATTTTTTTTTCATTATTTCCTCCTGATTCCTTCCTTCCTCCATCCCTCCCTCCTCCCATCCATCCATCCATCTTTCAGCCCTTCCTTTCTTTCTTATGAATATGAAGCAAAGAGGCAGCTAATTGGAGCAGTGGATAGAACACCCTTGAGTCAGGGGGATATGAGCTTAAATCTAGTCACAGACACTTATTAGCTGTGTGATCCTGGGCAAGTCACTTAAACCTTATTGCTTCCCCTCACCCCAAAGAATATGAGAAACAGGGAACATACCAGTAGCTATAGGGGAATCATGAATGCATTCATGTAGAACATGGTACTTTATCTGAACTATAAAGGAAGCTAGGGATTCTGTGAGGTGAAGGAGAGTAAGGAGTAAATTCTAGCAATGGTAGACAGTTTTTGCAAAAAGGCATGGTTATGGGAGCAGGATCATTCTCAATCTCTGTTCTTCCTTTCTCTGCCTTCTCCCTCCATCTCTCCTCCTCTCCTTTTCTTTCTTCCTTTCCCCCCCCTCTCCTTTCCCCCTTCTCTCCTTGTATTCTTCCTGGGATTTTTTTAAACTGATACCTGAAGAACTGTACAAAACATTTCTTTCTTTGTTATGTGAAAGCTATTAGAACATGGCTTCTATGTACTTTTCTAGCCTTTGTGTACATTATTCCTCTTTACACACTGATCCAGGTAAACTGGCTTTCTCACTTTGTGTCAAACACAATATTCCTTCTCCTGTCATCTGGCAGATTAAGATACCCTACAGTAAGGTCCTTTCTCAAACTAAGCTGCCAAGCATTAAAACTCTGTTATAGACAGTGCAATTCCAATGGGCTGGTCACATTGTTTGAATGCCAAATATATGTTTGCTTAACAGACAGTTTTATGGAGAACTTATACAAGACAAGAACTTATGTGATGGTCAGAAGAAATGATAGAAGGACATTTTCAAATTCTGTCTTGAGAACTTTGGCATTGATTGCATGATGTGGGAGCCACTGGCAGAAGACTGCTCACCATGGTGTGCCCTCATCAAAGAAGTGCTGTGCCCTGTGAGCAAGGTAGAATTGGAGTAGCACAAAACAAACCTGAGAAGCACAACATTAAAGGATTCACCCCAAATGTTCGTATGAACTATTTGTGCCTCACTTGTCGTAGCGCATTTCAAGCTCATGTTGGTCTGATCAGCTACAGTCAGATGCACCATAACTTGACTGCAACATTGTGATGTAATTTTGATCCTCCTCAAGAACAAAGTAATTAACCAACATGCATCATTTGTAAAGTAATGATAATGATATCCATGTCCTCAAAATAACTGAGTCATAAATTGAAAGATTGTCATTATCTATATTTTAGAGAGGAAAGGTTTGTCACACCTTGTCACACCTTGTGACCACATAGATAACAGGACGGATAACATCTTTTCCAAATTTATACTCTCTCCCAATATGGAGGAATAGAGTCTCAGAATAAAAGCTTGGTTGCTCTTTATATTCTTTTTCTCCCCTCAGACTCATTATCCACTATTGGTTAAATGAACTGATGATCAGACTCCACTTCCCTGTCATCACAGATACTGAAAGACCTTAATGACCTTGTTCAAACATCATTTTTCTCTGAGTGCCCAGACGATATATGCTATATACCTTCCTTGGACCAGTTCCAGTAATGCAGGTTAGGTTCAGAACATACAACTCATAGTACTAGGAATCCAGTGGTATTCACCATCAAGTCTCTTGGAGGTACCATTCTGTAGAATACTCTGAGACCCATGAGGAGAAGGGGGTATTCTTGTCAGAGGTTGGAGACAAAGGATAGGGCTGCTTGACAGGTCTTATCGGGGTTCTGACTTATGTTGCTCTATCTAGAATAGGAGATGTACCCACCCTCATTATATAATAACTGCTGTGGCTTGGAGTGTGAGTGTGCATTTAAAAAAAGAAAACAAAACCCTGTTTCATATAAATATCAAAAGAGCTGGATACTCAACTGAATCAGTACCTTGGACAGCTGCTTCTAGCTCCAATAATGTCATTTTTAGCTATGTTGAACTTCAGATGCCCTATGGTAATGCCTACCAACCTTTCTGCACTACTGTCTTAAATTATGTACCTTTGACATTTTACAACCAGAAAACATGAGAAGGAACTGTATACCTATTAGAAAACAAAACAAGAACTTGGCAGAATGATTAACTGATTTCTAAGAAATTAAAAACTTGCCTTTTAATTTATATTCAACCCATTTTATTCTGTTCCTTCTTTCCTTTTCTCTCTGTTCTATCAAACATTTTCATCCTTCTTCAAACCTTTCATGATTCCCACTCCCAACTCATTTGAGAACCTTGCCTAATATTACTTAAAAAAAAAAAACCCAACACCCCTTCCCCCCAAAAAACAAACAAACAAACGAAAAACAAAACCTGAAGTCATTTGTGGGAGAGCGCCCTCTTCTCCCTTCTTCACTTATATCACTGTTGATACTATGTTCACTGCATCTCGGGTGAAGGGCAAACTTTCTCCTTGCCAAGGCAAGCCACTCCACATTCACAAGTGATCTCATTCTATTATGACTTTTCCAGTAAATCACCCATTCTATCTTCTCCACTTTTCACTTGTTTTCAGTCTCTCCCTCTTTACTGGCTCCTTCTTTACTACTGAGAAATATGCCCATGTCTTTATACTTCCCAAAAAAACCTTCTCTTAATTCATTTATCCATGCTATCACTACATATCTTGCTTACCTTTGTTAGCTAAACAATTTGAGAAGGCTATCTACAATAGCTGTGTCTACTTTTTTCTCCCTTCTCATTCATTTCTTAACCGTTTACAATCTGGTTTCTGACCTCTTCAACCAACTGAAACTATTCTCTCTCCAAAGTTGCTTATGATCTCTTAATTGCCAAATCTAATGGCTTTTTCTCAATCCTTTTCCTTCTTGATCCTTCTTTCTCAGTCTCCTTTGTGGAATCTTCTAATTGTGGATGTTCTCCAGGTCTCTGTCCTTTTCCCTTTTTTCTTCTTCTATACTTCATTGTTTCATGGTCTCATAAGATCCTAGATTTAATTATCATTTCTATCTTTTTATTCTAAAATCTATCTGTCCTTTTGTAACCTCTGTTATTGTTGTTCAGTCGTGTCCAATTCAGATACTGTGCTATTTCCTTTTCTAACTTATTTTACAGAAAAGGAAACAGAGGAAAACAGTGGGAAGTGACTTGCCTAGGGTCACACAACTAGTGAGTATGTGAGGTGAGACTTGAACTCAAGTTTTTCTAACTCCAAGCCTTCTATCCACTGTTCCACTTATCTGCTTTAATTAAAAGTAGAGATAGATATGGGTAGCTAGGTGGCGCAGTGAGTAGAGCGCCGGCCCTAGAGTCAGAAGGACCTGAGTTCGGATATGGCCTTAGACTCTTCACACACACACACACACACACACACACACACACACACACACACACACACACACACACACACACACAAACTAGCCATGTGACCTTGGGCAAGTTACTTAACCTCAATTGCCCTCCAAAAAAAAAAGTAGAGATAGATAAATGATCAGGTTTACAAATTGGAGATAAAAGCATATACTTCAAACTCTATGCCATGAATTTGTTAATCCTGGTCAGATTCTACCATGGATTATTAAGAAAACATTTACGAGCTCTTAGGAAGAAAGAGGTGATCATTACAAACCAGTATGTATTCATTAGAAACAAGTCCTGTTTTAACAATTTAATAATCTTTTTGAATAGGTTTTCTAGATTAGGTTAGCAGTTTGATATAAATGTTAGAATGCTGGTTTTGGATTTAGAAACCTGCAGATTCTAATACCTCCTCTATAATGTATTAGCTTTGTGACCTTGCATAAGTCATTTACCGCCTTTCAGTCTCAAGCAACTGTCTAAGACTTAGATGCATAAAAGCATTGTAATCTTCACTGTCAGCTGGAGTTCCCCCATGGACAAAATTATACATCCTTAAAATATTGAAGTACCAGGCTAGTAGATCAGGAAATTCTTGGGTGTCAATATGTCTGTATTTCATTAAGGTATTTTGCAGAATTTCTCACAGTATTCTTAAGGGATGCAGACATGGTGATTTTACAGTTTATATGAGTTTGGAACTATTTGCTCAACCAAACAGTTTTGTACCAAAAGATCCACACAAATTTCATGGTAATAATTTGGATGAAGACATATATACACATAAAATTTGTGAATGGTAAGAGGATTGAAGGAATGCTAATATATTTTTTAAAAAGTCAGTAGGCTGGAATGGCAGATTAAATCTAAAAACATGAAAGGTAATGTAAAATTCTTCAATTGTTTAAAAAAAATTAATCAGGGGCAGCTAGCTGGTACAGTGAATAGAGCACTGGCCTTGGAGTCAGGAAGACCTGGGTTCAAATCTGGTCTCAGACACTTAACACTTATTAGCCCTGTGACCTTGGACAAGTCATTTAACCCCAATTGCCCTGCCTCTCCCCCCCCTGCAATAATAATAATAATGATAATAATAAGCTCCACAGGTGTTGAATGGTAATTGGTATGGGGTAGTGAATGGCTAGAAAACATTTCATGGGGAAGATAAAAAGATCTAGGGATTGCAAACTCAGGAGTTCATATCATGATTGTAAACCTTCATCATTAAAAGTTTAGATTAATAGAAATAAGGTAGCTGAAGCACAGAACATACCTTGATCAGAACACATCTAAAGTACTGTATACAGTTGTGTGCCCCATTTTAGACCTTATTTAGTGAGACTGAATGGGATGATAAGGGGATCCATAATGATATTACCTCAAGGATTCATTAAAAGGACTGAATATTTATAATCTGAAGAAGAGATGGGTCCCTGTCTTCAAATACATAAAAGTCAATCATGTGGAAAAGAGATTAGACTTGTTCTTTGTTTGACTGAAGATGCAGAAAATAATATTTGTAGGTAAAAGCTAATACAAAAATTAACTGAAGTGTCTTGAGCAGTAATGAATTTTCCAATATAGGATGCTATTAAGCAGAGTTTGGAACATTCCTTTCTGGTGACTTCATAGATAGATTTCAATGCATTTTGAAAGGATTGCACTATAGTGATCCAAGGCCCTTTCAGATCCTTTCATTCAATCAGTTGTGAACTGAATATATCAGATATTTAAAACTGTTTCTTAGTTTATTTTTAACTGTGCAGTATTCCAGTTCTTACATTTTCTTTTAGTCTCTCTTCTAATCACAGCTCATTTTTACAACATAAAAATGAGCTGTAATAAGGCATTCGCAACAGGATATTTCATGGTCCAGTTAAAATTGTAGAAAGGTTTTTAAACATTTTTTCCCTTAGTTTCATTAGTACAATATGACACATACTTCACTTACTGTGGTTCAAAATAGTACTCTGAATATTGATAGGCAAAGTCATGAGTCAGTAACATTGTTTTTGGAGGGGTTTTCAATATGACATTTTAAGTATAAAATTTAAAAAATGGAATGCATAGTATCATTCTATGTAAAAGCGATCATCCCCTTCCTTCTAAAAATGTTTTTATTAATAAGGAGCAATCACCCTTTATGAATAGGAAATTTCATGTAATAGTCCAGACACTTTGCACATGAAACTTTACTAATGTCAATTACCACCAGGCTGTCCATGGTTGAAGAACATCAGGCATTCTGAGTTGTGTTTATCATGCTAACCATGCACAGTGTGAATGGCTTATGGTTTCACATACATACTTTCTCATTTTCTGGTACTGTGCTTCTCAGGAGTAGAGAAACATTAGCTTCTGTACACTGAGCATAAATTATCTTTTATCTCTGAGTTTTATGGCAGTTTGTAATACAAGGTAATAGGATTTATGACCAAGAAATGAGATGTCCAAGAGTTAATAAGGCATGCCTTTTACATTATACTGAACCAAGTTCAGTGTTTCCTATGTAGGGTACCAATATTTGATATAGGTAAGAGCTACAGAGCAGATTTCTACACATTTTATTTTCCTCAAATGAACTTCCAAATATTTTGTAAATATTTTTGCAAAGAAGTCTTAGACTCTTTATAGGTATGCATGTATGTGTGTGTGTATGTTTAACCAAAAAAGTAGCAATTCAGTAGAACTATATTAAGATTTCATGAAAAAAAAAAGAATACTGAAATTAGCTTAGCAATAACAGCTAGTAATAATACTTATAACTAACATTTATATCATGCTTACTATGTGCTAAGCATTGTGTTAAACGTTTTACAGTTATCTCATTTAATTCTCACAACAACCAACAAGTTAAATGCTGTTATTATTCCCCTTTTTTAGATGAGGAAACTAAGCCAAAGGTTAAGTGTGCTACCTACGGTCCCACAGCTAGTTACTTCCTGAGGCCAAATTTAAGCTTAGATCTTCTTGACTCCAGTCCCAGTTTCCTATTCACTATGTCATCTTAACATCCTTCTCTTGTAGAACAGTTATCTGCTATTTAGAATATTGGGTTTCTCAGATTTTTATTTGTTACATTAGCTCCTTTACCATTTAGTTTATAGCATTGGTTCTTTATTTAGAGTCCACACATTCCTAGTGGGTCATGGAAAGACACAAGAGGTCCATACATTCGTAAAGGAGGAAAACTAGGTTTTTATTTTCACTTCCTTCTAAATGAAATGTAGCATATCTTTCAGTTATGTACATAGTCAACAAAACATCATTTGGTGAAGTCCATAGGCTTTCCCAAGACTGCCAGAGGGGACCATGACACCAAAAAGGATGAGTCCTTTGACCTACAAATACCTTTTAGTGTCTATCATATCCCAAGCAGGTAGAGACAATTATCTTTCAAAGGTCAGAATTACTAGGTTCACAGTCCTTAAGCCTTCAGGTCAATATGGATTCCAATTCCCTTTGACTTGTCTTTTCTTTCCTTCTTGATATACTATGGATTTTTGACTCTAGTTTTCTCTTTTAGCTATACTCCCTTAGATTTTTGTAATCTGTATACTGCTACCTTGAACCTTCACCATCCCACTCCCAAGCTTTAACTCAAGGTTGCTGACTCTGTCTCTTCTGCAGACTGCTTGCCATTCCATATTTTAACTTCTTTTAAGTTAGAACTGGCTCTCCTGGGTTCTGCTGTCACCTGGTAAGCCCTAGGATCCTAGAGCTAACAGCAGGCATTATCATCATCGTCGTCGTCGTTGTCGTCATAGCTAACATTTATGTAGCACCTACAATGATCTTGGTACTGTGCTAACTGCCTTTACAAATCTTATCATATTTGATCTCACAAAAACTCCATGAAGTAGATGCTATTTTTATTCCCATTTTATAGATGAGGAAACTGGGGTAATCAAACATTAAGTGATTTGCCCAGGGTCACACAGCTTCTGCCTGGGGTTGTGTTTGAACTCTAGGCCAGCAATCTACTGTACCATTTAGATGTCATGTTCAGACTCCAAGTTGAGTCTATATCTATGTTCTAATCCATTCCCCCAATGCACATGCTAGTGTCTTACCTGTATCTAATCTGTAGTAATTTCCCCTTTTATAATTACTTTTGAGCTTTTAGATTTTCTCTCATTTAGATTTTTCTCTCATTTTAGATTTCAACCTCTATTTAAACAAAAGAGGCAAGCAAGTGGCATCTGATATATCACACAGCCTTCAAACCTCTGCCTTGCCAAGACCAGAAGTCATATTCTTTACCTGTAATGCTGCAGTACATTTTCCCATAGTACAAAGTTCAAGAAATCACACACACACACACACACACAGAGACATACACATATGATTGTATACATCACATACATGTATGTGTAGGTTTATACATTTCACCTATGTGTATACATATACACACATCCACATATACACTGAACAAATATAAATATAAAATTTTTAAATATAGGGGACTTAGAGTGAAAGGGCACTAGCAGGAGAGTAGAGCAATAAAGTAATTGTGTAAATGGTAGTGTTTGAATCACCCTTCAAAGGAAAAGAGCAATTTTATGATAAAGTGGAAGAAATTAGCGTAGATGGAGTTGTTTTGTGGGGGTTGGGGGATAGCGATTTGGATGAGTAAGGTAGGAGAAATACAGAATAATCGATAGCTTGAGGGGATGGTAGAATATGCTGGATTTCTTTTTGAAATATGGAGGAAGTTTTGGAATATTTGAAGCATGTAGAAAAATGAGTAGATAGTGAGACAGGGAGATTACAGAGTAGAGATGGTTGAGGGGTAGTCTTTTGGACAAGATAGGTGGAAGTGTGGTTAGGAGGACATTAAACCCTTTCAGCTTTTTACTGGAGACTTGAAGAAAGGAAAAGAAAGTGGGAAATTATGTCAAGAGTTTCAAGATTAAGAAGAGGGGAGATGAGGGAACTCAGTGAATGGGCTCAAAGGTAGGCCCTCACTGGGACATATTGATTGATGTTTGGAGCTGGTGTGGGAGTCTTGAGGAGAGAATATTTCTGGAATAGTTTCTGTGGGGTTTGAAATAATTCAGGGGGAGTAAAGGAATAATAATAATTGCCTTACAGCATTGAAGGCCTACTTGGATTTAAATATTACGAATTTGTAGTATGTGCCTTTTTGTCTTGGTTGTGTGATTTCATCCAGCACATTTCTGCAGCCTATGTATAAAAAGAAGGTGGGGCAGATGGTGGAATTAATTGAAGACTTGACATTAGCAGGGGATGTGCCTACTTGATTGCTTTTTACCTTTAATCCCTGATACTTTTATTCTCTTGGAATAACATTTTTAAACTTTCCTCTTAGCCAAGAGCTTCCTGGGAAAGTTTTCTTTTACTACTAAACTGAGAGGTCTTCAGACTCAGATAATCACTCCAACTCTTCCCAAGTTGTTCATGTCTAGGATGCAGTACAGATGGAATTGCTGCCTGTTTTTTTATGATAAAATAAAACACACTTTCAATTATCATTATGATAATGAAAGTGGTTAACGATAGCACATTTTTAAAGTAGTACTTTATAGTTTGCAAAGCATTTTTCTCTAAGCAGCATGGAGTCTCATACAATGTGAAGTAGAAGAAAGGGAATGGGGTCATGACTAAGTGACCTACCAAAAAAGCATCAGAATAAATTTGAATTTAAACATTTAACATCTGACCTTAATATTTTAAAAAATAAAGGGAAAATGGATGACAGTGGCCACATTTTTGACATATAGCTCTACTTGTTCCTTTCCTTAAATTATCTTTGACAAATGATGTCCTCTGTTGACATGTTAAATAAATGACTTTATCAACAGCAGTCTAATGTTTTCTCTAAGTGAGACTCAAGTCAGTTAGGTGGTAGGTCTGTCCTTCCCGAAAGTGTCTTCTCTAAGGTCACCAGTGACCACTTAATCGCCACATCCATTGGTAGTTAACCCACTTGACTTTATTTTCCCTCTGACCTGTCCTGATTGCTAAATGACTGAAAGTGAACTCAGTCATTCCATTACATATAATCCATGTCAGAGCAGCTAGATGATGCAATGTATTGAGTGCCAGGCCTGAGTCAGGAAAGTCTTCTTCCTGAGTTTGAATCTGGCCTCAGACACTTATTAGTTGTGTGACCCTGGGCAAATCACTTAACCCACTTCCTGGGTGTGTATGTGTTCTTATATACACAGACACACATATCCCTTAGCCTTATTTTTTTCCTTGCACTTTAATGCATTTTTTGGCTCATCCAGTCCAATAGCACCTTTATCATCGTGGCTTCAAATCTCCATCCTTAAATATTGTCTTTTAAATTCAGTCTCCTATCTCCTTCTTCTGGAGTTGTTCATCTGTATGACTCACTTTTTCTTCACATTCAAAATGTACAAAACTATACTCATCTTCTCTTTCTCCCCTGACTCCAAGATTTTTGTTAGTTGGGTATATTAATTTGACTTGATGATTACTGGGATACTTTCCTTCCTATAGTTTCTACTCTTTTTACCCTGATTCATCATTATAATACTACTTCTGGGGGGTGATCTTCCTGACACATTGTTCTGAACAGTCAAACCTCGGTCCAATAGATTGTAATTGCTTTGTCCTGTATACAGGATTAAATCTAAACTCCTTAGCAAGACATTCAAACATTTTCACAGTCTAGCTTTACCTTATCATATTGGAAATTAAAATATAATTGAATAAAATAGGAAATAATTGGTCCCATTTGCGCTCTCTGATGCTACTTTCTAGAGAGGCTCCACTTCCAGATCCTCCTCTCCCCTCCACAATGGCCAAAAAAGTCACCCCCACTGAAACAGAGAGATGCATTGAGTCCATGATAACTGTTTTCCAGAAGTATGCTGGCCAGGAGATAACTAACAACCCAAACACCCTTTCCAAGACTGAGTTCCTTTCCTTCATGAACACGGAGCTGGCTTCCTTCACACAGAACCAGAAGGATCCAGGTGTTCTGGACCGAATGATGAAGAAACTGGACCTCAATTGTGTTGGGCAGTTAGACTTTCAAGAATTCCTTTATCTAATTGGAGGTTTGGCACAGGCTTGCCATGCCTCCTTCACAACAGCTGGCCCGCGCACGAAGAAAATATGAATGGGCCTCCCAGTCAATTTTCCAAATACATCCTTCTTCTAAACCAGCAAATGGACACCCATTCCTCATAGTCACACACTGAACCCTAAGAAACCAAGGCTACAATACAGAGCCATTCCTTTGTAGCAATAAAACATGATTTAAAAAAAATAGGAAATAATTTAAAATAACTATAAACCAACTAAATTCTAACCAAATTTTGCCAAAAAAATTAAAAAACCTTAAGTATATTGTTTTTTCCTTTTTTTGTTGCAAATTTCCTTAATGTCTGGCTTAATTGAAGACTATTGGATTTTCTAGTCTACTTCTGTATTCATTTGGTTAAGATAAGTTGTGTTGGTTGAAGTATATGAAGAAAATGTGGACCTCATATAGATATAAAGTTTGAAAATGGAGGAATGTTTCTTATTTTAAAATTTTTTTGTCTTTATTAATTTGTTTGCTTACTTTTAGTTTACAAGATTTAGTTCCACAATCCCTTGAGTTTCAAATTTTCTCCCCCTCCTCCTCCCCCACCGTGGCATACAATTAAGTACAGGATCTGCAAATGCCTTTACATTAGATATTAGGTTATAAAGAAGGATTGTAACAGATGGAATGAACAATGGGAAAGAGGAAACAAAACTGAACAAGAAAAAGACAGAGAGCAGGTAGTTTGCTTCAATCTGCATTCAGACTCCGTTCTTTCTAGTTCTCTCTCTCCATCATGAGTCTTTTGGAGTTGTCATATAACCCTGCATTGCTGAGAAGAGTCCAGTCTATCAAAGTTGGTCGTCACACATACCTTGTATCTGTAATTGTGTAGAAACTTCTCCTGGTTCTGCTCTCCTCACTCAGCATCAGATCGTATAAGCCTCTCCAGGTAAATATGAAGTCTATCTGCTCCCCATTTCTTATAGCACAATAGTATTCCATTACATTCATTATACCACAAGGGAGGGATATTTCAATAGGCATGTAAAGTCAGTATTTTTTGAAAATTGTTTTGACCTCAGGAACCCTGGGAAGGATCTTATGGACTACCCTTTAAGAACCAACTTTTGCTTTACAAGAAGCTTTGTTGCAGCCTAACTGTTCCCTTTACTTGTTGCACATGTGAGGTTACTTTACTCCACTCCCCCTGCCTTTGTTCACACACACCTCCTTTTCAGTTGTTAATTGACTTCCTCTTTCTTGCTGCCTTTCTTTACTTCAAAGCACCTGACCCCTTGGAGGTTCTTTCCTCTCCTGAAGTCTTATGGTATTTATTGGGTACTTAGCCTAAGTTTCTTTGAAGTTTTAGCTTCAATTTACATGTATCCTGTCTCTTCAGCTGTACTGTAATTCATTAGTTGGCAGTGATACTGAAGCCCTGGGACTTAGCAGTTTGCTTGTACAATTACTGATCATTTCCAATACAATCCAGCTTTAAACATATGTGTGTATATTACATATCTCTGTGTGTGTACGTGTGTATATGTTTGTGAATATATTTAGATAGATCTAGACATATATTTCTTCATACCAGGAAAAAAAATACTAAAGTGAAAAACCTGTTACCTAATTGGCAGTGCCATTGCTTACAGGCAGCTTGACCTTCAAGAGCTCTGTCCTTCAGGGGAATTGGTAGAATGACACCCATCAGCAAAAACTCATAGTGCTTCCTCAGTGATTCCTATGCAAAGAGAGACATGAAATATCAAATTGAATCTCACAGAAACGATAAAAAAAAATTATTTGAACATTGACCTTTCATTCCCAGCCATGAGTGACAGAGAATCAGTTTTAGAGACTCAATGTAATCCATAAAACAGAATTGTGCGCAGGTAAAACAACAGAAAAGACCAGATCAGCATTTGTCTGAGTTCTTTTGCTCTCATAATTTACCATAATCCAATTCTGCGTAAACTAATAGAATATTGGTGGTTGGCTGTCACCCTCCTTCCCTTTTCCCCTCTTCCCATAGTCCTTTTCGGCAAGGACATAAGTACACAATGGTATGTATGCTTAGCTCAATTGAGCATCTTTTTTTGATTAAAAACAATAGGTTAGCAACAGAGTGGCAATGGACCATCAAGCAAGGAAATGAGATGAGCCTCTGAGTAGAAGATTGACAAAAATGAAAGGTTTCTTTGTTGAATTCAACCATCTGAGTTATGTCACTTTGGAGGGTATTGAGAAAAGGGAGGGTATGCTCCAAATCGGGAATTCTCTGGTTTCATTTCTTGCATTTGATATCACTTATGTCCCCTAGCTTGTCTTGAAGCTTAGTAACAGTTACTAAAGATGAAAAAAAAATTAGGAAGACCATTGATTTCCCGTGATCTTACTGTAAGAAGTTCCTATTGGTACTTTTGTGATATTTGCCTCATTCTGCATGTGATATTTAATTGAAGCATGAATCACTAGACTTGGTTCCATCTCAGCCCCCAGGTGGGGACATCAACTGGAAGGCTCTTGAAATAGTCTAGGAATGAGGTGTTAAGGGACTATTATATGGTAGTAGCATTGTCAGAGGAGAAAAGAGATGTTGAGAAGTTAGACAAGAGAAGACTTAGCAGTTATTCAAACATGGGGGTGTGGGCAGGAGAGAGAGTTGAATAGTCAAGAATTGACCCCAACGTTGAAAGCCTGGATGACTGGGATTATAGTGTTGCCCCAAGATTAAAATGAAATGTAGTAAAGAGGAGGGGCAGTTTGGAGGGAGATAAAAATTCAGTTTGGGATTCATATTGGTCAACAATAATCCCAAAACTGAAAAAGTTTTAGAATTTTAAATCAGTTTAGCAGAGAGGAGAGCCCAATCACCTCTATGTGGGTATAGCTCGAAGGTATTGCTGCTGCTTCTTGACATCAGTATAGCACACCTAGATTCAGTAAAGATTATAATATCCTGATTAAGTCTTCAAAACATTGCGTACCATATTGTCTCTATATTTCATCCCTTCCTATACCTTTGCTTGATTTTCTTCTTTATATTTTAAACAAAGATTGTTTTCTGGTGTGCCTTGTGGATTCAGTCTCTTAACCCTTTATAAATGTGTCCAGAACAATGCATCTTATAAACCCACCATAGGACATACCTATAATATTATTTTCATTTCTTCCTAATGATGTTTGACATAAAATTAGCTAGTCTTAGTTGTCTGTCAATGGAACTCCATTGTTCATGGTGTATCTAGAGATGTTGTAGAGGGAATTCATACTTGAGGTTGGCATCATTTGTGTTGTGAAATGTCTTCCAAATGCAATTTTACCATTCACATGTGCAGTCTGCTAATAAAATAATAGACAAGATGTCTTGAATTGAAATTGAATTGAAATGCATAGTCATAAATTACTGATAATATAGCCAAGATATATATTTAAACTACTTTTCATATCTCCATATTTAGTATCAGTCTAGATTTACAATATATGTAAAGCTGGCCAAACATCTATAGGTATGTATTGACATATAACATGACAGGAGAAATCATCTTTTAGGAAACAACATGGTCTAAGAATGTAGGTTTGTGACATAACATTAACAGTATCAGCCAAAGAAGGGTATAATATACAGAGTAACATTCTGCTTTCAACATTTTCTTTATAAGTATATAATGTGCTTATATAAGGATGAAAATGATTTTTTAAAAGTGTTCCAAAGAGTCAGGCATAATCCCACCACCATTATGTTTACAACAAAGAAGATGAATAGTTAGAAATTCACAGCTTAAGTACAGTTATGCATTATAAAGGAGCTATGGAACTTTTATTGTTGTTCTGGAGGGAAAATGGAAACATAATAATGCCTACTAAAATGCATTTGAATATACAGTAGCAAGTCAGTTATCCAATTCCAGGAACATTGGTGGATATGCAACTCCACATCACTGGATTTTCCAAATAACTGAAGTTTAACTGTCTTAGTAACCAAACTTTTCATTTTAGAATTTTGAGTGGCATTTCCAATAATAATGTTAATTACAATACAATACAATAATTACATTTGTATATCACTTTTTACTTTACAACATGCTTCCACAAACCTGGCCATACCTGATCAGTGTGTACCAGGATATACATGAGTCAGAGTTATATATAGGTGAGTAATTTATTGAGTGATCCAGGAAAAAAGCTAAAGCCTGAGTTGGGTGGAAAGACTGAAAGCCTGTCTAATGTCTCTTGTATCTGTGTGACACAGTGGTATCCTAAGGGAGTCACTAATGCATTTACAGCTATCAATCCCTGCATGATAGTGTTGCCTGGAAGTTATCCTATATTCTGATGATTAGCTCTTTCCTTCTCTGTTATTACAATCTCTTTACTTCATTCATATCTCTTATCTATTTTATCTTGCCTCCTTTTCTTCCTTCCTTCCCTCCTTTCCTCTTTCCCTCCTTCTTTCCCTCCTTCCTTCCCTCCTTCCCTCTTCAAAGGCAATTTCCATATCCATTCATTTTTTTCACTCTGCCTTATCTTTCATTTCTCTCCATCTAAATAATATGTAGCAGAGATACATAACCTTTTCTGGTGTCTTGGACCCTTGGACTGTCTAGTGAATTCTATAGGCTTTTTCTGAGAATGTTTTAAATGTGTAAACTAAATCTTCAATTATAATGAAATCTGTCAGTTTTTGTTTTTTGCTTTTATGGACACCAAGTTAATTACCATTGATGTAGAGATCTGAAAAATATTGAAATTTTAGCAGTTTAGAGGTGGGAGAAAATTTAGGCATCTCTCCAACACCCTCCATTTGCAAATGAGGAAAGTGTTACTGAACATGGTAAATTGATTTACCCAAGGTCATCACATAACCAGGACTAGAAGCTTTTTCTTCTGACTCAGGCAAGTGCTGTTTTTGATCCAACACTTAAAACATCCAGTGTAACATACTCATCATGTACCAGTGGCAGAATACTATATACCTTGAAGAACGTTCCCATGACAGATCTAGCTTTAGAGAGCAGCACTCTATAACATTTTATCCTTACCTTAGAGTTCATCTCTGTCTCTGAAAGGCATAGTCACATGTTTAATTATTATTAAACTATTGTCACATTTACATTCTCTCCCTTAGTTTATGATGCTATTTTAAAGCATAACAATTCTTACAAATTCCCAGATTCCCTCCAAGTCCTCAGTAAGCAGTGATTTCATAAAAAATTTGCTTTGTGTTCTACTTTAAAAAGAATTATTCCTATCACACTCAGTTTTATATCCATACCTACATTTGCCTTCTCATAAAGCACAACTGATCCAGTACCATAGGCATGTGTACTATAACCTTTTGGTGGTTATAAATAATACTGAAAGCTTAATTGTGACATAAAATTATTAGTACAAATTCATGGCTTTATTTCTCATGTATATTATTATTTTTTATTCAATTCTGCCTCAAAGCTTTTTTTTTTAACCCATCAAAGTGTACAGAAGTGAAGTTTCTTCTCAAATAGATATAACTGTTTTAGGAAAACCAGAAAAATACCCCTTATAGTTGCAAAACTAAACAGAAACAACAGCAACAAAAAGCTTTCGGGTTACCTTGCTGAATACCCATAAAAATGACTGGTGCAGCTTTCAGGCATCATTCCTCAGGCTTTGGTTTGAGAACAAATCTTATTATCCTCTCCATATTCATTTAAACTTAAGTGCTTAGAAAACTTGTCATAAGCTAGTGTCAAGCTTTAAAATGGTATATCTTGACATTATCTCTGCTTTAGTAGCTCTCCTGGGCACTGTGGCATATGGGAGCTCCCATGTGTACAAGTGCTTTGCTTTACAATGCATTGCATACTGTCTTAGGTCTTGTAAATTTTTATCCCTGCACTAGTCAGGTTTGGAATTTCAAAGAATGTAGGCAAAGTCATAAACAAAGTTGATCTAACTGGAAGGCTTATTGAATAGTATGTGTCACATGGAGAAACTACTTTTGGACATATAGGGACTGGTGTAGTCTCCCCCCCCTTTTTTTTTTAACAGAAAGGGACTTCTAGGGAAGTCTCTAATAGAAATGGGGCTGGGGGGGGGGGCAGGGGTTTAGGCTCCATTTTCTTATATTCTTTAGTTAAGGCTACAACTTTGCACCTGAGGACAACTTAGTTTAGTTATAGCTTCACATCTAGGCTTTGCTCTAAAAGGGGGGGTGGTGTTTAAAAGGTATCCAATATACTATATGAATCAGGTCTGGGACAGTTATTTACTTCATACACAGAAAAGGAATGCTCAACAGAACATTTGCAAGAACCTATTTGGCAAAAACAAACATAAAGCAGGATCCAGTAACACATAACTACCTACTGTTAGCTAGGAAACTGATACTCAGCCCTCATTAGAACATAAAGTAGTTTGTGGAAACATTTCACCTTGCCTCTTTACTGTCCAAACAACTTCTGGTACGTTTCTGCTACTTAAACATTCAGGCATGGATTAAATCTCTTGTTGGTGACTGAATTCTCTGTAGAAGCTTCCCAAGTCACCTGTTCACTCATTCAACCCAAGGCTTCTGGCTTCTTGAACATATAAGGTCACCAAAAAAAACTGGACACAGCCACCTCGGGGGTCATATGCAATTACCTATGCAGGAAAATTAATCAAGTATTTATTATTAAGAACCTACTCTGTACCAGACACTGTGCTAGTACCAGGGATATAAAGAAAGACAAAAACCAATCCCTGCTCTCAAGGAGAAATGAAAACAATAATGTATATTACAGTTGTTATGTTACGTGAAAATTCAGAGTTGAAAATTGTTACACATAGATACCACTTGTCATACATATACAAATAAACCACTGCCCAAGATCACACAGCTAGTGGACATAATAGAACCTGGAGAAGAAGCTTGGCATTGAGCACTACTTTTGGAGTCAGATGACTATTGACATACTACCTCTGGTGCCTCCATGACCTTAGTCAAATTACTAAAATTCTCTTGAACTCAGTTTACTCATTTGTTAAATAAAGGGGTGGAATAGATGGCCTCCAAGAGCCCTTCCCCTTCTAAATTTATTATCTCATTAAACCTTTTATTCATCTACCGTTTAAGCACCTACTATTTACAGAACACTATGTTAGACATTAAGGCAAATAAAAGTTTAAATTAATACAAGAGACTCTGGCATCATGGAGTATACACAAATACACAGACATATCTACCTTTATGCTTTTCTAGGCCACCAAGATTCCTTTCCTCCCCGTGCCATTCTCTTCCTACCTCCTACCTCCTCCTTCTGCCAACAAGCACAAACCTAGAAATAGCAGACCTCATCTACAGCACTTAGGACCAGGATCCTAGACAGTTTCGAGGAGACCCTTAGCAAAGTAATATCTTTATGCATCATTTTAATGAACTGTCAAATGGAAATAATCATATATATATTTACATATATATATATACATATACACACATATACATATATGCATATACATATATATACGTGTGTATATATACATATATAGCTAGCTATATGGCTGAATATTGTCAAGATAAAATAAGGGTAAACAGTGGAAAGAGGTTGGGGCTCTGGCTCCAGAGTAAAAAATAAATCATCCATATAAATATAATATTCTCAGCCTCTACACAAACATACACACACACACATTCAGATGTGTGTATATAATAACTCTTAATTCTGAATTTTCACATCACAACTCTAAACTGTGAATTTTGACTCACTATCCACCGGAGACAGAATAAAGTGCTTGTCACATAACACTGAAATTCTGGGATCTTTCAGTTTTTGATCACCGTATTGCAGGAACAGAACTCAGTTTTACTACCTGATGAGCTAGAAACCAAGAAGGGCATCTCTCTGCTGGCTCCATGGGATAGAATTCATTACATATGCAATCCACATGGACGTCTTTATATAGGGAGGTTTAATGATAACATATTTGTTAAAAAACAAACAAACAAACACTTAGCACAGTGCTTGGCCTATAGTAGGTACTATATAAATGCTTATTTCTTTTTGGTCTCAATTCTTACTTACAATCAGTTCCCTTAGTGATCACATGAGTATTGCCTCAGATTCACTGGGGCTTGGAAAAGACTTTAATTTAGAAAAGTCAGGGTCATCCCCTGCTTCCCAGGCCATCACCAGTCATCTTGACTTTTGTCTTGCTGTTGGACTTAGACAACTCTGGAAGAAAGAGTGTGGCTGACAACTTTGTATCACTCTCAGATCCTCTTTGAGAATGAAAGATGAATAAGTAACTGCACACGTAACTGTTCACAGAAAGTGGCTTTCTAGATGTAGCTTGACTATTGATTGGCCTACAGATTCTAGGGGCTTTGCTGTTTCTCATTAAATTATAAGAGAATTGGAGCTTCCTACAAATTCACTAAGTTGAATAGGTTAGATATGTCTAAAGAAAGGGAGTGGGAGAATTCCTTGGAAATCTGGGGCTGTAATCATGGCTTAACAGTTTATCATTCAATAAAATTTATCAGTACCCACTCTCTGCTAGACACTTTGAATACAAATACAAAAGTCCATGTCTTTACTCTCTACTGAGAGATTCAACATGTTTACAGATCAGTAGATGAAGCAAATTACATAGAAAATCAATATAAAGTGATTTCATTAATAGGATTGTGTTGGAGAAGAACAGATAGGCCAGGTTGATTGAAGAGTAAAGTAGATGGGAGAGAATTATGTGTGATCCTGGAAAAGTAGACTCAAATCAGATTTCAAAGGAACTTTAAGTGGTTAAATGAGAAGTTTTTATTTTTTCCCAGAAGCAAAAGGAGGCCACTAAAACTTCGTGATCATGGTCAAGTCCTATGGGAGTATTTTATTTTGTTTATTTTATTTTATCCCAGTCTGTGATTTCTTTGGTATAAGATGCTCCCTCGTTATGAACACTTCTTCTACCGATGCAGATCAGCAACTTTTCTATGATTTTTTTTTTTTTTTTTAGAAAATTATCTAGGCACCAAGAAACTTATTGGCCTTCCCAGGGTCCCATAATCAGTATGGCAGGGAAATGAATTTGAACACCAATCTCCCTAACTCTGAGTCTAGTTGTCTGTCACTACACGACTGGTTCCCATTATCTTTTGTTCCTGGAAACAATAGTAAAATGTATCATGAATACCCAGGATAACTTAATATACTACTCCATATATTATTCATTGAATACTGACAATAACTATAATTATAATTTTTTTTTTTTTTTTTTTTTAAAGCAATTGGGGTTAAGTAACTTGCTCAAGGTTACACGGCTAGTCATTTTTTGATTTATGCGTGGGTGCTCATTTTCTGAGGCCGGATCTGATCTCGGGTCATCCAAACTCTGAGGCCGGCGCTCTTACTCACTGCTCCACCTAGCCGCCCCTTTAGGGCAATTGGGGTTAAGTAACTTGCCCAAGGTTACACGGCTAGGTTTTTGTTTGTGCGGATCAAGTGTCGGAGGCCGGCTCCGAACTCAGGTCCTTCTGATTCCAGGGCCGGCGCTCTATTCACTGCGCCACCTAGCCGCCCCTTATAATTATAATTTTTAATCAAAAAAAAGGAAAGAATAAAAGAACTTATTAAGTACTTAGTACTTTCCAGATACTGTGCCTTATAAATGTTACTTCAGTTGATCCTCACAAAAATCCTCTGAGATAGGTACTATTTTTAACCCTATTTTAAAACAGAAGAAATAGAGACAGACTGAAGCTAATTGAATTGGCCGGGGTCTTTGCAAGTCCATAAAAATAGAAGAAATTTTCAGTTACTCTATCTAGCAAACAAACACTAGTGTGTGTTTGTGCCTTAGATGTGAAGTAAGGTTTTCCTAACTCCAGGCCTAGTTCTCTATCCATTGTGAGAAAAATCTCCACATTAAAATTTATATTATATAATTATAATTAATAAATATAAATTGTATTCTACCTATAGGTAAAAAACTCAATAGGAAATTATACAGTTATAAAATAATTATCTTAAGTAGGGCATTTAAAAAAATTAAAGACATCAAAATCTTATTTGTTTATAATCATCTGTAAGACTTCCTATTTTTATTTTATAATTTTAATATAAATATTTAATAAAATAAGTTATAGCTTCTATGACATCTAATATATAGCAATCATATATAATTTAATTTTAATTTTTTTTATTTTAAGACAGGTTTTCAATATTTAACTCCCACCTAACACATTCTTGATTTTAGTCTGCATAAAAGTGTTTTTTCTCCCCCTGGTATTTTGAATTCAAACAAGAATAAAATGAAATTGCTCATTCAAAAAGATTTATGATGGAAAATGGTAGGAAAATTTTGCAAGATCTCTTGCTGAGAGATGGAATTTTCAAAAATGTTCTGTCACTTAGCCAATCAACAAAAATGAATTGTTATAAGATAAATATCTTCTGCTGATTAATGTCAAACACTATATTAAATGATATATGAAATTGAAATTTAGTTGAATGTAGTTACAATGTGCGTAACTATTCTTTGTAAGGAAAGAATCTCTTCAGATATGATTTCTTCTCTTCTGTCACTGTCAAACAGACTATACTCTCACATAAACTACTGAACAACTGACCCCTGTGGCCTACCAGTTCATTTGAAAATATTCCAAAGAAAAACATAGCAATAGAAATGAAGGATCAGTTGCAATCAGAAAACATTTATATTGCAATAAGAGGCAATATAAGGTTTGTTTTTAGAGAACATTGATGATAGTCTATGATAGTTTCAAAATAGTTCTAATGTTCATGCTCAGCAGTCATGAAAAGCAAAATCATTGTGTGCATAATTGTGACTGTCTCAGAACTATAACGAAATAAAGCTATAATGCTTCAACATGTACATGGTTGTCATAGAGGATAATTTATTTGTAACTTAATTGGGCAATCATGTATTACTTAAGGCACATTGTTTTTTTTTTTTTTAGAATGAATCACTTCGGTTAATTGTCACAAACCCCCATGGGATGAACCAGCAAATGGGAGTTATTGCACTCCATCATGCAATATAGTAGATATATTTTGTAACAGTTATGTAGAGTATGAATTGGAGAAGGAAGGCTCTGGATTTATATTTATAGGTCACTTGAACTTTCTTTATCTATGTACCTTCCCCACTTTGTCCCTTTAGGTTAGAGACCTAGCCTAATTATCTTGAATTAACACCATCCCAAACTGTGGGGGGGGGGGGGTGGAGTGGGGAGAGGGTTGTATTAACTTTAAATACCTTCTTGTTTGCTAAAGTTGAAAAAATTCTATTTTTTCCTATTTTTCAGTTACTCTTGACATTTCTCATAACAGACATGTATTTAGCAGCAGGGATAATTAATGCATGGCATAATATTTAATTAAAGCAAAGAAGGGAAGAGTGGTATATAATACTGAAACTCTTCTAGAAAATTTGCTATAGAGAAACACTATAATTTTATCTTTACAGTAATCCTCTGAAAGAGATGGGTATAACCTATAGTGATGCAGTTTTCTTTGCAATATTGAGAATTCTCCTATAATTTTAAGATGTCTCAAAGTGAAGGTGGTTGTTTGTAGATGTAGTGAGTTCCATATCACTAAGCATTCATAGAGGTTCAATGACCATTTCTTTTTGTTGAGATTGAGTAAAATTTATCTATAACAGAACTGGATGAGATGATCTCTTGAAGGTCCTCTCAAACCTGAAAATGTTATGATTCTGTGGTCCCTCCTCCTTGATCTTCCTCTAACTTTACCCTAATACGACACAAAATTGATATTTACTTGCATTATCTCTGACCTTAGAGGGCCAGAAAAGAGGAAGAAGTGGCTTTCCTTATAGTGGTATCAAATGAGTGGTAATTTAATTGGTAATTCAGTGTAAATTAGTATTTATTTTGTCATAAGATTATAGGATTTAGGGGCGGCTAGGTGGCGCAGTGAGTAAGAGTGCTGGCCCCTGGAGTCAGGAGGACCTGGGATGGTTCTGGCCTCAGAAAATTAGCACCCACACATAAACAACTAACCCTAACCTTGAGCAAGTTACTTAACCCCAATTGCTTTAAAAAAAAAAAAAGATTATAGGATTTAGAGCTGAGAAAGAACTCACCTAGTTCATTCCCCTCATTTTGCAGGCTTTTCATTTGAATCTTATTAATGTTCACATTGCACACTAACTCTCCTCCCTGGAGAATGTGTGATCTGTCTTCCTCTCTGAATGAGTTTATTTTTTAAGCCACTTAAACAACTAAACTATAAATTTCATCCATGCCCAAAGCTAACAAACCATTACCCAACAGCCCATAGAAGAAGACCATAAAAATAGAAGAAACTGGGGCGGCTATGTGGCGCAGTGAGTAGAGCGTCGGCCCTGGAGTCAGAAGGACCTGAGTTCTGTTCCGGCCTCAGACACTTAACGCACACACAAACAAACAAACAAAAAAAACCTAGCCATGTGACCTTGGGCAAGTTACTTAACCCCAATTGCCCTCCAAAAAAAAAAAAATAGAAGAAACTTTTCAAGAATAAAAAATAAAGTTTTGAAACTCTTCCTTCAGACTATCTGATATTGCATCCTCACTTTAGAGGATCATTAAAACATAGTCTGTGAAGACATTTGCTATCAAAACAGACCCAGTATTCTCTATTTTTATGCAAGTGGCATCATTGTGTAGACTACTCACTAAAAATAGTTTAGATTTTTGGAAAGTTAAGTTGGAGCACATATACCAGTAAAGATATATTAATATATTTATATGCAGACATATCCATGATCACACTCATGTATGTGTAGGCATGTTTTTTGTTGTTTTTACTAAATCTGTGCTTTGAAGGTAAGACTCCAACATCTAGCACTCTTATTTACCATGCTGTTATCTGTATCTATATAAATATATGCATTGATATATATAGAAAAATAGTTATTTGCTTCAATGAATACCATTTTTATCATTGTGAGTACTAGAAAGGTAGTATGATAATATGGACTGTTATGGACTTGGAGGTGGGAACACCTGGACTTGCATCCTGCTTCTGACACTTAACTAGCTGTGTGAGTCTACAGCAGTTACTTAACCTCTCTATATGCCTTAGAGTACTTACTGAGAAAATAGGGATAACTGTAGAACTTCACAAACAGGCAAGGTTAATCTTTTTTGTTTTCATTCTTATGAGTCCTGAAATGCTACAGTGATGACCAAATTCCCTATGAAGTGTTTCTTGTTCCTTTTGATTGAACAATGGAACCAACTCTTCAGACTCCTTTTGTTTTATTTTAGTTTTGCTTCATTTCTTTGATCTGTATCTTTAGTTAGTTTGTAAATTAATAAATTTAGTAATCTTATCATGTTCTCATTTGTAGTGAGACAATGATAAGACTCAATCCCTCTTGTAGTATTTTTGGTCATTTGACATACTTATAAAAACTTATAAAATCAGTGTCCCCAAAACTAAATTAATGTATGTATACAGCCTAAAAATTGTTTGATTCTTGCTGTCTTTCTCCCCCATCTGACCTCTGCCACCATAACTAACAAATGGAGATGACTGTGTAAGACCAAAGGCCATCTTTTTTCTCCTTCTTAGATATTAATGCCCAAATAATCTTCCATCTTGAATATAAACTATGGAGAAATTAAACCTGTTGAATAAGTGCTCTTAGCTCACCTATTGTTAGTTGGGTTTTTCGGTCTATTGACAATTTGCCAAGGTTTTCTAAATGAAGTATAAAAAAACTAATAAAAATCAGCTAGTCAAGTTCACAAGTTCAGTGCTTGTTAACTAATATGTTCACTGGACCAGAGATAGGAGGCATGTTTGACATAGAAGCAATGTCAAATGCCCATAATAATGTGATCTAAAAAGTGTCTGAAGGAGAGGGATCAGAAGCAGTAAGGGCTGAGTGTTGAGCTGCAAGTGTTCTGTGCCAGGCAATAAATAAGGGATTGAGCTAGGTCCAGAGAATTGATCCAATTTATTACCCTTAGTGACCTCAACAGTACGTGGAAATTTTATACCACCTGCATTTGACTATGACCTTTCCTCTAACCTCAGCTGTGGCTGAAGGGATTCCTATTATTGAAAGCCCTCCACAACGTGGCTCCTACCAATCTTTCCTGTCATATTTCCTGCTATTCATACATTTTGTTTTAGTTAAATTGGCCCGCTAACTGTTCTCTCTACACAATATTGTATCACCCATGTGGTTCTCCCATGTCTGTTATCACTTTTGTGTTTTAGAATCTTCCTTTCTTTTGTCATGATCTGAGACACCCTGTTTTTCTTTTTTTTTTTTTTTGAAGCAGTTGGGGTTAAGTAACTTGCTCAAGGTTACACAGCTAGTCATTATTTATGTGTGGGTGCTCATTTTCGGAGGCCGGATTCGATCTCGGGTCATCCCAACTCCGAGGCCGGCGCTCTTACTCACTGCGCCACCTAGCCGCCCCAACACCCTGTTTTTCAGCACAAGCAAGCTGTGCCCTGAAATTGACATAACAATAATCTTTTGTGCCCACCCCCTGGATAATCTCACACCTTGGCAAAATCGCATTATTATTGTATTGCTTTGACCAACACCAGGTGTTCTCTGAACTCAGACAAGCTAAGAGAAGTGCCCATGTTCTCATCAAGAAGCCCTGGTATAAATCAAATTTGTCTCATTGTTGCTCTTACTCCTCTTTGTCAGGGCTACAGCTCACTGCATTTGCCACAGGTAAAAGTATTGAGATCTCCGCACACTACTTCAGGTCCCATTAGGGGTGAGACTCCAGCACATGTGTCTAGATCCTTCCTTATTTGCTAGCCTTTCCTCTCACTTAGAAATTGTTTGATTCTTGACTCTCCTGTCTCTATCCTGCTCTCTTTGGCTCCTGCCTCCCACAGGTTAGAGGCAAGTTCTGTTTGGCTGACATTTTCACATACAATGCTGGAATCACCTTTTTTTTATACAAGATCTTTGCTAATTCCCCTAACCCCAATTGTTAGTACTTTTTTTCTCAAGAGATTATTTTTTGTAACTTTGCATAAACTTTGTATTTTCCTTGCTTATATGAATATGTTGTATCCCCAAATATAATCTCTTTAATGACAGGAACTGGTTTTTTTTTTTTTTTTGTATTTTTATCTTCAGTGCTTTGGACAGAGTAGGCACTTAATAAGTGTTTCTTGAATTGATTGAGTCTTTCATTTGGTCTGTGCCATAGGCCTTCAAAATTTTACTTTCATTTCTCTCCTTTTATCCCAGTCTATATATGTGTATTTCTTCTTATTCTGTAATAATTATCCACAGCTGTCATCCTGGGACTATATATTTTTGGAGGAAAGTATAAAAATGTAAATTAGAAAATTTCCAGTTTCTTGTCATGAGTTATGTCTATCCAAGTCTCTTTGTTACTGAAGACATCATATTTATCCTCTTTTGTTAAAATTTTCAGTGAAAACCCTTGCTGTTATTATGCCCCGCCCCCAAAGATGAAAAAAATGATTCAGAGAGATGTTAAGTGATTTTGTCCATGGACAAATAGCTAATAAGGATCTAAGGCAGGATTTGAATTCGGAACATCCTAGTTAAGTCATTTAAGAACTCAGCCTCAGTTTCCTTATTTATAATATACTCATAGGATTGTTTTAAGAGTTAAATGAGAATGCATATAAAGCCCTTTAAAGTCCTTATGCTTATTGCTATTATTATTTACCTATATTTATTAGTGATTCACTATTATTTTAATTAACTAATTACTAAATTCAAACTTTAGAGTCCTATATAAATGCTTTTTATTATTATTTTTGTTGTTGTTGTTTTTCCTATATTCATTTGTCACATTGAGTCCATAAATTTGTTACCTCTTGGTAAGGCTCCTGTTAATCACATTTTTACTCTTCCTTTTAATTATATTCTGTCCTTGCTAATAACTTGCAATTTCTAAATCATGGGTAATGGTCCTAACAACCAAATCTATTTTTATTCCATCAGTGCAGTGTTATATTCCCTTCTCGTATCTTTTTCCTTTCTCTTCCAAAGTCATGACTTAAGAAGATGAATTGGAGGATCTACCTGTACCATTTCTTGAGGGCAGGAACTGTTCCATTTTTGTCTTTGCATCTCTTACACCTGTAGCCCAGTAGCTTACATACATATCATTGTCATTGTCATTTAGCTACCTACATTTTATACAGTGATTTGAGACTGGCAAAGCCCTTTAAAAATCTTATCTAGTCTTATTTTTCACAGCAACTGTTGAGAGCTAAATGCCATTGGCATTATTTTAGAGATAGGAAAACTGAGGCAGAGTGTTTTACTCAGGGTCACAGACTTGTAAGTATCTGAGGCTGAATTCGATCTGAAGTCTTTCAGGGGAACATGGGAAGGGATAGGGACTATATATGTGATTCCATTGGTATAAGGAATGCCTAGAAGAGGAAGTTAGCACATACTCCATTACTTATAGTATTAGAGAAATACCTAGAGCACTGAGAGGTTCATCACCTTTTTTGAAGGCCACATTTCTGATAACTAGAGGGGAGACCCAAATTTTTCTGGCTCTGAAGTCAGCTCTCCAGACACTTAGTAGGTACTCAACCAGTGCTTTTTAATTTATAGTAGAGATTCATTCAAGAGTTCTTCTGATGATGTCATTTGACTGGCTTTAATGAGAAGAATCGAATTAGCAATCACGGAATTGATTAAGCCCCAACAGTAAAGGAAAGCTCTTTATTTGATAATCAACATGCCCTAGGAAGAAAGAAAATTCCCTTCTTGGTCATGTTAAGTATTCACTCAATTCTAACTGGCCTGTAGTAGGCACTTAATAAATTATCATTCATTCATTTATTGATCTCTAGCCAGTATAACCTGAAATAAAATGAGATGTTAAATGCAATATTGATTAATAATATTTCTAATTATTAAACATTGTCTCCTGGGCCAAACCTTTCTTGACCTGTGTTAGGAAACAAAATATACTGAAATTTTTCTGTGTGTTTATTTTTATTTTCAAAAAAAATTCTTTGGTCATAAATTCTATACAAAACTTATGCTATATTCATCATTTTTGTTGTCATTTGAAGAAATTTATTAGTAATAAGTTATTTTGTTCTGTTATATATGCAAATGATGTATAATTCCTTCCTTTTCTTACTAAAGCATAATGGAGTTGAACTTGTCAGAAAGTTGCTTGAAGTTGGATTTAAAAATAAAATAAGTATGAGGGTAGCCAAGAGAGTATTAAAACTATAGAAAAATGCAATAGTACTACATATATTTTGTCTATTCCTGAAACACATTTTCTCACAGATAGCTCTTAGTAATCTATTCCAGAAAGAAGAACAAAAAAAAAAAAAAGCAACAACATAAAACTCCTCAAAGCACTGGCTTTTTGAAAAGTACCGGTATTCAACAATAAAAGTATAATGTTCTTTCTTGTTTGGGAGGGAGGAGGGTGAGGAACAGTGCTATATATTGTTCAAATCTTGATTTATACCTTAAGAGAATGGCTGCCACTCTCTGTGATTTCAGGGAGGCTGTGTATCAAGGAGCAATTTTCAAAGAATTGAAAGCCAGTCTAGGGTTATGAATAAACTCTGAGAAGGTTTGACCTTCCCTGTCAAATGATAAAGCCATAAATACATTGGTAATTCTGCTTTGTTGTAAGTACCTGTTCTTCTCCATCCCTGTGGGATACCATAAATTGGTGCTAACAAAACTAAAAAACATCTTTATGGTACAAAAAAAAAAATTAGACATACAGAAAAGCTAAACAACAGAGAAAATAGATTTCCTGTATGTAGCTTTCCTCAATATACCTGGCCATAGAGAGTGGTCAATTTCAAGTAGCCGTGTATAGTTCCAATTTGGTAGGCAAGAGCTCTTACAGACCGGGTAATTGTTGATTGAAATCAAGTGAGGACCAGTGATTTTTGAATAGGAGGGCTGCTTAACAGGCATTTCCCACTTCTTTTTTTCTTAAGTATTTAATTCAATTTGAGGTAAGACATTCTTGAATGGAATCATTTTCACTGTAGGTCTTTAGGAAAGAGAACTTATGTGGGTTTTGTTCCATATTTTTAAGTATTTATTTGCTTTCATTTGTATGGTGTCAGAGAGGCAAGGTGGGCCCTTTAATCATTTTGAATCATTTAACCCTTTAGGATCAGATCAATTAGGCTGACAAAAGCAAAGAGGAACTGTTTTTTTTTTTCCAGAAAAAAATATTTCACTGAGTTTTAAAAATTAAAAAAAAAAGGAAAAAGAAGTACATTCAGTAAATAAAAGTGTTTCAAATATTCTTTTTATTTGTTTTTTTTCTTTTTTTTTTCTTTTTGTTTTTGGAGGGGGGAGGGCAGGGCAATTGGGGTTGACTTGCCCAAGGTCACATGGCTAGTAAGTGTTATGTGCCTGAGGCCAGATTTGAACTCAGGTCCTCCTGACTCTAGGGCCAGTGCTCTATTCACTGTGCCACCTAGCCGCCCAAAATGTTATTTCAGTTTATCATTATTATTATTTTGCTGCTTTTTGGAGGGGGGAGGGCAGGGCAATTGGGGTTAAGTGACTTGCCCAAGGTCACCCAGCTGGTAAGTGTTGTGTCTGAGGCCAGATTTGAACTCAGGTCCTCCTGACTCCAGGGCCAGTGCTCTATTTACTGTGCCACCTAGGCGCCCCTTCAAATAGTTTTAATTATGTATTATGTTCAGTTATGGGAGGAAGAAAAAATCAGAAAGGTAGAGACAGAGGGAGTGAAAGAGATGGGAAGAAAATCAGTGAGGTCTAACCACAGATTGATAAAGGCATAAAAGAGATAAATGCACAGGACAAAAATTAAACTAGAGGTGTGTTAAGATAGAGAAGTTGAGGAATGTTTGTATATAGGTAAGTCAGTTCATAATGCAAACTATCTTTCACATATCTATGACAAAGCAAAAAAGAATCTTTATATTCACTTAAAATGTTTTTAAATGTTGTTTCATTACGTGGAACTATTAATACCTTATCAACCTTACGATATCACTAGTCTAGATAACTGAGAACATCTTTGAATTGTTTTCCTTACAATTCAAATATATAAAACTAAATTTCAGTAAAGTAACTGAAATCAACAATATAAGAAACCTGTCTGCAATTTCATCTTGAGGAAATGTTATTCTTACAGGGGGGAGGGGGGAAACACAAATGGTAAACTATTTTGGTAGAAAGTTATATGTAGTATCAGTTGGAATCACACTTTTATGTTGTTTTGTTTAACTGTTTGGGGATATTGGCCTCTGCATGTGCTTTGGTTGTTATCAGTTTGTGTTTGTATGCTATTGAAATCAATGGAGGATTTAATTTTACTTGATTTCTATGGCAATGATGAAGATCCCATAAGCTATTGACAGAAGATAAAGTTTGAAGATAAAACTTCTCTTTAGAATGGTTAAGTGAAAGTAGGCAATTTTCTTTTCTCTGTGAAAGATGTCACACTCTACCTTACACGAGCATGAAATTTGGACCTTTTGTCTATTGAAAATGAAGAAAACAATAATTTCAAAAATTTGGATTCTTGTGGTAACTAGGTGGCACAGTGAGTAGAGCACAGGCCCTGGAATCAGGAGGACCTGGGTTAAAATTTGACCTCAGACACTACCTGTGTGACCTTGGGCAACTTAACTCCAACTACCTTGCTTTTCCACCTCAAAAAAAAAAAAGTGGATTCTTCCAAACATTAAATGTGAATATCTAGCTTCTGATAAAGGTTACCTTTTAGTAAATTGCATTCTTCCCCACCCCCACCCCCCCCAAGAAAAAGAATGAAAGGCAATCTATGTTATCCAGGACTCTGGAAAAATTTGGGGCTCTGTTTTTATAACACTTAAGAAAAATTTTGTGGAGCCCTGTTTACAGACTATATGTTCATAAAGAGAAATGACACAATTTTTTTATTCATTCATTCATTTACTTATCAATTTATTCTTCCCTTTCTTCATTCTCTCACTGTCATTTATTTTTTCATTCATTCTGGCATTTAGCACAGGATCTGGCACATAATAAGTACTTAATAAATATTGGCTAACTCATTTATCCACATGTTCATTTTTGCCTATTCACTCATTTGCTTATTTATTACTTATTTATGGTGTCAGAAACCTTGTTGTGCTACAAACTCAATAGCAGAATCTCTGGGTTAAAAAAATTTTTTTTAACCTTCTGTGAATAGTGTAAAATTATTTCCAAATTAGTGGGACTAATTCATAGCTCTATCACAGTGAATTAGTGAATCTATCTTCCCTTAGCCCTGCTAACATTGAATTTTTCAAACTTCAATTGTCTTTGCTAAGTTGATGACACTCTCAAGTTATTTAGTTTTAATTTTCATTTGTAATTAGTGATTTTGATGACTTTTTCAAATGATTGTGAATAATTATTTCTTATTTATAAAACACTTGATTCAGCCAGAATATCTGAGATCTATTCAAAGACTTTACAAGAAATTCTAAATTTGTGTTAATGGTTAATCCTGCTCATTGTGTTTGCTCAGACAGATCTGGGAAAATGTGGATTTTCCCTTTTGTCAGAAAGGTAATATGGAAAGTCTCTTTGACGAAAACTTGGGTGATCCAAGTTATAGTAACCCAAGAAACTCACTGGCATATAACTCAGACTTTCTCTACAATATTCCTTTTCTCATTACTTGTTAACCAGTCACAGTTGATTGCCACCCTCAGGATTAACTGCTCTTCCAGCGCCACTGCCATTAGGGGTTTTTGGTCTGAGACAGACAGATGGTCATCCTTTTATTAATAAACATGATGGCATTATTAATAAAATGATTATATAATCCCCAAAATATGTCTCTTGGAACTTTTAAAAATACCACACTATCCCTATAATCAGAATGATCTATTTCATAATATTCTCTCTGGAGGTCTGAATTTGAATTTGTATTCTATCAGATTACTATTACATTTGCTCAGCAGTTTTGATGAATAATTAGTTTCTTCCTTGATACTTTGTATATCTAGAATATTAGATTTTGTAATGCATATCCTTTTAGGTCAATCAAGGAATACTTCTTAAGTGTCTATTCTTTGCCAGGTTCTATACCAGGTTGTCTGGATGCTGGTGCAAAGAACGAAACAATCCCTATTTGTAAGGAGTTTGAGTTTTAATTTCTAGTCTGTTTTACTGATCTATTTCTATTTCTTCCAAGACTAGTTGGGTTTGTTAATTACAGCTTTGTATTTTCATTGTCGAGAAAATATCAATCCTTCATCTTTCTGACTGTCTTGAGTTTTTGTTCCAACATATGGGTTTTTGTTTTAATTCTCTCTTTTTAAAACATCTCCTTAGAAATTTAATCAGTATAATGCTAAAGTTGTGTACTGTCAGAATTTTTACATATTAGCATGGCCCAGGTATCAACCGTCAGCAGCTTTCTAATTGTGGAGAGGTCTTCCTTTATTTCAGTCAAAACAACTTGATAGCTGAAGTTAAATATATCCAGTATATATGTTGAGAGATTAAGTTGCTGAAATTTAACAGATTTTGCTCTTATTATAAATTATTGTTCTTTTTATTTATCTTTTCTCTTAGTTTATGGTAGTATAAGAAACATGATTGTTTTTGTCGATATATTTTGTGTTCTGCCTTTCATTGAAGCTATTTATTGTTGGGGTGAGAGTGTGTGTGTGTGTGTGTGTGTGTGTGTGTGTGTGTGTGTGTGTGTTGTATGTGTGCAAGTGTAAGTAAAATTCTGTAAGCTTTTTAAAGTAAATGATCATATCATCTATAAATTGAGAAACTAATTTGGTCTGGGCTTATGGCCGTAAGTTCCTTTCTAGTCACATTTCTATAGGCATAGAGGATTGAACTCTGGCTCTGGAGTTAGGAAGACTTAGCTACCAGTACTTCTTCTGTTTGTGTGACCTTGAGTTAATTACTTAATTTCCCAGGGCACCATTCAACTTTCTAACATATAAGTTTCAGAATAAAGGCTGATGTCCATTGGTGAGGGAATTTCCAGTGGAATCACAGAGAAAGGAAAGAAGGAAGGAAGGAAAGAAGGGTGAGAGAGAGAGAGAGAGTGTGTGTGTTTTTCATGGAAGGTAATTTTGGAATATAAGAAAAGCTTCTTTGCTTTTCCATATCCCATATTCTAATTAATTTCTCAACCTTGTTGAGTAGTCTTTTGCAATCCAAATGAGTGATCTTTAATATGTGAATTATCTATTAAGTGCTTCTAGGGTTCTTTGTTATTAAAGCTCTAAAATTTGTTGACTTAATTTCTGAGTTTAGTTAAATTAGGATAATTTTCTGGGCTAAACTTCAGGATATTCTCTAGCAATGTCTGTTAGATCCCATCATTTTTTAATTTTGGTTGCTGTTTCTACTATTTCCAGGCAATTTTCTTATGTGCTTCACTGGGGCATAATATTTGTACTATTTCTTTATCTTTTCTCAGTGACCATTATTTACCATAGTGTTTCACTGAACTCTGTCCCCTTGCTCTTTTGCTTTGGTTTGTAGAGAACTCAGGTCTTTCCCAGGTATGATCTTGATTTCTTTTTTGTTAATTTCATTCCTTTATATTGCTTGCCATCCCCATTTTTTTCTCTCCTAAATAGACTATCCTAATCCTTTTATAGTCTATAGCTTTATTAACATTTTCCATAGGGAGTGGCTATGTGGTTCAGTGAATAGAGCACCTGCCCTGGAGTCGGGAGGACCTGAGTTCAAATTCGAGCCTCAGACACTTAACAAAAGTCGTGTGACTTTGGGCAAGTCACTTAACCCCAATTGCCCCTCCAAAAAGCAAAAAAGAAAAAAAGACTTTCCATAAATTACCCCTTTCTAAATCATTGCTTACAATCTTCTTATAGACTTTTTTCAGAGATCTTTTTGTTGTTGCTTAGTCATTTTCAGTCATTTCTTTCATTTGGGGGGGGGGGGAATACTGGAGTGATTTGCCATTTCCTTCTCCAGCTAATTTTACAGATGAGGAAACTGAGGCAGTTAGGGTAAAAGGTCCTGCCCAGGGTCACACAGCTAGTAAATGTCTGAGACCAGATTTTAACTCTAGTCTTCCTGACTCCAGACCCAGTGCTCTTTTCACTGTACCTCTTCCCTGCCCCAATCAGAGATCTTATTTTAATTATTATATACATCACATGTTTCTTTCTTTAATCTCCTAACTGAAAGTTTAAGTCATTCTGAAATTTCTTGGAGCAGTTTTGTTCTCTTTTTTCTAGGAGCTTTGTATTATTGCTTTCATATCTTTTTCTTTTTCTCCTTGGAGGAAGTATGGGGATTTTCTGAGCCAGAAGTGAGCAGGGAGAATATTTCAGCCATAGGAAAGGACCAGTTCACAAGCCTAGAGGAATGCTTTGTGGGAAGAATAGCAAGAAGTCCAGTTTGAACAGAGTGTGGAGTAGATAATGGGAGTCATGTGTAATTAGTTTTGTGCAGCTGTATTGTGAAGGGCTTATATGTAACCAGACAGAGGAGTTTATATTTTATCCTAAAAGCAATAGGGGACCTTGGAGTTTATTGAATAGAACGATGATATGGTCAGACCACAATCTTTCTAGTCATCCAGATTATCAATTTCCATATCTTCCTTAACTCCTCACTTCTTCCCCAATTGATATATACAGTCAGTCCTCAGATCTTGTTTCTGTTTCCACAACATTTTGGTAGACAATAGATAGATACACACACACACACACACATATGTATACTTCTTTCCACTTTCAGCACTACTACCATCCTAGTTCTTGTCCTTATCACCTCTCCCTTAGTCACTGCACTGGTGACTGCAAGAGCAGTTGTGGAAATAGAAACCAGGATGTTTGTGCATTAATTAAGTGTATGGGATGATGATATGAGTTTGTAAATCTGGGAGACTGGAAGGATGATGTTTCTCAGCAGAAATAGAGAAGATTGGATGAGGGGTGCTTCTTGGGGGAAAGAGAACAAGGAATTAAATTTTCACAATGTTGAGTTTGACATATTTTGAAGATATCCAAGTCAAAATGTTCATTAGATACTTGCTAATGTAGAAATGTAGTTCCTAGAAGATTGTGAGATTGAAGATATGAGGGAGAAGAATGGAAAGGGATAAACATATCTGTGAATCATTTGTATAGAGGTGCTAAATAAATCCATGGAAGGATAAGGTCATCAAAATTGCTTAGATAGGTAGAAGGTGAACTGGGGGAAGAATATTTTCATCAAAACAAACTGAAGAGGGAGTATCCAAGTAGATATAGTAGTCAACAATATCACATGCTTCAGAGAGGTTGAGAAGGAAAAGCTGATCATACTTGGCACTTCAAAGATCCCTGGTAACTTTTGAGAACTATTTCATTTTGATTATGAGACCTGAAGCCAAATTCCAAAAGGTTAGATAATGAAGGTTGACTAAGTAGTGGCAATAAGTATAAACAGCTTCCTCCTCCCTTGCTTGCAAAGGAGTTTGATGATGAGGGGAAGACATATAAGGCAATCGCTTGTAGAAATGGTTGGATCTAGTAAAGGGAAGTGAACATATTTGTTGGAAATAGGAAAGGAATTAAACACTAAGGTGAGATTGAAGATGTGAGGGGGAAGGATGGAAAGGGATCCCTTTAGTCAAATATCATCTTTCCCACTCATGGATTCTTAATAATACTTAGCCTGTGCTTATTGTGTTTTATCAGTGTTAAGGGTTAAAGTTCAACTCAGTAAACATTTATTAGAGGCTAACTGTCATCTAAACATGTTTCCTATACTATTTATACAGACTATTAAGTCCTTATAACACCAAAAATGATATTCAGAGGAAAATTGTTTCTATGTTGTATAGTAGAAAAGGTATTGGAATGCCATTGGAATGATTCTACTTGAAAAGTTAAAATAAGAGCCCACAAAGTCCAATCTATACATGCCTAACTGATGATGATGATGATGATGATGATGATAATGGCTAACGTTTAAGATGTGCAGAGTGCTTTACATTATTATATTATCTCACTTGATTCAATCCTCACAACAACACTATGGGAGTGTGTTAAAGTTCAGTTTCCTGAAGAATTTTTTATTCTTGCCCCACAATTGCTCCACTGATAACCATGCTGATTTTTCTATAAACAAATAAGAAATCTCTTCTTTAAAAAAAAAAAGAAAGAAAATCATGCATACAACTATATTTTAGGAGTATTATTAGCACAAGAGGAAAAAAATACAAGACACCCACCAATCCATAAACCATCCTATACATTAGCTTCGATGTGTTCTTGAGATGCAGGAACAGCTTATGTTGTTTATTTGGACAGGAAAATAATTGGAACAATTCAAGTGGTTCTCTCCCCCACCATTCAACCTGGATGCACTGCCAAGAAGCTACTCAGTTAACTGCAGAGCTCTTCCCTTGTGGGTCTCCTGATAAATAGCTAATCTAGAGGACAGGAGGAGTCTGGTGGAAGAAAGTGTGTGTTTGTACTCACAGTAATCTTGGTAGTTGATTACCTACTGTAGGAGTGTCTTGCCATGCTGATCTATTACTTTGCAGAAGAATTGAAGGTAGTTAGTAAAGTAACCTAAAGAGAAAGTTGAAATGTTTATTGGGATGCTCATTTTGCTAGCCACACATTTTCATATAACAAGAACCTTTTTTGGGGTTTGAGGGAGAGGGAAAGAGAAATCTGGTCAATATATTATCTGATTTTTCCCACCAGTGCTGAAAAGAAAAAAGTCTTGCATTTCTTTTTGAACTAGAACCAGCTAGAGATGCCCAATTTAAAGTTCCTAGAATCATAGCTTCAATAAGAAGATCAAAATGGAAAACAAAATTTAGACACATTATTATTCTAGATGTTTTCTCAGAACCTTTCTAAGAATTTAAAATATATGCACATCCACACTCATACCTCTTCTTGCTCTCCCTCTCTCACCCCCACACCAAATGAGATATCTCCTCCCCCACAGAGATATCTCACAAAATCTAGGGCATTTTAAAAGTTAAACATTAACATAGCATAAATAACTATGGTGTTTCTTTCCTATGAGAGTTTACTATTTCAACCAGTGTACAAAAATGTGAGCACGTATGTCAAGTCAGTTTTTCAACTTTGAATTTTCAGGAGTCTTATCTATTATTTTCTTTTCATGTTTTAGAATGTTATTGGTTGGGGTGGCTAGGTGGCGCAGTGAGTAAGAGCGCCGGCCTCGGAGTTGGGATGACCCGAGATCGAATCCGGCCTCAGAAAATGAGCACCCACACATAAATAATGACTAGCTGTGTAACCTTGAGCAAGTTACTTAACCCCAATTGCTTAATAAAAAAAATTTTTTTTAATAGAATATTATTGGTAATGAAGGGTAGTAGTTTTTTAATCCCTCTATTGTTATTGGGACAAAAGAAAGGAAGATAAGGAGATGGGGAGATTAAGAGAAAGAGGCAACAAATACGCATTAAGAACTACCTACTTAGAGTCAAGGACTATGGTAATGATGGGGATTTAAATATGAAAAAGAAAGACTATCCCTGCTTCTGTTGCTTAGAATTTAATGAAAGAAGACAGCTTAGTAAAACAAACTGAATGGGGAAGGTAAAGGGCAAGGAGGGAAGAATGGAAGCAGAAATCCAAAAGAGTTCAGTCAAGTGAAAATTGAAGAGGTAACTTGGCTTGGGTAACCCTCCTTAAATGGAGGAATTGGGAGGCTCTCTTCACTGAGGTGTCCAAAAAGGGGGGGAGGGTCTCAATCAGAAGAGCATAATGTTCTAATGAAGTATGATTATCAAGCAAGGCTGATTATAGGATTGTGAGGTTCCTGGGGGCATGATAGAGAAATCCAAAGGGGGCAGCCAGGTAGGAAATGAGATAACAAAAAGATGATACAACCATGTGTTCTCATAAATGAAAGCAAAAAAAAAAATTAAATTTCTTTTACAAGCTGGGTATTGTGCTAGACTCTTGGGATATAAAGCGTTGCTATACCTGTCCTAAATAAATTTATATTCTAAAAAATAGGAGACGACATTTAGTGGGATGGTGGCCAGGAAAAAAACTGTAGCTTCAAGAAAGGTGAATGGCACCATAGGGCAGTCAATAAGTTAACATTTTCCTGGAAGATTTAGCAAGTATTAAAATAAATTAATATGAGGTAATTAGAGATGAGAGAGACCACTCACAATTGGGGAACCAGGAAAGTTATGGCAAGGTGATAACACCCAAATTGAATATTGAATTAAGATAAAGACTGTAAAAGTGGAAATGAGAAAGTGATGCAATCTGAGCATGGGATATTATGGAAATAGTAGGAAGAGCTTTGGATTTGTATTCAGTAGTCTTGCCTCTTAAACTTCCTACTGTGTGACTCCTGGTGGATGATTCTTCTACTCCTTGCCTTCCTTTTCTCAGCTCTGGAATGAGGGTAACACAGAAGGGCTGTGGGAGAAATGCTTTTTAGTTGGACAGAAATTGGGTTTAGTTCTTTAATGTGAGTTATAGATAGATGACAGGAAAAAGTCAATAGGTCAGTAACTTATTCAGTATCACTACTTGGGAACAAACCTGTTTTTGGAGGGGGATAGTGAAGATGTTTAACTGATCAAGGATTAATTGATTTGTAATTTTTTTCATCATGTGACAGCATATTTTAGATTATTTTTCCATGCATAAAGTTCTGGAATCCTTGCTTTGTTCCCAGGCCCAGCTCAGAAGCTTTCTCCTGAATGTGTTGGGGGAAGGGTAATAGGTTCTCCCAGGGGCCCTGATCACTATCAGTGACCAGAAACCCTGCAATTCAGTCTGGAAAGACTTCACCAGGCTCAAGCAAACTTTGAAGCTGAGATTGTAAAAGTTCATTGTTATGCTGTACAGCACAGCTGGCAAGGGTTCTTAAGGAACCTGCAAACTTAAAGAAGGCAGGCATAGTTTTTTAAGGAGTCATAGTAGTAAATCAGTTATGCTAACTAGGTGAGTAAGGGTGGGATTAGAGAGGAATTAATGAGTGGTCAGTGCTTAAAGGAACTTGCACTTTTAATATAAACTGCTCAGGTGTATTGCCCATAATTCACTGGGAAATAGTCCAAGGGGAGTGGCTACCTGGAGGTATGGTTCTAGGCCTGAAATGTCACTAAGTCAGCCATCGGTCAGGGCCAACTGAGAAGTGCCCAGTCTGCCACCCATCAATGTCATGTTTGACAAGATGGATGTTGGGAACCAAAACTAACAGAGACTCTCAGTATGGGTATAATTGGCTAAGGAGTTAACCTATAGATAGCCTATTGAAGGATTCATGGGTGCAGCTGGCCACTTTACTAGGGGAGATAACATTTCCCTAAGCTAAAATGTTTATAGATGGTTTAGTGAAGGATTCATAGGTAGCTTGTTATTGTTTCAAGCAGATAAACAGTTCATGAATTGTTGCTGGGCAGAGTGCTGGCAGGGGGAAGGGGTAGAATTAATGCTTTGACACTGACTGGGGAGGAGGGTGGGAAAAGTGTGATTTTACAGACTGCTTTTACAAATTGATTTTACAGGCATAGATCCCAAAGCACCCCTTTTACAAACTGATGTTACAAACTGATATTACAGACTGATGTTACAAAGATAGATTGATGTTACAAATATATATCCCAAGCACCCCATCAAATGAAACCTTCCTTGTTCTCATTCTTATGTGTGTACATATGATAACCCACCCCGACCCCTTCCTGCCCCAGTACAATCTTTTATGATAAATATTAACAATAACTAGCATTCATATAGTTCTTTAAAGATAACAAAACATTTATAAATATTAATCTCACTTTCTCCTCAAATCAACTCTCTGAGGTAGGTGTTATTATCCTCCTGCTAAGTAACTTGCCCAGGGTCTTGGTCATCTCTCTCTCTCTCTCTCTCTCTCACACACACAGACACACTCACTGTTTGAGGTCATTGTTTGAGGTCAAATTTGAACTGAGATCTTCTTGATTCCAAGTCTAGTTCTCTATCCACTGTGCTACCTAGGTACCCCTTGAATGCAGCTCATTGGGGGAGCTGTTTTTGTTGTTTCTGTTTTTGTATCCCAGCCCCATGCACAGAAACCTGTAAAGTTAGGTACTTAAGAAACATTTATCAAATTGAATTGAATTGAGGAAGGACTCAAAACCACTCACATTTCCCTTACTGTCAGCAGACTTTTTTGGCTTATAAATCTAGCTCAGTGTTAGAAATGTGATTCCTGTACCTGAAGGCATTTGCAAAACTTTCAGAAAAAATGTCAGATGTGAGATTACCTTCAGGATCAGAGAATCACAGATCTCTTAATTTGGAAGAGATCTCAGAGGTCATGGAGTTTAAGCTGAATCAGAAAACATGATTTCCCTGCCTCCCATCCCCTATAGCATACTCAATGGTCATCCATAGCTTTTGCTTGAAGACCTTCAAAGAAGGGAAACATAACCCCATCCTGGAACAGGAGAAGCTAAAAGATCAAAAACAAACAGTTGAATTTCCAAGCAAACAAGAACAACAAACATTTCAGATATGCCTATTAAAAGCTGATTCACTGGACTCCTTTGGTTTAGTAAACTATTGAAATGCACAGATGGAATCATCAGAGTCAAAACATCACAGGGCAAAAAAAAATAACTCATATTTTTCAAGCAGCCAATATAAAACACGAAACAGTACTGTGACAGACATGTCAATGTCAGCAAGTAACCTACCTTGTCCAGAATTGTTTTGTATGCTAATCATGATAATCCCAGGAACCTTTTCCTGTGGTTCTTTATATAGATTTTGCAGAATAAGAGAATGTGGAATGCCTTCTTACTTAGGAGTTCCATAAATCCAACTTTGTTTAACTAGGGGAGTCCTTTGTTATCTACCGTAGTTATATCCGAAAACAGATAACCTTCAAGGATCAAAATTGTCTAAATTTTGACCTTCCTTTCAGGCTCAAACCTAAATGTCATCTTTGACTTTCTCTCACTTCCCCTCACCCATCTAATATCGTTCCAAGACCTGTTAATTCTGCCTTTGTAAAATCTTTCACATCCCTTCTCTCCCCTGACACGTCTGTCACCTGGTGCAGATCTCATCTTCTAATGCCTAAGTTATTTCAGTGCCTTCTGTTTTTTGTTCCTTCCGCAAATCTCTCCCCACTCTGATCCATCCTTCACTCATTGTCAGGTCTGACCATGTCACTGCCCTATTTAATCCACTCTAGTGATTCTTCTCATCTTCAGGATCAAATACAAAATCTTTCCTTCCTATCTTTTATCTTCCCCCACTTACTCTGTGGTCTAGTGACAATAGTCTCCTTGCTGTCCCTTGAACAAGATACTCTGTTTCCTGACTTAGGGTATTTTCATTGTTTTCATGCCTAGAATTCTCTCCCTCCTCATTTCCATCTCCTGCTGTCCTTGTCTTGTCCCAGTTATAATTCTACCATCTACAAGAAGCCTTTGCTAATCATCCTTCTTGTTAGAGTCTTCCTTCTATTGGTTATTTCCTGTTTGTCATGTATATAGCTTGTGTGGATAGGGTTTTGGCATGTGTTGTCTCCCTCATTGGACTATGGGATACTTGAGAGCAGGAATTTTTTTTTTTTGGCATTGGGGTCAAGGGGAGGAGCTTTCTTTATATCTCTAGTACTTAGCATAGTGCTTGTCACTTAGTAAGAAATCAATAAATGCTTGATTGTTGACTGACTAGGTGAATGTGCCTGTTCAGGAAAATGTGATTCAAACTCTTGTACTCCTTTCTGTGGCTTCATGGTTCCACATGCTATTCACTGATAAAATTGTTTCAGGACCTGGGACAGGTAGCACAGGGGGATCTCCCTACTTTTACACTTCATGTGCTTCTCACCTGTGCATGGTGAACCTTGGCTCATATTGAGATGGACTATAGACCAGAGATTTGGGTGTGATTAGCTATAAGGTAGAAAATGAACATTGTCCAGCATCCAGATTAGATAGATGTATGGATGCCTCATAAACTTATCATTATCATTAAATCTTGAAGTCTTCCTTTCTTCAACATCAGATTAAAAACAAAAGCCAGGTTTAGCACCCTTGTTTTTCATTTGCTTTCTTGATCTGTTTTTTTTTTTTTGAGGGCAATTAGGGAAGTAACTTGCCCAAGGTCACACGGCTAGGTTTTTTTTGTTTGTGTGTGTTATGTCTGAGGCCGGATCCGAACTCAGGTCCTTCTGACTCCAGGGCCGGCGCTCTACTCACTGCGCCACCTAGCCGCCTGTTTTTTTTTTTTTAAAGCAATTGGGGTTAAGTAACTTGCTCAAGGTTACACGGCTAGTCATTATTTATGCGTGGGTGCTCATTTTCTGAGGCCGGATCTGATCTCGAGTCATCCAAACTCCGAGGCCGGCACTCTTACTCACTGCGCCACCTAGCCGCCCCTTTAGGGCAATTGGGGTTAAGTAACTTGCCCAAGGTTACACGGCTAGGTTTTTGTTTGTGCGGATTAAGTGTCAGAGGCCGAACTCAGGTCCTTCTGATTCCAGGGCCGGCGCTCTATTCACTGCGCCACCTAGCCGCCCCTCTTGATCTGTTTTTTACATACTGCCTTTGGATATTTTAGCCTTATAAACACCTACAATTGAGAAATTGCCATCAGAATCAAATAATGCCTTTTTAAGGATTTAAAGACTTACTGAGAATCGAAGTGTAAATGCTTAGAACTTTGTTTGTGTTTTGTGTCTTAGTATCTTGACAAACATGTTACCTTTGTGTTTCAACTCTTTAGTTCATCTATTTCAAGTTATCCAGTATTCTATGTATTCTGCCTCGTCCTTTGGCTCTGAGTGAGAAAGGAGAGCTTCATCATAGCACCTCTGTTCAGCATAGCTGGCATTCTAACACATCTTTGTGAAGTGCTGTATTTAAGCAGTCATCTTTTGTCATTTATTATTTTTTTAAACAAATGCTTTATTAACTTCTGTTTTACATCGTTCATTTCCGCCAGATTTTGAATTACAATCATTCCCCCCCATTATCCCCCTACCCAACCTCCCAGAATAGTAGTCCCACAAGATATCGCTTCCTCCAATCTGCTCTCTCCCATACCTTCTCCCATACCCCCATCGACTTTTCCATTAGAGGAAAGTGAATCTTTGTGTCCCAATGCCTGCACATCTTATCTCCCTATTACAAGCAAAAGAGTATTAATAATAGTATTTATATATATTTGAAACATTTAATGTTACGACCTCGAATTTCAGATCCATTTCCTTCCTCCCTTGTCACCCATTCCTTCTTGGGAGATAAGTAATTCAGTATATGTTGTACATGTCTAGCTATGCAAAACATTATCATAGTAGATATATTGTACAAGGCTGCTTATAATTCCCTCCCACTCATCCCACCCCCACCTGGTCCATTCCCTACATGATCCTGTCCCTCTTCTATAGTGGGTACTTCCAACCTCCCCTCCCCCCAAGGATGCCCTCCCATCCATCATCCCTCCTCTCATCCCCCTTCCCCCTATTCTGCTGCAGGTTGAGATATCCCATTTAGTATGTATGTCATTTTCTCCCTGAACCAAATTCAGTGTGAATGTGGTTTTGCCTTTTTAGCCTTCCTTATTCTCCCCCTCCTTTGCAACCACTTCCCCTTGCTTCTTCTACATGGGATAGTTTACCCTACCCTGTCTCTCCTCATCTCCTCTTGCCACTTTCCTCTCTCACCTCATAATTTCATCCCTTGAGTATTCTCCCTTCCCAACAAATTCAACCTATGCCCTCTATCCATATATAACTGTAACCATATACACACACATTCACATATGTATTCATATGACCACACACCCTTCTTCCATTATTTTCATAGTGAGAAAGATATCATCAGTCACAGTTATTGCTTTTCCATATAGGAATGTAAATAGTTCAACTTTGATAAGTTCCTTTTGATTTCTTTTCCCTGATTACCTTCTCAGGCATCTCTTCCTTCTTGTGTCTGGATGTCAAATTTTCTATTCAATTCTGGCTTTTTCCTCAAGAATGCTTGAAAGTCCTCTATTCCACTGAATGACCATATTTTCCCCTGAAACAAAATACTCAGTTTTGCTGGGTAGGTGACCCTTGGGTTCATTCCCAGTTCTTTTGCCCTCTGGAATATCATATTCCATGCCCTTCGATCCCTCAGTGTAGAAGCTGCCAGGTCCTGGGCTATTCTGATTGTGTTTCCACAATATTGAAATTGTTTCTTCCTGGCTGCTTGTAGTATTTTCTCCTTGATCTGGGGATTCTGGAACCTGGCTATAATATTTCTGGGAGTTTTCTTTTTGGGATCTTTTTCAGGAGGTGATCTGTGGATTCTTTCAACCTCTATTTTGCCCTCTGGATCTAAAACATCAGGGCAGTTTTCCTTGAGAATTTCTTGAAGGGTGATTTCTAGGTTCTTTCTTTGATCATGGCTTTCAGGTAGTCCAATAATTTTTAAATTGTCTCTCCTGGATCTATTCTCCAGGTCAGTGGTCTTTCCCATGAGATATTTCACATTGCCTTCTAATCTTTCATTTGTTTGGATCTGCTTAACAGCATCTTGATTTCTCATAAAGTCACTAGCTTCCATTTGCTCCAGTCTAACTCTGAAGGAATGAATCTCCTCAGTGAACTTTTGAGATTCTTTTTCCATCTGGCAAATTCGACTTTTTAAGGCATTCTTCTCCTCATTGCCCTTTTGGGCCTCCTTTGCCATTTGAGTTAGTCTATTTTTTAAGGTGTTGTTTTCCTCAGTCAGGCTGTTGACCCTCATTTCATACTTTTCCTGCATCCTTCTCATTTCTCTTTCCAATTTTTCCTCCACTTCTCTTATTTGATTTTTAAAGTCCTTCTTAAGGTCCTCTATGGCCTGCAACCCACTCATGTTTTCCCCTGGGGCTTTTGGAGCAGGACTTCTGACCTCACAGTCCTTTTCCGCTCTATGCCCCCAAAATAGGAGTCTAGGGTTGCATTTTTCTGTTTCCTTTGCCTTGGCATGTTGCCACTTAATTGCTTGACTTTTGGGCTTGTTGCCACACTATGGCTTTAAGGCCAGCTAGAGGAATTTTCGTCCCGAACGTGTGGGGGGCAACTTCCGTTTCTGGCAAGCTGTAAACCCACCCACAACTTCCACCCTAGATCACAATCCAGATCCAGGGAGGTTAAAGCAAGAGCGATTACCCCCCAAGACTGATCGCTGGATCTCCCCACGATTTGTAGGCTGGGAGCCGGAGCTGCCTTTGAAAACTATAAAATGGCCTGTCTCCTCAGCGGCTTCTAGCCCCCAGGGGAGGGAGCTGACGCATTTCCCAAATACAGGTCCCAAAGTCCATAGGACACTAACCTCTTACTTTGTCCTAGGCATGTCTATGTTGATAATTCTGGAGTCGCCACAGCTCCTGGTGTTCTGGGGTTCCTCCATCAGGCTGCTGGCCCTGCCGCCCTGGGGCTAAAACCTCGGCTCATGTGGACCTGGGCTTGGCTAGGCTCCTGCGCTCTGCGCGCTGCCAGGTCCCAGACCTCTGCGCTGGTCCTTCCTGCAGGGCTGCTGGGCTGCTGGGCTGTCCTCAGTGGGAGGTTAGCTTCTCTGTGTCGTTCTGTGGGTGCTGGGGCTCCAGAAGTTGTTCAGAGTCCCCTTTTACATAGTTTGGGGGGAGTCTGGGGGCAGAGAGGCTTGGATGAGCTGTTTCTACTCCGCCATCTTGGCTCCGCCCCCATTCATTATTTTTTGTGTTTAATGTAATGCAATTCATCAACTTTATCCGAATTATACTTTATCAATTTAACTCTACTCAAGCAATGATTAAGCTCTTATCGTGTGTAAAACCAAAAAGGGGGGCATTTTCAGGATAAGATTCCTTGTTTTCTCTCTATACCTTCTTATCACAGAGCTACCATTGTCTTCAAAGAGAGCTCTGGGCACATTACAGGAATAGAAGAGGAATGTGCACAATGATTCATGAGAAGGGATGGATGTAATTGATTATTTAATGTACCTGTAGTCTCTAGTAATGGCATAAATCCCTGGAGAAGTTCTGGGTTGTCAGACTGTGTGCCTACTTATGTCAGATCACATATAGGCTAGCATGTGTTAAGAGTTCTGCAGCCAGGAGGACTAGGAAGTAGTCTGCATAAGGAGGGGAATAAATTTTTCTCTAGAACTACCCTGACACCCTGCTCCAACATGCCCACCCTCACCCCTCAGGATGGGGAGAGAAAGGTTTCCCACAGTTCAACCCAAAGGATCTGTGCATGATGTTGTCCTTGTTGATTTACACTTTTACTAAAGGATAAATATCTTTGAAGACTCAAATCATCAGTATCTGGCTCAGCAGAAGATCTTTTTTAAAGGAAGACAGAACACTTTTGGTTGAATATAAGCCAAGAGTTACCTGTAACTAAACTAGTAAGCTAGCTCCCAAATGACAGTATCTGATGATTCTTGACAATAATGGGGAGAGAGAATGGCTTTACCGAAAGACTAAAAGGAAACCTTAGTTAATATTATGTCTTCTAAATCACTGAAAATTTAAATAAAATTGAAAAACAAAGTGGTATGATAAAAATAAAATAAACACGATATATAAATACATAAAATAACAATAATGACATTTACATAGTGTCTACAGTGTTCTAGGTATTGTGCTAGTGTTCTAGGTCTTGTAAATATGATTTCATTTGATCATCCCAATAACCCTAGGAAGTAGGTGCTATTTTTTATAGTTGAAGAAACTGAGGTAGATAGATAAAGTGGTTTACCTAGATTCACACAGCTAATAAATACCTGAGGCTGGATTTAATCTAACTTCTTTAGTTCAGGCATAATATTCTACCCACTGTGCCAGCTAGCTGCCTATTTCATGTTATTTCTTGCATAATACTTTGCCAAGGCCTTTCCATGTATTTTTTGTCAAAAAGAAAAGTCTTTTCTTCCATCTCAGGTCCCCATTAACTGAAAAAAAAAATCTTCCTAATTTTGCTTTAAAATTCTTAAAGGAAATTAGCTAGAGCATTGTATGATGGGGTACCATGAAGTTGTTAAGAAAATAGGAGAAAGTTGTTTGTTTTTTTAATTTTTAAAGACAAGCCTTAACTGCTATTTTACATCAAATCAACAGAGTAACAGAGTAATTTTTATTGATTTATTTAATTAAATCCTAAGATACTTTTTTTTTTTTTTGGCACCATAAATATGAAGAGACTTTTCATGACCCCATTTCTAGTTTTCTTGGCAACTGGAGTGGTTTGCCATTTCCTTCTCCAGCTTGTTTTTCAGATAAAGGAGCCTGAGGCCACTAAGATTAAGTGACTTGCCCAGACTCCAGGCAGGGCGCTATCTCCATTGTGTCACCAAAGCTGCTGTCCATCTTCTGAAAAGTGAAGTAATAGACTTAGAACACAGCACAAGAAACCTTCCGGGAGCACAGTGCAGGAACTTGTTTAGCTTTACTATGCATATTTATTGCAGGGGTTTTGTTTTTCTTCCATACACAACCCCTTGTTGAGTGTTGGTAGGAGGGAAAACCAATTTTTGTTATTTGGAATAATCAAAGTTAGTAAAAATAAGCTAAAATGACAAGGTTTGACTAGATGATCTCTTAAAGTTCCTTCTAGATCAGATCCTATGCTGAATCCTGTGACAAGAATTTCAGAGGTCTTCAAGAAACTTTTTAAAGCCAAAGGTCAAATTAGAAAAGCCTTTTTTTGTGGGCTCGCTTATGAGAAGGAGCTTGGGATTCCATGGTCGAGATTCTGAGTGGCTGTATGTTCAGAGTTCCCAGACTGCTCAGATGTAAAGGCTCTCTGGATCCATGTATGTATGTAAAGTGTATAGTTGATTCAGGCAATAAGAGCCCTGTCCATTGGTCTTTATTTCTCTGCTCATATTTTCTCTGAAGTTCAGGGTGCTGACTTTTCCCCTGAACTAGTGAATGTAATTTTAAAAGATTGTTGACCCCTTAAATAGCTATCTTTTCCAGTAAAGCAGATCTAAGAACCTGTGCCAGCAGCCATCCTGGGTATGCCAGTGTGGTTGCTGCTACACAGGGGTTCAGCTAAGTGATGTGGTGGAGAATTCAAATCCGGTGTCAAATGCTTACTAGCTGTGTGTGACCCAGAGCAAATCACTTAACCCTTGTTGCCTCTGTTTCCTCACATGTAAAATGAGCTAGAGAAGGAAATGGCAAAGCACTCCAGTTTTCTTGCCCAGAAAACCCCAAATGGGATCACAAAGAATTGAATGCAACTTAATTTTCCAAGCCTCAGTTTTCAAGCCTCTCTATTTACCTTTCTCATATTCCTCCTTCCTCACTGATAGTGGTTCATGTGCCATGAATTCCTGGTGTTTCGGTTACTCTCATCTCTACTCTTATCGTTCTTTTCTATCATAGGTATTAATACCAGCCTATAACCTGGGTTTCTAAAAAAATGCTATTAACTGATAAAATGACTTCTGAGAAATTTTAATTGTTTCATACTATAGTTTTGGTCCTTATGTATTTATGCAGAGTAAGTTTATAAGACCACACACAGCCATAGAACTCTTTACCCACATACCACCACCATACATGCATTCACCATGCATATACATGCCTACTGACCTTGGCCTACACAGTTTGTATATATCAGCAGAGTAGAATTTTGATCCCTTATTTAAATTCTATAACATTTAGAATATTAAAATTGTTATGTAAAGAACTAGGACTAAATATAATTCTGTTTTCTGTACATTAATATGCTTTCTTTACACTGCTTTCTTTATACTAAATCAATTATATTGAGAAATAGGAAAGAAGCTATTTCATTTTGAGTATCACCTTCCCTATAGGAATAGTATCACCTGAGACTCTTGAGCCATATTCTCAGAAAAGGCCTAATTGGCTTAATATAATCTCATCACTGGTTATCCTCCTTATTGATCCAACTGGTTCTTCCATCTAACTAGATAAATACAATCTAGTGGGAGTACACATGTACAGAGAGCATCACATAGTCATATACAGGGACGAAAGGAGATGGGATCCCAAGACCTTCAAAGTAGCGACTTCCCTGGGTCACATGGCCATAAATAATTTTCATCCATATGACACTTCACAGAGTTTTTGCTCTAAGGATGCAGATTATCAACATCATGAAAATCTTGAAGCAGAATTAAATAGACTAATAGCGTAGGCTGGTTTCTGTTGGTCAAAGGGGGAATTGAACATTAGAGCACACCAACAAATGAGCATATGTCCAGGAGCCATTGCTGCATATTCTTTTTTTCCATGCAAATTTATTCATGAATCTTTTGAACTGAGAAGATTTAGGAAGTCAGCTGTACCATGACATGTGTGTGGTGGATATGGTTTTCAGTGGCTCCATGGTGAGGTTTGTGTGAAAACAGCTTATCCTGCTATTTGCTTTGCTAACATTTCAATTCAATACAAAAAAATTATATTAAGGATTTATTCCGTATAAGGTTTTGCACTGGGTACTTCCATGTCAACAACAAAGAAAAGGGTCAGTTTATATTTTGGCAAGGAGGGGAATGGCTTATAAATAATTATATATATATATATATATATATATATATATATATATATATATATATATATATATATATATATATATATATATATATATATATATATATATATATATATATGAATGTATAGATGATAATACCAGGAGGCAGAATGTATTCATAACTGATAACTAATGATTAGGAAATATTTATTTAATCAAAATTTAAAAAAATAACTAGTTCAAATTATAGGTCCTAAATTCACCTTCTTTGTTCATGTATTATGTAAGTACTTGCAGTATCAACACATAAGGGCAGGGATTGTCTCTTGTATTTTTAATATAACAGGTACCACACTGTGAACACTCAATAAATATTCATTGGTGGTGATGCCAGCCTCATTTCTGCCTCATAGCACCACAGAACCATCAGGAGATAGATAGCATGTTAGGATTTGGTTTAACTAGATCTGTGATTTCATACTGACTTTCTGTAGGGTTACAGATTTAAAAAATGGGTTTCAGGGAAGAAAATGTATAAAAGTAAATTCCTCCCTATTTCCATATCCTCTGGGCTAGTGACGGAGAAGGGACTAGTAGCAAATGAAGTCTTCTCTTTAAAGACTGGCCTCAAAACCCCAATGATTTCTTTCTTTTCACAACCAGACTTTCCTCAAAGCAGATTCAAATATTCACTTAAGGAATCTGTTAATGTTGGGATTTGTAGAATAGTATCCTGGCAGTATTTAAAAGGAAAGAATTGGTGAAAGGATAAAGGGAGGAAGAAGGATAAAGAATAAAAGATTGAAGGAATGAAGAAGAATGAAGGAAGGAAAGAAGAAAGGACTGACTCTAAGCTTAAGGGGAAAATCTATTATACCAATCACTAATTATATTTAACATATTTTGTAATCTTTATTCTTCAGCTTTCAGCTTCTAGAACTCTGATCTGAAATGAGGATTAAATAATTTTTTTAGTATTTCCTTACAAATCTTTGTTTATTTTTTTTTTGAGAAAAACAAGTATTATCCAAAATCAGAAATCATCAGTTTTGTAATCATATCCTTTAAAATAATGTGAGGTCAATGTCTACTTAATTCTTTCTTCAGATTGCTTTCTCCATTGCAATTCTCTATTTAACTCTTCTATATGAACTATGTTTGATCTTTCCTAATTGAACATTTAAAGAAAATTAGAAAATATATTTTGTGGGAGGAAAAAATGGTTAGATAGTATAGTATTGCTTTTCATTAACTCTGCATGCCTTATATTTCAACTAATCTGAGTCATTTTTACAGTACACATGTCAGCAACTAACATTAGGGTAGGGACTCAACATTTCAGTATAGAGGGAAGAAAAGAGACAACTGAAATAAAATATATATTTGACAAAGAGGAAGGGTTGACACACAGAAACACAGAATCTCAGTCACAAAGGACCTTAGTGTCTACTTAGTCTATTTGGGACATGACTGAAAACCCTCTGTGACATATTAAATAATCGGCCATCAAGCCTTCGATGGAATTCATCATCCAAATACCTAATCTACTTTCTAATGATTGTTAGTATGTTGTTGTTTTTTTCTTGACTTCAAGTCATCAAGTCTCTATAACTTCCCTTCAATGTTCTTTATGCCTAATTCCAAGTCTTAATTACTCTTCCATGTAAGAACCCTTTTGGTAAAGATAACCTGTCTTTCCTTCTTGAAATGAAACACCAGCAGCTCCTTCAGCAGATCATAATGTGGAAGAATCTCAAGGCATTATCCTGTTAATAATCCTCTGGAGACATTTTTCCAACTCACCCCATCAATGAAGTTCAACACATCTATAAATTATAGTCTTAGCTTTCTAGAGCACTGAGAGTTTAAGCTAAGGAACTTATTCAGGGTCACACAGTGAAGATGCATCAAAGACAGGTCTTCAACTCAGGTTGTCCTGGTTTTGAGGCCAGCCTTGTATTCATCACACTAACCTACCTCTCTCTGGTTTACCAACATTCTTCTGAAATACGATGCTTGGAACTATATGTGTAGTCAGTGATGAGTACAATAGTACTCTCACACTCCATTCTATTTTGGGGAAGACATGGCTTTTTTTTTTAATGTTGTTTATATGAATACTTGCACTCTTTTGGCCGCCACATTGCATGGCTTATTCATTGAATTTACAATCCACTAAAATTAGTGGATAAATCCACTGAAATCCAGAACTTTTCCAGGTTAACTATTATGTGGCCACTCCCTCCACCCTCCAGTCTGGTTATTTATGAAGTCGATTTTTTTTTAACTCAGGTGTGAAATTTTAGGCGTATCCAAATTAAATATCCTTTCATTGGATTTGGTCCTGTATTCTAGTATATCAGGATCTTTTTTTTTTTTTTTTTTGTATCAAAAATATCCATTTTCTTAGTGTTCCCTTACATATTTGTTTTGTTCACCTAATCCAGTTCAGATAGTTTTAAAAATGTATTTCCAAGTCATTATGCTGTGCATTCAGGATACAAAGATGAAAAATAACCTCTGACCTCTGAAACTTACTTGTGACTTACAGAATATAATAATGTATACATGGCAAATAATTTTAGGGAAGAGATAACATTATCCACTAGAGAATGGATGGAGAAGGAAGAATTAGGGAAGCCCTTCTCTGGGAAGTAGCTACAGAACCCAGCCTTCAAGGCAGTTAGTTAAGGGTCCTTCTAATAGACTTGGGTCAGAAGGGTGAATGCGTTCCAAAAATGGGAGACAAACTCTGAAAAGGCATATAAATGAGATGAAATGTTGTACACTAAGGAAGAGCAAGTAGACTTTGTGAACTTTAGTAGTAGTACTCTATACATGGTATAGTCAACATTTGCTTGCTAAATCTGAGATAGCTTCCTTTTCATATTCTACCTTTTTGACCACTAAAAAAAGCTTTGACCTTCACCACATTCCTCAACTTCTTTTCTCTTTTGATTGGAGAGGTAGAAGGTAGAGCCTCTTCCCAATGCTGTCCTTTATAGAGGCCAAAAATTGGAATTTGGCGTTCACTCCAACTCCATGGAACACAAATCTCCTGCACCCACTTCCTGCCTTCTTTTGTGTATTAGATTGTAAGCTTCTTGAGGGCAAGGACTATCTTTCTTTTTATTAATTTACCCCCAGTTGTTACCATAGTATTTGCCACATAGTAGGTGTTTAGATGTTTAATGGATTTGATTGGACTAGAGCAGTTGTTTGGCACAGTGGGTGAAGTGCTAGGCCTGGACTCTGGAAGACCTGTGTTCAGATGTGACCTCGGGAATAATCACTTAACTGCTTTTCTTCAAGTATAATAATTGCACCTATATGCAAGGGTTTTTGTGAGGATCAAATTATTTGTAAAGTATTTAGAATACTTGGACAGCTAGGGGGGCCCAGTGTGCCAGGGCTAGCCTCATCTTCCTGAGTTCAAATGTGGTCTCAGATACTTATTAGTTGTATGACCCTGGGCAAGTCACTTAACCTTGTTTACCTCAATTTCTTCATATGTAAAATGAACTTGAAAAGGAAATGGCAAACCACTCCAGTATCTTTGCAAGAGAACCCCAAATGGGGTCATGAAGAGTCAGACAGGATTGAAAAATGACTACACCCCCCCAAAATGAGCATATTGACTTGAACATAATAGGTACTTAACACTTGCTTATCATTCCTTGCTCCCCCTTGCCAAAGCGGAAACTTTCCGTGTGATTCTTGGAGTAAATGCTGAATTATTGTTTAACTGAAACCCCTCTCTTTCCCAAAAACATCCTTGCCAGAGTCTCTGGGTATTTACTAATTCATTGGCTTCCTGAGCATTTTGGAATCTGTTTGGGGAAGTACTTTCACTTCCATTGGTAGGACTTCCTAATAAACTGTTTCTTTTTTTATAGGGAAAGCACAAACTGCATGTTGACACAGGATTTGAAGGTGATTGGTGTGGCCTTGTTCCTGTTGGACACCCTTGTAAACAGGTCACCACAACTGGCCTCAAATGGAACCTCAGTAAGTGAAATTTCCTTTTGATTCTTGCTGAAAGTCATTTTGAAATTTTTAAATATTAAATTTAATTTTCCCAGAGTCATAATACACTTGCATGATTCCTGTATGTTCATGTGCTCTCCCTCTCTCTCTTTCTGTCTCTCTCCCTCCCTCCCACTCTGTCTCTGTCTCTATCTGTCTCTCCTACTTATGTTTTTACAACTCAGCACTAAACTTGGCAGTTTTGTGGACAAGGGTCTCTGTGATATTTGAATGGAATATGTTCATCTACATGGTGTAATTTGAAAGAAGAAAAGCCTTGTAAGGAAATTATCCTATGTCTCCACCAGCTTATTCTTGAATTAGCACTATTACACTTGCATTCCTTTGGATTAAATATTGACCTTTGAAGAGTATGTTTAATGCATATTTATCTGTGAAAGGTAACATCTTTAGTCAATAATACCTTAAATGTGAATTGAGGTACTCCTAGTATTTTCTCTGAGAGGAAAATTTTGCAACCAGGAATACACTGAAGAATTAGGGAGAAAACAGACGTCTGAAAAGGAATGCAAAGGACTCAGGGAAGGATGGTGCCATGTCTGGAAGTAGATAGTTCTGAAGACAAAACTTACCCATTGCAAACTATATAATATTATCTATAGAAAAGACTTTATTGGTTATGCCTAGAACCAGGTCAGTTAGCCATAGCATAATTTCCTCCTTGGACAGACTTTATTCTTATATAGAAGAATAGTCAAAACCTATAAAGTTTTGGCTGCTATTGAAAAGTTTTTCAACTATATTTTATTTTGACTAGACCTTAACTATATCCTCAAACTCTGATTTGAAAAATGCAAAAACTCAATGTAATTAAATAAATGCTGATTACAGTTAAATCTGTCAGGTATTATAGACTGTCACAAGGAAGAGCAATGCCACTCACACATTTGTAGCAAATTGATTTGACTGATTGCAAAAGGATGTCCATTTTAGGAGACTAACCACCATTTCTGGGATTCTGAAGTATTCTAAATATTCTAAAGTAATTAATTTCTTCATGAAATATAAAAACTTTTATTCAAAATGATAACAGTTTGAGCATAAGAATTTAAAAATTCTCAGAAATCATTCAGAAATAATCAAAAGGCACTACTGGTATTTTAAAACAACTTTTAGAGAGCTCATCAGAATGTGAAGACCCAGTAGTCCTGGTTCCCCTTAGCTCACAGAAGTATGTGATAGGCTTTTTAATTGTTTAGCTGAGACTGATGGGGCTCTTATTCCAGTTTAAACAACTGCTTCACTTTTCTGAATGCTTTTATATTTCAAGACCCTGAATCTGGCATGATCCTCAGTTTCACTTTTTTTTTTTTTTGGAGGCGGGAAGGTAGGACAGTTGGGGTTAAGGGACTTGCCCAAGGTTACACAGCTAGCTTTTCTGTTAAGTGTCTGAGGCTGGATTTGAACTCAGGTCCTCCTGACTTCAGGGCCGGTGCTCTATTCACTGCGCCACCTAGCCACCCAACCCTCAGTTTCAAGAGCATAAAATTGAATAAAAAGGATCTTTTATCCACTTTCCCCCTTCTCTTCACCCCACCCTCCACCCCAGCCCCCTAGTGTCGGAGTAGAATAAAGGCAAGGCCCTCAGAGATTTGCCTTTTTTCATATACTCCTCTCCTCAGTTTCCCCTGATATACCATTCCCCAAAACTAGCTTTGTCTCTCCCATGGAGAAATTAGTAACATAGGTCTCTAAAGTCACAGTTCTCTAGGAAGAATTTGTTGTTCCCTGAAAAGAGAAATAATATTGGCAGTGTTTGGTGAGTTAGATCGCATTTACCTTTCTAATCTAGGAGACTGGTCCAAACTGAAAATCATCTTTCAAGTCTCTCATTTTACCTAGGTTATAACCTAATGGAGAAAAAAGAATGTTTAAAACCTTGTGAAAGCGAGATAGAATGGACCACGAGATTAAATGACTTACTTCGCTAAGATCACCAAGCTAGTTGATGGCAGAGCTTGCACTAGATTTAAGGTTTCATTTCCTTTGTTTTAAGTTGTGGCCTGACAACAGTGAAAAGACCTTGGAGTCAAAAAATGTGGGTTCTGGCCTCCTCTCTCTTTCATTTATAACTTCAGTAACCTTGTGAAAGAATGTATTATTTCTCTAGTACTAAGCATCTTCATTTACAGAATGATGGGTTAGTCTAGACATCTCAGCTCTAAGAGCTGCCTTAGCTCTAATACTGTGTGATTTTATGAGCAAGAAACTGTAGATACTGAGCATAACCCACAAAGTGTAGGGGATGGCTTGTGGGTGGGACTTCAGCTTTTGGTATGGTACATTAAGAAACCAAACTCCAAGAAGCAAAATTACCTCAGTTAATTCTCACTGTTACATGGGGTGTCTGAAGGAATAGGGAGCATTTTTCTCAGCAAGCATTTCCTCAGCCTCATTATTAGCCAGGAACTGTGCTAAGTGCAAGGGGTGCAAAAAGAGGTCAAAAATAGTCCTTCCCCTCTAGAAGCTTATATTCTACTGGGGGAGACAACACATAATTAGGTACACACAAGATACAGAATATACATGGAAAGCAGTCTGAATGGGGAAGACACACAGGCCTAGATCAGGGTTGAGGAACCTAGGACCTCAAGGCCACATGTGACCTTCTAGGTCCTTGGGTGCAACCTTTTGACTTGAGTCCAGGTTTTACACAACAAATCTTTTTTTTTTTATTTTTTTGGCTTTTGTTTTTTTGAACTCAGGTCCTTCTGACTCCAGGGCCAGTGCTCTACTCACTGTGCCACCTAGCCACCCTGGAAACAAATCCTTTTGTTAAGGGGATTTGTTCTGTGAAGTTTGGATTTAGTCAGAGGGCCACACCTGAGGACCTGGAGGGCCACTTGTGACCTGGAGGCTACAGCTTCCCCACCCCTGCATAATCTTTAGGGAGTGAGATGGGGAGACAGTAAGGTGAAGACCAGCCTGGAAAGGGTCTTCTCAGAAAGTAGGACTTGAGCCAAGTCCTGAGAAAGCCAGGGAAACCATGAGATGACCATGATGATGCAAAATCATTGGCATGAGGGATAGCCGGTACAAAGACTTGCATTAAGACAGTGGAATATCCAGTGTGAGGAACTGCAAATCACATTGGCAGCAGAGTGAGGGATAAATTCAAGTCTGGAGGAGGGAGGCTAGTTAGAAGGCTACTGCAATCATCCAAGAGAGAGTTTTAAGTAGTTGTAGATAGCTTTAGATTGCTGTGTGAATGGAGAGAAGGGGGATGTATCCCAGAGAAGGGGGAAGGTAGAAATTATATGGTTTAATTATAGAGTAGGCTGTGAAGAACCTATCTCCAGAGCTACCTTAGAGTTCAGAGTCCTAATGAAGCTTCTCTGGGCCATTTCCAAACCTCAGCTGTGCTCCATGCTCTTAGTCTTTACTTCTGCCCTAGGGTCCATTCCTTCCCAGCCCCACTTGCTGAGAGGTGTCAGCAATTCCAGAAGACAAGTTCATCAGTGTTAATGAGTACAAATGTGTTCTTGCCCTTTTCTCGGAAACATATTTACATTTTAAAAGAGGCGCTCTGGAAATGATGCCATTACAAGATGCTATCACTCATTAGAATTATAAATTACCATTCTGTTTTGGGGGCTGGGCTGGGTCTGGGAGGAGATGGCTTATAGTTAGTCTGGTTTAAAATTGTGAATCCCTTTAATCACAAAGAAATAGCCTTCTCTATAGACAGGACTATCATTATTCCAAGAAGGCCACAAAGAAAATATTCGCCATGCAGAAAGATGAGAAGTTACATTAGGAGCATCATCAGAGGCAAAATAAGATATTCAGACTCTCTTGTTCACTTTCCCTACTCAGCAAAAGCCTCTTAAAATGGGTGATTTCAAGTAAGCTGCCACACAAGGAAAATGGAAGGTGTCATGCAAAGCATAGAGATCTCAAATGAAATTCGTGGGCATGAAATCTTGGGTGCAATCAGCTGGCTTCTTATATTATGGCAAACTAACATGGTTGTTTAAAGAAGTTCCCAAGAACTACCATTTGAGAGCATATTCCTCCATTATTGAGGAGAGGGCCAAGGAGATGGTGATTACCAATGAAGATCTACAAAGAAAATGATAGTCCAAATATGGAAGCTGCTGGCATTCCTTTATATACAGATGAAATCAAAATTCCCTACTTGTACTTGGATATTCCTAACACTTTTTTTTCCTCTTTTAAAATCTATACTAGGTAAGGCCTAGGATTAGAGTGTGGACTTTAACTATTCTAATTCTTTGTTCTTAAAGACCCTTGGATTTGGATCTTGTAATGTTAATTAAATATGAAGATCTTCCCCTTCCATTAATAGGCCTGTGTGACCACATGTGTCCCCTTTTCCCTTGGAACAGGAGTTGTGTTCCAAGGTCTAAAGGTACACAGGTATTTCAATCACAGATGTCTTGCTGCTTTCACAGCTGTGATACATCCTGAGTCACATAGACCCCACTGGGGGAAGAACTTGAATAAGGGGGAGCTTTCTTAGGGGAGGCTTGCTTATGGGAAGGCTTTTACACCTTTTGGTGCTAAACTAATCAGGCACTGAGTAACAAGGGTTGTGATGCCTTCTGGCTATGAGCCTATTAGTTAAAACCTATATATACTGGGCGGCTGATATTTTATTTGGGGGCTTGCTCACATTCTCATGACCTTTTGATTCGCTGGACAGGACAGTACCTGTTTGTTAAGAGCCAACTCAACCACTCAAATGTTGGTGCTCTCCTGGTCTGGTGATGTATGTAGGTGGTTGCATTGTGTTGACAGTACTTATTTGTAATTAAAGTAAAAATTATTGACCCCTTTAAAGTTGTCTTTCCTTTAGAAAAGGAGATCAAAGAACCTGTGCTAGCAGGACATCCTGGGTGTGCTAGAATGCTTGCTAATACAGATCTTTAAGGAGATATTCTTATCTGTATATTTCCAAAATAGTTGTGCACCTTCTACACAGCTATAGGTCTTTGAGAGTTTTGATTTGGGATCTTATGGCTCAGGTTTTCCAGTGCAGTAAATAGGCAAGCATCAACAACAAAAAGCCCAAAGGTTGTATTAAATCCAACCATGGCTTAAATACATGATTTAACTCACCAGTCTCCTACACCAGTCAGCAATTAAACATTAAAGCATACTATAGAGTTGTAGAAAAAGCATTGAAGTTCCTTTGGAGCTTTTGATCAGTACTTTTAAATTTTGGATCTTTGTCTATCTGTCTATCTTTTGGATCAACAAGTAAGCAGGAGTTGGAAAAACTCTGTCATTACTAAAGGATGTCAATTTTGCATGAGCAGTCAGTAAACATTCCAAACAAAATAGCTGAAATGAAAGAAGGAGAGTGGGAGAAGAGGGAGGCAAAAAGGAAGTGGGCTTAGCAAGACAGGAGAAAATTAAGAAAGAAAATGGAAAAAAAATGGAAGAGATTCTTGGCAGGACCTAATGATGGATAGCAGTGAAGCAAGAGAAATGCAGATTCTGAAGTATACAGCTTCAAACTTTTCAATAATTTTGCCAAATAAACCTTTTTTTTTTTAAAACTAGTGTTGTCGACTGCTCAGACCTTTTATTTAAAACAACTGCCAACTCCAAGTGCATTCCAAGTGGCTCATTCATAGTCCCCTCCTTTGTGTTACTTCAAAGAAATTGAGGTGGAAAATAGAAGGGAAATTGACAGCATGAAATTATTTCTTAACATTGACAAGAAGTGAATTAAAGCCCTCAATGCAGGTGGAGCAATATTGAGTACTAAAATTAGCATGGAAATCGAGTTTAACAACAGTTTTTGTCCTTATGTACTATCATTCTAAAACTTTGTCATAATACCTGCTTAGGATTTCTATCCAAGCTAGCTGGAAGAGCATTTAAATGTTAAGCTAACAATGGGACAATTCCAGCATCCATAAAAACACAGTGCTTGGTAATGTTGACTTTTATGGGAAAGCTGTTCTTGGATCCTCTTTCTACATGGCTTAATCTTTGCAACTCTGAAAGTCATTCTAGTGAGCTGTCTTAGTTCAATACACCTGCAATACACACTTGGGCTATAAACACCTCATGAGTTAATACATCTACTTTTTCCTTTTTTTTTTCTTTTAAAAAATTCAATTCCCACATGCAAAAACCACTTTCTTTAAAGACTGGAAGGATATTTTTAAATTGTTAGATCAATATTTCCTGCCCAAATCATGGACAGTCTGCTTTGCTCTGTGAGTTTCTATTTGAAAAACAAATAGAAAGCAACCTTTGTTAATCATTCATCTTACCAGACAGTTGTCACCATTCTAAAACAATGACCAATTAAGTAGCATTCCTAAGACACTTCGAAGAATTTATGCATTCAAAACCTAGAACCAGACTTTCACTGGCCAAACTCAGCTAGCTCAGCCCACCTTAGCCTCCTCTCCAGATGCATATATTTGGCCAGGGGTATAATGGGTTGAACATGGGAAGAGAAATAAAAGCAAGACTCTTTTATACACTGCATTTTTCCACAGCTATCTCATAATAACTAAGGTATGCTTGTCCTCATGACTTGCTTTATATTCAGTATGGGTCCAAGAAAAGGCCCTTTATTAAAAAACAAAAAAACCTTTCTCTACTTCTGGAATACCTCTGGTTATTTTGTCATTTTTCTAACTGGTGAATTATCTTGTTCCATAATTAGGAATAAAAGGCTTAAAAATACAAATAGACTGGGAGAGGGAACCCACTTGTGGGGTTGTGGTTTGTCCTACCAAAACATAAGTGACAGACAGCAAAATTTTTTCCTGTTTAATTTTATGGATGGAAAGATATATTTTTTAAGTAAATAAAATGACTTTGGATATGAGAAAAAGGAACACTATTGAATACAAGGTCATAGTTATGCCAAGTAAATTTTTTTCTTTTAGTCTTTACTAAGGAATATATTAAAGAGATTTTTACTCCTAAATCAACTTAAAATATTAGTGATAGATTTTATTTTGACACAATAGAAGTGTCCCAAGAAAAATTCTATCCTGACATCAGCCAAGTAAGTACTTTCCCAAAGACAGTACTACCTGATATCATGATTATAAATGACCTTATATGGTGCTTTCTTGGTTTACTTATTGTTTTTTACTTTTACTTTTTTGGTTTACTTATTGTTAACAGGATAGAAGTGATTTTATTTTGATACTTGGTTCTTCTAAGGCATTCTCTGGCTTGTCAGTGGATGGCCCCATCACCAGTTTTACTTTCATATTGATAACATGTTTTCCTTCTTAGGTTAAACTAGACAGAAACTCTTTGGAATTATCATTTCCCAAGAAGGTAATATGGAACAAAGGTGACTTGGATTTGAGTAGGATGAAATATTGGAAGAATACTGCTATAGAAAATAGAACTGAGCAATTTCTCTAACTGTTAGTGATTTAGAGCATCTTTTTTCACATGGCTATTGATAGCTTTGATTTTCTTTCTCTGAAAGCTTCCCGTTTATTTCCCTTGACTATTTTATTAATTGTGGAATTACTCTTATTCTTGTAATTTGACTCAGTTTCCTATATATATTTCACAAATGTCAGAGAAACTTCCTGCAAAGATCTCCCCCTCCCCGTTTTCTGCTTTTCCTCTATTTTTAGCTACATTAGTGTTGTTATTCACTAAGCCTTTTTGGTTATCTTTATGTGACAGTTGATCTGAACCTAAAATACTGGAAAGGATTTTAACTGGGAAAAAGAAAAGGAAGAGATCAGCAGTCAGTTCCTTGCTTGTCCCACCATGATCCACAGGCTAAAAGACACCAAGCAAAGCAAATAGATTATTTTTAGAGCATATTTTCTTGAAAGACTATTGTCTTTCAGTTTAGTGCTTCCTACTCTCAAGTAAGGATTCTGTTTCCCCTCATGTAGGACTAATACGCCTAGCCCACTTCAAACAGGCAGATAAAATGTATTAAATATATATTTCATTAACTCAGTCCAAATTCTGTTTTATAAAGTTGTGGGGACTTGAACTCAACATGATTGATTTCTGTTCTTTTTGGTACTTGTCCTTGTGATCCTGCAGAGAGCACCAGGAACTAACAATAATTCACCACATGACTCAGATCTCTCCCTCTCCCCCCTCCCTCTCTCTCTCTTCTCTCTTCTCTCCCCCTCTCCCCCTCCCTCCCTCCCTCCCTCCCTCTCTCTCTTGTTTATGTTTCTCCATATTTGTTATGGTGGGTTCTGGGCATTTAAATAGGAAAGCAATTAATGTATATTTGTAGGGAATATGATGAATGGGGTTTTGTATGTTGGCTAATCTTTTACTGACCTACATTCAAGAACACTATTATATTTCAGGTTTGCCTCCTAAGTTGTCTGAATGACTTGATTTCCTAGTATTCATGTGGGCAGGTTGACTGATGGGAATGACTTCAGTGTAAGCTCAAGAGTCCTTTTCTATTTCCCCTCTCTGACGTTTCATTTTTGTGCTGATTCAGAAATGAATTCTGTGCACTCAGCCATCCAGTTAATATATTGAGATGAGAGAACAGCAGTCCTTAGTGATTACATGAAATATAGGAGAGAAGTGAGGAGTGAATACAGGTGGTTGCAGAGGGGTGAGCTGGATACAGCTGTGTTTCCTTAGTGAATTAATTTGGTCACTCTGATTCCCCTGGAAGTATACAGAAATGTGGTTGGATTTTTATTCATACAAAGCATTGAAGAGAACGTTGTACCCATCACCAAAAGCATCAGTTCTTAGAGAGAAGGAGCATGCCATCACGTCTAGCACCAAAACTTCGAACTGCCAGCCAGCTACCTGCAAGGCAATGCACAGTACTTGCTCAATTGTGGTTTCCTCAGCTTCCAAGGATTCAATTAATACCTCTATGCTAATGGCTTTTTATATCTGCTTATCCAGCCCTCATTTCTCTCTTGACCTCCATTCCCACTTTTCCAACTGTTTATTAGACATTTTGAACTAGATGAACCTTAGACATCTTGAATGCAACATTTTGAAAACTGAGCTCATTGCCTTTTTCCATTCCCCAAAAGTCCTGCAATTTTCTCTGCTTCCATACTACTGTCAAGTATACTGCCATTCTCACAGTCACTCAGAGTCACAATCCATGCTGTATTGTGTTGTGTTGTGTTGTGTTGTGTTGTGTTGTGTTGTGTTGTCTGCAATTCCTCAATCTCTTTCCACTAACGTCCAGTTGAGTATTCAATGTGGGACACTCATGTCCTTTGAGAGATTTGAAAGATGCTTTGGAAATCCAAAATGGCTTTACAAATGAATAAAAGTCAAATGCTTTGGATTCAGAACAGTCTCATACCAAGAGAAGTGTAAACAGGTTCCTAGCTTGCCTTACTGCCAGTCGTTGTCATTGTCGTCGTCATCACCATCATCATCATCACCATCACCTTGTTCTTTTCTTTTTCTTCTTCTAGCTCATCTTTATCTTCTTTTTGTCCTTCATCATTTGTAACATCTTTCATATATGCGCCCATCTTTCCTCTGGTATTGCCATAGCCCCAATGCAGGCCCTCATCACCTCATACCTGGGTAATGCCTCAGTGGCCTGCTGGTTGGTATGCCTTCTGTAGTCTCCCCTCACTCTAGTCCTTCCTCCACTTAGCCATCAAATTGATCTTCCTATTGTGCAGGTCTGATCATGTCATCCCTCAATCCAATGATCTCCAGTGGTTTATTATCACTTCCAGCGTCAAATATAACCCACACCCCCCATTTCAAAACTCTTTAAAATGCTCCTCCCCCACCTTCTATTGTTTTATTCTTATACCTTATTTCCTTCCATGAACATGATTTAGATGCACTGGTCTCTTTGTTGTCCCTTGCATATGACTTTCTCTCTCCTGACTGCAGTTTCACTGATTGCTCCCCATCTCTAGAATTCTCCCCTTCTTCATCTCCTCATATCTACTGGATACCGCAGCTTCCTTCACTTCCCAGTTAATGTCCCACCTTTTACAAGGAAACTTTACTTATCCCCCTTAATGCTAGTTCTATCCCTTTGGGATTATCTCCAGTTTGTTCTTGTTTGTATATATTTGCTCATCTGTTGTCTTCATGACCATGACTTGCTTGGTTGTATCCACAGTACACGATACACCATTCTCCAAAGCTGCCCTTCCCCCTTTCCTTTAGAGAAGTTAGTAACAGAATTATACATAGTTCTTTAGGAAGAGCTTATAGTTCCCTTAAAAAAATGAAGATAAAGAAGAACATGAAGAAGAAAAAGGTGATGATGGTGATGATTAGCAGTTAGGTAAGTTAGAACCAGTTCACCATTCTCTTGTTATGCAATTGTTCTGAATCCAAAAGCATTTGAATTTATTCATTTGTAAAGCCATTTTGGATTTCCAAAGCATCTTTCAAATCTCTCATCTCATTTTATCCATTCTATACCCTTTGGAAAAAAAAAAACCAACTCATTGTGCTCAAGGAGCTTATGTTATTGAGGGAAATAGCAATCTAAATGGCCAGATAATTACAAGGGGAAGGGAGGGAGCAAGCATTTATTAAGTGCCTGCTATGTACCAGGAACTATTGTAAATATTTTACAAAGATTATCTCAGTTGAGCCAAAAATAAATTCATTGGAAATAGAACATACTCTTAGTGGGGAGACATTTTATCTGGGGGTTTGGAGGGGAGGACCTGGAAAAGCCATCTTAAGAAGGTAAGATTTGAACTGTGTTAAAGGATGACAGGGAATCCAAGAGGAGGAGGTGAGAGGCAGAGCATTCCAGGTTTAGAAGATCCAGTGCAAAGACATGGACATAGAAAATGGAGTGACCTATGGAACAACTTCAGGTAGGCCAGCATTGTTGGAGCATAGCATACATGAAGGGAATGAAATGTGAGACAGGAAACAAAGGAGGAAGACAGTTTATGAAGATTTTCAGTTGCCATATGGAGGAAGCCCTATTTGCTCTCTGCTACCCTGTGCCTCTGAAGCAGATTGAGCCAGAGGATGGCAAAGACAGAACTCTGTTTTAGTAAAATCACCCCTTGATAGGTGAGTATAGGATGGATTTAAATGGAGGAGACTTGTGGTAAGGGGGCTATTTAGAAAGCTATTACAGTGGTCCAGGTAAGAGGTTATAGGGGCCTAAACTAGGGTTGTGTTATTTGAATAGAGAAAGGAAAATATGCAGATGAAGATTCAAAAATGATATTGAGGATGTGAGTTTTGGTGCCTGGGAGGATGGTGGTGCCCATTACAATAGCAGGTGGTAGTGGGGGAATTTGGAAAAAGAGCAGGGTTATGAGAAATGGAAGAATTCTGTTTTGGATATTTTGAGTTTAAAAAATGTCTTATATATTGCATATCCAGTTTAAGGTATTCAGAAGATAGGTGGTGGGTGCCATGCATGAATGTAGCTTAGCAGAAAGGTTAGGGCTAGGAATATTGATTTGAGAGTCATCTGCGTAAGTGTGATAACCAAGTCCATGGGAGCTGAGAAGATCCCCATGTGGACCTTAAGATGGGGGGTGGAGGGGTGTCAGGACTATCAAGGAAGTCAAAGTGACTAGTCTGTACATCCCACACCCCAGCATTTTATCTTGTGGCAGCAGCAAGTTCCCAAGAGAAGTGGTGATAAGGCCTGATGGGAGTGGGGAGGAGAAGCTTCTGTTGTGCTAGGAGAAAGGCTGTCATGTCTGCATACTGGAACCTGTATCCCGTGAGTGTTAGACAGTGTAGTGTTGTCCAATGCAGGGAAGGTGCCTTTGTGCATGATGGAGAGAGGCGTCCCGTGCTACTATTTTCATTTAGAGCTTTACACTCAAGAATCTCAAAGAGTTTAATAAATCATTCCTCAGAACAGCTTAGTGAGGCTAGGAGGGGTCAGCCATTAAATTATTCCTCATTTACACTCAGGCAGAGTTTAAGTGATTTGTCCGAGGTCACACAAGTACGTCTGGAAACAGGAGCTGGGTTTCAAAGCTCCACACTCCTGGCTCCAGCCATAAGAATCCTCCTACATAATGATCCATTACACTGTGGCCTGATCCCATATCAGACCACTGTTCATGTTCCTATGTGTACACATTATATTTCAAATATATTCTAGATACATTAGCACTTTTATTTTCTGAAAATCATCTCTATCTTTGTAATTATTCTATTTCCTTGACAGTGTTAAGTGATATGCATTAACAACTGGTTTTTTTCATCTTTTTCTTTCTATTTTTTCTTTCTATTTTTTAAACCAATTACAACACTTAACAAACTTATTTGTAAACATTTTTCAAAATTGCCTCCTTGCAATGTTGCAATGGTATCTCTCTCCAGGGGAGACAAACAGGTTATGGGCGATTTAAATCTGACATATAATTAAGGAAAATACAAATTGAATACCTGTAGTGTTTTCAATTGACTTATTTCTCACCAAAGGCTGCTTTTCTCAGTACAGATAAGTACAAAGGGGCTTTATTGTCTATCCCATCAGCACTGTGTGCAACCAGTAACTATGGGAACTAGACAGGAAGGCACAACTTGTTTCCCAGCTTGTCATGCTCTGGAATAGGGTTCTTGTCCCATGACCCATATGCCAAACAATAAACATTTTTATTAACTGCCTACTATGCACTGTGTTAATAATTATACATATATGTACATGAAGAAAGTACATCAAAAAATAATGATTCACACTTATACAGAGTATCCCAGAAGTCTTAATGTTGTTTTCAACTATTAAATCCTAAAATTATACCAAGGCTTTGGGAATATCCTACATAGCACCTTAATCTTCACAAAATACTTTCCTGATAACAGTTCTCTGGGAATAGGTCATGAAAGTTTCATTATCCCCATTTTTAAAAGAAGTGAGACTTAGATTCAAAGAGGCTGAGTCATTTATCCTTGGTCCCATGGGTCAGCTAACTTCCAACTAAGGTGTTTAGGGGAGGGGCCACCCTGTGTTGTTTGCTGCCTACAGGATGTAATTCCATATTGGTTGGAGAGAATACTGATTGTGTGAGGGGCAGATAGTGTGAGAACTTTGGAGAGGAGAGACATTCTTATCTCCTCAAGAGAGAATATGTGATTCTGTACTGTTATGGCTGGAGGGAAGAATGAAGAGAGGGGAGAGAGAGAGAAAAAGAGGGAGAGGGAGGGAGAGAGAGGAAGAGGGCTTCCATCTCCTCAACATATCTCTGATTTCCTGTTTCCTTCACTAAAGGGAATTTCCTCTTTGGTGAGCCTCCCTTAGTTGAGGCAAGATTCTTGTTAAGCTCACTGAAAGAGCTGATTTACTCTTCTTTATTTTCTTCCATATTTTGATCTGTAAAACTTTTCTGACTTGCTTACTGTCTGTTTGGATAAATGGATTTACTCACTATTCACTTTTTGTAATAGTTTGTGTAACTAGAATTTTGTGGGAATGCATCAAATCAGCATAAGCTAAGAGGTACCCCCTTTAAAGGATATCAACCAGGGAAGTTAGCAGCTTTTGAACCTAGAAATCATGCCCCTGGCCCAACAACATTGGGCAAAGAGGATCCAGATAGATTTGATTCTTTTCTGGCACACCCTCTTTCAGATGAGAACTAGATGTCCAGCATCATGATCTTTTCCTACTTCCCTCAAAAAACCAGGAATCACAGTATCCCTTGGACCAGGGTTAGCAAAATTCCAGATATCTCTCCATGCCTCCCCTCAAGCCTCCTTTATATATATTTAGACATCCCTTTTGGTCATACATATAACCTCTATGGGTAGTATGCCTTACACATAGCTACTATGGTTTGGCATTGAGGTGTAAACTGAGGTCCCCTGACTTGAATTCTTTAGATCTTTAAACTTATCTCAGTCTTCCTCTCCTGTAAATGTACTCTTTTGATTTTACTCTGATTCACTTTCACTGGAATAAAACATGAATACAATTCTGGTAGTCTTTCTCTTGGCTTTGTTCTCTTCATCAGGAGATACCCAAATAACCTCTGTAAGGAGAACTCAAAGTTAAATACACTAGTTGAAGCAAAAGGCCTTTTCCAGAAGCATACAAGACAATCAAATCAGCACAACAAAATGTTAAGTCAAATTCTGAGCAATCTCTCTTCTCTCTCTCTCTCTCTCACTCTCTCACTCTCACTCCTCCCCCCCCCCTGCTCCTGCTGGGAGTTAGGAGGAAGCAGATAAATGTGTTGAAGTATATGAATACCACAAAAGTGGATTAATGTATGTGCAGAGGGAGGTGAAGGAAGTTGTTAAAATTCTAGGCTTTTGGGGGGAGTCTGGGTTTGAAAGGAAACAGCTGCTTTCCCAGATGCTTTTCTATGGTCCATGTGTATATTGCTGTGGTGGTGAGGCATAGACTAAAAGTAGTCATCTTAAACTAAGATGCTAAAAATGACGATGAGTAACTTTAGTTTTGAAGGTAGCTATTCTGGAGTGGGGGATGGGGAAGAATAATAACTTGATCCTGTGCCTGTAGTTGATATATTTGGTAATTTAAAGAATCTGATATATTTGCCTTTTACTGGAAGGTAAAAAGGATTTTGATTTAGTGCCCTACATCCTTTAGCTGTGTGAAAAGCCTATTCAGTACATTTCTGGAGCTGTGTGAAAAGCCTACTTAGAGGGTCCTCTAACTGTTAATGACTCTCTGAGTACTGTTCTCTAAATATTTCATGTGTGTTGGTTTTGTCTTCATCATTAGGTTATAAAAAACTTGAAATCAGAAGCCATGGCTTAGATTTCTTTATGACCCCCATAGCAGCCAACATAGTATCACTGTTTTCTAAATGCTTGCTGCATCCCAACCTTCCGTATCTAAATCAAGCTTCTATACTGCTCTCATTTGCTTCAGCTCCTAGATGGTATAGTCAGGTGCAAAACTTGGCTGGGTAAAGTCTGTAGTGTTCTGTTCCAGATGTAGGAATAAGAAGCAAAAGAACCAGAGCCAGACATCCCTGGGAAGAGGGGTGTAGAGAGGATCTGGGTCAGAAATTCACAAAAATAATCCAAGAAACCATTATTGAGATGTGAATGTAAGGTTACTAATGTGCAAACTTCAGTGGTGACAGATTGAATGAGGCAGGATATGATAAATCAGTTTTCTTACACTCATGTATTGCAAGGGCACATTCAAGTTTTAAGCCCGACTCTACCCTGGCTATCCTTAGCTTCTAATTCAAAATCCCATACAGCTTGTATTACAAAAAATTCTTCAGACTGTTCCCACCCTGTAGAAAGAGAGACATGCTGCTAAAAGATGAGATACATATGGATGCAAGTCTTGGATTATTGAGAAGGAATGAATGACAAGTGGATAAAGTATACATTTCTTCCTATAAAGTATATACTGATTTCCTAATGCGAAACTAAGTCTAACCTTAGAGATACATTTTGAGATGAAGATAATGCTCAAAACAAAGAAATCACTGCTATGATATCAAAGACGAAAGAAAGTTGTGAAAGTTTTGCATGGGGGGCGGGGGAAGGCATTTTCAGGAAGCAACTACTAGACTCCAGCCCTCTCCTATTACAGGAAGCTGAGGGCATGAAAGGTTAAGTTTCTGTATCAAAGTTTTTCTCAGAGGAGGTCACTGTGAAGGACAGTTCAGATGAGGAGTACTTTTAGGGAAAATGGGCAGAATTGTCCCCATCCCCCCATCTGCACATGTCCTCCTCAGGTCTCTACTCCTAGTTCAGTTTCTCTGATGCCAAGTGACCAGGCTTGTTTGCTTAGAGATAATGACATTAGCTCCTAAAGGTTTTCGTTGAAGAACAAGGTCCTCTTAGCTTCCTTTCTCTGAAAAACTTTTTTAAAAGTTAAGTAAAAGTTCAAGAATATATGTTACAAATATATTTGATAAAATGTCCCAAGCCCCTAGGCTCGATATTGATTGCTAGGTTGGCAGAATAAATTTAGTAAAATCAGTTATAGACCACCAATCAGTTATAGATCCCTTTCCCAGTCCTACTCCCTTTAACAAAAAACAGACAAAAGCCTCAGAATGCTATTAAATTTTTCTTATCCTTATATAGCAAATTGTTGTCAAAAATATAAGTAATAAGTAGACAAAAATTTAAATAGCCAAGAAATCCTTAGAAATGAACCCTGCTGTATTTAGGAGGATAAAACAAAAGGGGACAAGAGAGAATGGAGTAGATCTGCTGTTGTTCCAGTGGTTTCTTCAAGAAGCCAACATTCAGACACTCTCTGTTGGATACTCCTAATAAACCAAGCTACATGCCAGGAAAAGCAAGAATCCTAGCCATTGCAAGCTTAGATTCATTCTCCTGGAAAGCAACTCCCATCTGTTACAGCTGCTATGCTTGCCTTTCTCTCTCTCTCTCTCTCTCTCTCTCTCTCTCTCTCTCTCTCTCTCTCTGTCTCTCTCTCTGTCTCTCTCTCTCTCCCCCCTTCTTTCTTCTCCCTTCCCTCTTCTTCTTCTCTCTTTCTCTCCTCCCTTTCTCTTCCCCTGCCTCTGTCTCTCGGTCTTCTTCTAACCATGCTAGAATAAATAAAGTGAATGGTAAGGGTGATCCAAGGCATAGATTTTTTTTTTTAAATCCAGTAAATCCAGTAAACATTTATTAAGTGCCTACTATGTGTCAGGCATGGCCTAAGTGTTTGTGATGTAAATAAGAAAGTCCCTGTCCTCTAGGAGTTTACAGTCTAATGGGGAAGACAATATAAAAAAGGAAACCAGAAGAGAGGAATCAGGAAGGTACCCAGTATGTGCACATCGTGTTCCACAGAGTCCATGTTAATAGTTGCTGATGGAAAGTAGAGTTTACCCAGAAAGTCCAGATCCCAGTCCTTTTTAAAGTAAAGCTTAGGGAGGTGCTTAGTGCTTTACCCTTCAGCTCAACAGTCTGAGAATAGAGAACCTATGGAGTTTGCAAAGCTGAGTTAAATAGCAAGATGCTGAGATTTCAAGTGATTCCATTTATTTGTACTGAGATACTGGACTGGTTAAAGTCATTTCAGTGAGTGATGGGTCCCAGGAACAAAAAGAACAAGGTAGGAGACGTGGGAATATGACAAATAACAAAAAATGTATTTTGAAGGGGAGAGGTGAAATTTCTTGACCTCATTTATTCTGTATAGCTTGCTTTTTTTTTTCTTCAGCTTGTAGCTTTCTAATCTATCCTATGTGTGTTGTCTTTTTCTAAGCCTTATTTTCACAAGATCATCATAGATCTCCAAATCTTTTGCTATAAATTGAGAGCTTATGGTATTTTTTTTTTACCTTGAAATCCTTTGATGTGAATTCCCCCATGAACCTGTCTTTGGGTATATGATATTAGGCCTTAAACTTTATGAGTGATTTAAAATGTACCATAATGCTGACTTGGGCAAGACAACAGTTTTTGTTAAAAACAAAATTCAGGGACTTTAATAGACTATAGACTCAATATTAGTCAACAGTGCAGTATATCAACTAAGAATGAAGAAAGATAATGGAATTGCAGGCTGTGTTGAGAGGCATAATATAAAGGAATATTAAGGTGATCAGTTTACTATGTTCTGTTTTGATCAATCCATACCTGAACAATTGTATTTGAATCTGGTGACCACATTTTAGGAAGGACATTGATTTGCCAGCAAGTACCTTGAAGGACCTTGAGGTCATGCTCTATGAAAAGTGATGAAGGAGCTGGCATGTTCAGCTTGGAAGAGAGAATGCTTAGGGATGTGGGAAATGCAGTAGCTATCTTCAAATCAAATATTGTGGAACAGATAATAGACTTCTGCTTTTAGCCCTAGAAGAAGGACTTTAAGAGGGCATTGGATTGAAGTTGCAAAGAGACAGATTTAAACTCGCTATCACAGTGTTCAAAAGCGTAATGGAGCTTGGTGGTTCTCTTCTTATTGGAGGCTTTCAAGCAAAAGCTGAGTGACCATTATAGGTATGTCATGGAAAAGGTTCTTTTTTGGGATTATGGGTTAGACATGATGACTATGAAACTCACCACCCCTGTATTCTATAATATATGACTATTGAATTAAGCATAATGGGCCTACTTAAATCCTGTGAAAGTCCCCCACTGGTGGGACACCCTCTGAAGACTAGCCATAAGTAGGACTATGTTGAATGGTTACTGCTATGGAAGAGACATGGAATTTAGTGGAATGGAGGGAAGGTGAGGATGCTTGAATTCAAGATTTTACATGGGAATTAGCAACAGAGAAAGCTGAAGTCATCAAACAGAAATAGTAAAGATTGGTAAAGAAGGAAAATAAGTCGGATCATAAAAGTAGCAAAGAACTAAGTACTGGGGCTAGTACAGTCCTGGCCCAAGCTATTTCCTTTTGGTCTGCTGGGTGGGGAAGGAGATACTTTTTTGTTGGTGGAATATTTAGTATTGCTGGCAATGGAATGTGAACTATTTTGCAGCATTTTTATATAACTGACAACCACTTTGAAACCATTTGTATTTAATCAACAAGTAAATATTAAGAAACAATTAATTATATGCCAGACACTGTGCTAAGCACTGGGAGTTTCATTCCAAATGATGTAACAATCCTTACTCAAATCTAGCTTACATTCTTATAGAGACAGCAAGTACATTTGGAAATGTATACAGCATACATATAAAATAAATATTTCAAATACAGAGGGTATACTCAGAGTCTTTGTGCAGTTTTTTTTTTGTTTTTTTTTTTTTTTTAAGCAATTGGGGTTAAGTAACTTGCTCAAGGTTACATGGCTAGTCATTATTTTATGTGTGGGTGCTCATTTTCTGAGGCCGGATTTGATCTCGGGTCATCCCAACTCCGAGGCCGGCGCTCTTACTCACTGCGCCACCTATCCGCCCCCTTTTTTTTTTAGGGCAATTGGGGTTAAGTAACTTGCCCAAAGTCACACGGCTAGGTTTTTGTTTGTGTGGGTTAAGTGTCTGAGGCCGGATCGGAACTCAGGTCCTTCTGACTCCAAGGCCGGCGCTCTACTCACTGCGCCACCTAGCCGCCCCTGCAGTTTTGTTTTAATAGCCTAAAAGTGCACTAAGACTTTTGGGACACTCCATGGCCAAAGTGGTTTGCTACAACACAGAGATGAGGGCATCAGGAGAGGCTTCATGTAAAATATGCTCCTTGTGCTGTGGCATAAAGGGAGAGAGGGCCTCTACGAACTGGAGGTAAAGGGGAAATGTACATGGGATGGCCAGTGCAAAGGTGGGTAAAGGAGTATTGTGCCTGGGAACCAGAGAAAAGCCCATTTTGGTTGGATCAAACATTGCAGGGGAATGAAGCATGTTTGGAGAGGCTGGCAAGATTTCAAACGCTTTAGAGAAAGTAGTTCTGCTGTTGATGCTTATGACATTTCAGTGAGGCTGGGAACCATGGTTTGACAATAGTTTCCTAGGGGCTCACTGAGACAGGGTCACCCTTGAGAGCACATCTGTGTAAAACCGGGAACTCAGGATTCTGTGGGACTTGAAGGGTACATTCTTGCCAACAGCCTTATGAGGTTGGTAGTATTGCTGAGTATCCCCATCTTAGAGGAGGAGATGGAGGCTCAGAGTTATCAAATTCCTTTCCTAGAGTTACAGAGTTAGGGGAAAGGAATAATTTATATAGTACCTACTATATGTATTTGACTACATATGTCATATATGTGTGTGTGTGTGTGTGTATGTATGAGTATGGCATGTTTGGCTACTATAGCCAAACACTGTGCTAAGCTCTTTACAAATAGTATTTCATTTGATCCTCACAACAACCCTGTGAGGTAGGTGCCATTACATACTTAAGGAATCTGAGGCAAATGGAGGTTAAATGATCAAGTGACTTGCCCAGGGTCCCACAGTACAGCAGGTATCAGTCAGGATTAGAATCCAGCACCTTGGCCTCCAGTACATCCCTCTTTCCACTCTATTAATTACTTTGATTGCCTTTCACTCTTCCTTTCTATCCACTAGATTATCCTAAATGTCAGGGAGTGATTCTTAAATCACTGCAAATAAGTCCTCAGTTTTGGATTTCTGGAAATAGAGACCGATGGTAAAAAGCAAAAAACAAAAATAAAACAAAGCAAAAGGAAAAAAAAACCAAACCTGCAAATAAAGAAAAAGAAAGGGCAACTTGAAATACCCAAAATGCTAGTTTGAACACAAAGTCAGCATCCATAATTAAGAGAGAAGTTAACTGCAAGATCTCTACTGGATTGTATAAAAAGGAAACTGGATTCCTAATAGGTCATTTAAAACTCTTTCAGGGCATACATACACCTGGAGCCAGCAAGTTGGTTACTCAGAGACCAGGGGTGCACTTTCCAGAAAACAAGCAACAATTGGCCACTTAAGGTCTAAAACAACAAATCAGGGGAAAATAAATTGATTTACTCAAATATGCGTGACTTTCCTGGAGGGAAAAAAAAAAGATGCTGAAAAAGTTCCTACTGATTTCTTTTGATGTGGCAAGGCTCTGAAGTAATGCTTCATTTTGCACAATGTAAATTGGGTTAGGAGAAAGGGTAAATAAAACCCCAAGAACTGCTTCTTCTTTATTTATATTTTTTAAAGATCAAAATTATGAAACAAAAAATTCAGGTCCTGGTATACAGGGGTCTCATTGATTGGAAAACTATAATGTCAGAATATCAGAGTAGTCTCTGATGAGATGAACAATAGATTTGATTAAATTCCCAAGGGGAAAATGGTTGCAAGGAGGCAAATTGAAGTGAAATTTGAGAGATAGATTTGGAGGACTTAGGTTCCTATCTCTATTTCTGCCACTTTTTAGCTAGTGTTATCCTAGGCCAGCTTAGTCCAATGTAAAAAGCACTGACTGGAATCATATCTCAGGCTCAGATTTCTCCTGTGATATTTACTGCTGTTTGACTGCAAGGCACTTAACTGCTGTAGGCCTCTGGTTCATCATCTGTAAAATGAGGAGGTTGGATTAGATGGGCTCAGAGGTCCTTTCTAGCACAAAAACCAGGATTCTATGAACCAAAGCGACTTATCCTCTGTAGGCCTCAATTTTCTCATCTGGCATATGATGGAGTTGGACTTGGAGACCTTTCCAGCCTTTCCTCAGGGGTCCTTTACTTTACTTCTAAATCTGTGGTTCTTCGTGTTAGATACTTGCTGAAAGCCTGAAGCTTGCAAAAATTTGCCCAACATCCACATAAGGCCTTGACTACTTTTTTTCATGTTTAATATCACAGCAGTGCATCATTTGAATTTATTTTGAGACTGTGAATATCAGATGTCTTTTTAAAAAGTTGTCAATCGTACACTGTGGGCTATATTTTCCATTTTTATTAAAATTGATACTTATTCACCACCTGCTTTTATAACTTTCAGGTTTTTATTGAACCTTTTAATTTTCATTGGTGAGGTCACAGACTCTATTCTATTTCCTTGAAAACTCAGAATAAATTGTAGAGGAATACAACAATAAAGAAGGAACAATAGGGAAAAATTAGGGCATGAAATAACCACTCCTCTTTAGGGACTACAGTATTTCAGGGTCTGTTTTATCTGATTTTACAAAAGAAGAGAAGCTTGGGGGAAATTACTATTTGGGCTGCAGACACTGCTTATTAGGAGAGTTTTCTTTATGGCAAATTTTTAGTTATAATGCTAAAAGGAAAATCAGTGGACTCTTGGTAGAGAATGGATAAGTTCACAAAGAGGATTGGCAGTCCTACCTGGAAGTCAATAGAAACAATCAAAAGAAGGTGCCAAGGACTAGGAAATCATGGTGAGCTAAGGATATATTACAGACTTCATTTCTGAATATGTGAAAATACTAAATCTATTTTGTGTCTGTTATTTGCCCATGTATCACTAGGTGTTTCTATTATTACAGTGATTTCTCTTTTGGCTTAGGACTATGAAAAGAATTTCTAAAGATGTATTTTGTCCTAAGTTTTTTTTTTTCCTGGAACTGTAGAATTATTGACATTTTATGAAATTTTACTTTTTCTATTGGTTTGCTGTGACAATTAAAAAGGTTTGAGGGACATAGTTTCTGGGTAATTTAATCATTTTATTAATAAGAGCAGCACAATCATCATTAATAAAAGGATGGCCATTTGGCCCTTTCTTTCTTAGACCAAAGACCATCATGGTTGGTGGTCTCTGGGTTTATATGATTTTTTTTTTTTAAAGCAATTGGGGTTAAGTAACTTGCTCAAGGTTACACGGCTAGTCATTATTTATGTGTGGGTGCTCATTTTCTGAGGCCGGATCTGATCTCGGGTCATCCAAACTCCGAGGCCGGCGCTCTTACTCACTGCGCCACCTAGCCGCCCCTTTAGGGCAATTGGGGTTAAGTAACTTGCCCAAGGTTACAGGGCTAGGTTTTTGTTTGTGCGGATTAGGTGTCGGAGGCCGGCTCCGAACTCAGGTCCTTCTGATTCCAGGGCCGGCGCTCTGTTCACTGCGCCACCTCGCCTCCCCTTTATATGATCTTTTGGAAGAGGAGTGGTTAACACAATGGGAGGTGGGCTATATTAAAATGAGGGGCTGAGAATGTTATCTTGTTACCTTTACACAGAGAAACTATCTCTAAAACTGGGAGTTATATCCAGTCATCTTTATTTATATCTTGCCTCTAGACCCAGGTGACCCAGGAGAAAGTCACCAGGCTGGTGACTTTGTATGTCCCACCCTCAATTCCCTTTCAAGTAGTGGCTTCAAATTCCAGAACTCCCCAAATAACTTCCAGACCACCCCTAGCCTTGGGTCATCTATTCAAAGTATGCCCCACCCAAGCCTGAGCCAAACTATGGCTACTCTGCCAGAGTATCTTGAATAAGAAAGTTAGTCTAATCTGATTGTCAGTAATAATATCGCCCTTCAGGAGATTGAATCAGGTCCTTAGAAGAAAGGGAAAACTCTGGATATTCCCTAAGTAATGGTTAATAATCATTTCTCTCATTACAAATGAAGAATGATTAGCATCCATTTTGATGTACAATATACATCTTGTCCAACTCTATCTATCTATTTGATCTATCCATCTACCTACCTACCTACCTGCCGTCTATTTACCTACCACACATATATACCACTATTTCTGATTCTATTTTTTGTTCGCGTGCTCTTGTGCCTACATTGTAAGTAGATAGTGAGTTGGACAGAGAATTGAATAATTGAACTGGTCAATTTCAACTTTTCCCTGACACAAAGGCCCACCATGAAGCATGGAACACTGAAAAATTTACAGTAAGTTATCTCCCACAGAGCAATGGTAGACAGGCCAAACTTACAGTTACCAACTAATAACAAAGAAATATCTTAAGTTCCTCCACTGGCTGATCCAAATGTGTGGAATTCTTCTGCTCCACATCTCCATCTCCTGATTTTCCTAGCTTCTAAGTCCCAGCTAAAATCATACCTTATAAAAGAAGCGTTTTCCAGTCTTCCTTTAACATGATTACCTTTCCTCTATTGATTATCTCCATTTTAACCTTAATGTATTTTATTTATGTTGAGTTGTCTGAAGGTTTCTCCTCTGTTAGATCCAGGTAGTACAAGACTATCTTTGGTCCTGTCTTTGTATTCCCAGTGTTTAGCACAATGCCTAACATATAGTAGGTGCTTAATTAATGCTTGTTGTTGACTGATTGAATGAATGAATGGGCTGGACACGTCAAAGGCAATAAATAATGCAGTGATTGACGTACCCTTTTCTTTGGTATCCTTATGGTATCAAGAACATTGAAGGAAAACTGTGAGCCTATTGTGTAGTCCCCTTTGGTGAACATAGGAGAGCATATGGACAAGTGTAGCAAAGAATGAGTGATGTAAGTCAATGCTCTGTATCTTTGGTGAGAATATCCACAATGATGAGACCACATGCATTTGAGTACTTTTTTTTTTTTTTAGATTCATAAAAGGTTATGACCAGGAGAATTGAATAATAAAAGCAAAGGAAGGACTCTGACTCTCCCTCCTCTTTCTGGAGCATTTGTGTTAGCGTATAATAGATACTTGCTTTGTAAGCCTAATTTTTAGACTTTTATGAGAGAGAGAGGAAATATGATTGATCTCATGTATGTCAGACATATGATTTTAAATTTTTGGAAAATTAAGCCTTTTCAAAAAGTTGTGAAATCCTGAGGGAGTTTTTGTCTTTGAATATAATTCACACACATTGACTATGAAAATTAGTCATTATTTTTTCAAATAATTGTGCTGTGCAGACCAAAAAATGAAATTGCAAAAGTAAATTTAAATATGGATATTAATAGAATTGTCATTTCTTTTCTCTTTCCCTCCCCCACCCCACCACTCTCTTAGGTTCTTGCTTCCATTATATACCCTATCTGGGAGCAGTCAGCTGGAGAGATTGAGTGTAATGGATGGAAATCTAATTAGAAGTGGGTTTATAGGACATGCTTAACTTTTTAAAGGGTTTTAGAGACTTGTAGTGTAATATTCACTTAAAAAAGTTTCACCACGGGGGGTCTCCTAATCATCTAATCCCTCCCCTCACTCCTATACAAGACTGTCTCTATGCTACCATCAATAATTGTCTTTCCTTTCTAATATAGACATCAAGGGAAAGAGATTCTTTATCCTACTTCTTAACATGTTTCACTATCTTACAGTCAGCAAGTTAGCAGAAAACCTTTAAATGACCAAGGAGGCAAATTAAAGTTAATTTAGTCTGTCATTTGACTTTAGAAATAGACTTTAGTGTACTTGGAGGGAATCAACACAGAAAGGGGGGAGTTTTTTATGTGCTCCCGTATAGCATTGTTCTAAAATACATCCCTTTGTTCTCTTCTCTCAATGGCACCATTAAAGTGGAGGAGAAATTAGGGTTTGGGAAGACCAAGCCTATAGGTACCCAGCGTAGAGAGTTTAGAATGTTATAGCAGTGCCATGTACCAGTATTTTTCAGAGCCTGTAATTAGGACTGTAATTCGGATGACCTCTGAACTGATCTTATGATATTTATCATATAACTGCCCTCATTTGTGGCATTAGTTAATAATCATTCAACAAGTACTTATTAAGTGCTTACTGTGTACAGTGTAGGTTGGTCAGTTATTAAGCATTTATTAAGCTTTCACTATGTGCCACACAAGTAACATAAGTGACACCGAAAACATACAAAAACCAATATTCACTTTTTTTTTACTTAAGAGTAAGAACCATTGTCCGCATTTATTTATTCCATAGAGCCCTTTGTGATAAGTGGTAGTAAATGGGTGTTCAATTCAGTACAATTAGATTTTTTTTTTCCCCTCACCATGAAGGGGTCTTGGGTTTGAAAAATTCAAAATCTATAATTGTGACTTGTGGAATAAGTGATTCAGTAAGAATTTCCAGTTATGAAAATCGTGCCAATCTGGTCACAAACATTTATTAGCACTTACTGTGTTCATACACTATGTTCCTGCTAGGGACACTAAGAAAGGCAAAAACATGGCATCTGCCCTGAAGGAGTTCACATCCAAATAGGACAATGTAGTAGACAACAAGGTGGATAACTGAGGAAAATAAAACATAAGGATGACTTAAGAATTTTTTTTTCTTAAAGGGCTATTTCTAAATAATCTGAATAATTGACTTAACTTTCTAATCTGTTTGCATATTTGGGTATAGCCTTAGTTGTTTTATAGCCAACGTTGGTTTCCTGAGAAAAAGCTCCATAAGCCCTACCAGATTATTTCCCCCCTTGGGCATCATGTGGGATCTAGGTGATGTGAAAGTCAAGTAAATGAACAACTTTTTTACCTTTCATTTCCCCTTATTCAAGGATCTCTATCTTTTGGGCAATAAGAATAAGCCTGTTGAAGCAAGTCCCACACCTGTGTCCTGGATAGGAGCCTTCAGGGATCCATGGCAGAAAAGAACAAAGGCTCAGAGAACAGAGACTAAGGAGTTTCCAGGCCTCAGCTTCATTTCTTTTTGTCAGAAGTGAATACCCTCCAATGTGATGTTATTTTGTCTACAGAGAATAATTTCCTACCTAGGGACTGTTATAACTATCTTATTCAGTAAAGAATCTCTTGAAGTTTGGAGGAGAGCAATTGATTAATTATGAATTTTGTTTAATCCGTTTTCTTCTCAAGGGATTTTCTACTGATTTAGAGGGGGACTTCTAGTATTTATTATTTCCTGCTATGACCTAAATGCACAAAAAGAAACAAGCAAGCAAAACCCCTATCTGGGTCAGATTTATTTCCTTTTTTTTTTTTTTTTTAACCTCTGATTGATGGGCTCATGAGTAGGATGGGATTTTCAGTGAAGGTGTTGATAGCCTAATAAAACCCCAAAGGCATAGATAGGGATACAATTGCATTTCATTCTCGTTTATATTCATGGTAACTCTATTTCTAGAATTGTAGACAAAAAATACTGACCTTTTTAATTTATTCAACATTCAAAATTATGTCTAACCATTACAGAAAGAAAATAGTTCCATTTTTCATTTTATTTAAGTTAGAGGCCAGGCTTTCAATTTCATTCCTTCTAAGGAGCCCTCTTCCAGTACAGGTCAACACTTCTCCTTCAGTTTAAAATTTTAGAGGATTTCTTGGGCCACTGGGAAATTATATGACTTGCCCAGGATCACACAGCACCTATATGTCAGAGGAGGGACTTCAGACCAGGCTTTCCTGACCCCAAAGGCCAGTTTTCTTCCATGACCAGCTGCATTCTTTATACATTAATTAGATTTTAATCTTCATTTTCACATACACATTCATATACTCATACAGTCTTATGTATGTCTGTATAAATATGTGAGATGCTAAATAATATTATGTTGCTTCTACAACCCATATGTATACAATCCATAGTTATGACACATCTTTAAATGAGATTTTTCCAAATGAAACTTCAAGATGTAAGCAGCAAATAAAAGAGCAGTATTTTAAGTTGGGAACATTGCTTTCTCAGTCTTACTGTTATCATGATTATCTTTTCTTTTTGTAGCTGTATAAAGTATTTTTCCAATCAACACATGTGAAAATCACCAAAACTCAAATTCCTAATTTTGAACCATAGCAGCTGGAGATCAAGGAAATCAAGAATGTTTAGAAACCTTTATTAGGCTTATAAGGGGGAAAAAAGCCCTCATCCATCAATCATTCTATCCCTTTCCCTAGCACTGCATATATTATTGACAAATTTTATCAAAGCATCTGTAATGCAAAGCTTTTTGAGGAAAATTTGAATTGTACACATTAGCATATTATATTGTCTAATCAAATTCTGATTTGTGAGGGTGAGTGAGCTAATAGCCTTCATATTTTTAATCCTGTTAACAACTCAAAAATTGGTTAATAATGACTTTTGAATTAGAAGCTCTGGTTTGTACATTGGTGACGAGTTCCCAATCACCAACCAATTTAATAGCAATAATAAATTATGCTGCTTTCTGCAGCAGGGAATGTGATAGACAGCTGAAATGGGATCAATTTTCTTCCAGGACTGCATAACAAACTTCACTTCTCAACATTTTAAAGTTATGAACATTCTGCAGATGCACAGCAATATTTAGTGCTAGTTGTAATTTACCTTGGTCTCTTGTGCATCCCCATTTATTTTGTTTCCTTGATATGGTGTTAATCAAGGGTAATGTGATTCTCTATGGCTTTTATTCCAGTTGATGTCTAGGGAAACTATTCTTTTAAAAGGAGTATAGAATCAGATCAAATTTTTTATTATCAGTATACATACATACTCCCCCCCCCCCTTTTTGAACAGTGGATCTAGACCTACAATTTCATCAGGGTGTAAAACTCCCAGGGTGGCAACTCCCTCTGGCAGTGCATCAGGTACTACATAATATACAGTTTTAGAGGTCTGCCTAGGGCCAACAAGAGGTTGAACGGCTTGCCCTGGTCATCCAGGTCAAAGGCAGATCTTCCTGACTTTGAGGCTACCCTTCTACCCACTATGCTATCCTGCCTGTTAATATCTTTATTTTGCTCAATAAAAAATCATCCTAGAAGCCAATCAAATGCTTAAAAATATATAAATGATAATAATACCTATGATATTTAGAACTGGTCTAACACTGATTTTATAGATAAGGTAACTGTGACGTCAAGGAGCTAAATAGACTTGGTTAAATTCACCCATGATAAGGTTTAAGAGACAGCAGGGATTTGATCTTTTGATTACACCTTATCCCTACACATTTTTAACAGGTTAAGTAGCAGAGCATGCATCCCTGTGCCATGGAACATGTGACAGGTACATTGTGAGACTGAGGCTAGGCAAAAGAAATTGATGGGGAAAATCAGGGACATGTCCTGACAACTATCTCTACCCTCATAAAACTGATGAACTTTTAACTTAAGGCAGATTGAATCCTGAGAAAAGATGTAACTCTAGAAAGATGGCATGAGTTAAATCTGATTTTTCAAAAGAGACTCTGTTCCTGATTTAGGTCCTTTAGTTTGTATTTGCAGAAATTACTGTAAAGGTCATTTTTAATCAGCTAGACGTCTCATAATGGGCAGCTAGGTGGGATAGTAGTAGAATACTAGAGTACCACCTCCATGATTTCACATTTGACCTCAGACACTACTGTGGTACCCTGGACAAGTTACTCAACATTGTTTTTTCAGTTTCCTCATCTGTGAAGTGAACTGGAGAAGGAAATAGCAAATCACCCCCATATTTATGCCAAGAAAGCACCACATGGGTTCATGGAAGTTCCATAGTATAAGAGCTATGAAATTGGTTCAGCCATTCTGGAAACTAATATGCAAGAAAATTTATAAAATGTTCATAGACCTTTGGCCCAGAGATCTTGGTGTTGGAACTATATCCCAAGGAGATTATTGATAGCAAGAAAGATCCATATATACAAAAATATCCATAGCAGCATTATTTATCTTAACAAAACACTGGAATCAAATGGTGTCCAGTGATTAGTGATAGATGAGCCAACTGTGCTAGGCAATGGGATATTATTTGTTCTGTAAGGGATGATACCTATGAAGTTAAGGAGACTTCTTTGAAATGATACAGAGTGAACAAATTAGAGCCAAGAGAACATAATGTAATTACTACGAATAAATGCACCATGAAAAGGCAACAAACCTCTAGTCAACTGCAATGGCCAATATCAGTAAAATATTGTTGAAATTAAAGGACACATTCCTTCTTTCTGTTAACAATCATTATTTTGTATTTTTCTAGGACTTTATAAGGGCTTTTCCTTGGAAAAAAGTCTAGAGGTGTAAATGTCTGCTATTAAAGCAAAGTAGACCTATGAATATTTTTTAAAAGCAGAACACATCTAAATCAGTGAATCAGGCTAATCTCAGTCATATATATTATTTAAAATATATAATATATTAATATCATTTAATTAATTGATGCATTAATATATAATATAATATAAAATATTACTATTATTCACTAAAGTATTACTGTAATGGCTTATTGTCGTGTAGAGTTGAGTCATAATTCTTATAAGTTATGTCATTGGCTTGGGCAGAACCTATAATGCTAGAAGGGATGCAAGTAGGGGCCCTGTAATGAACTTTGTGATCTGAGGACCAAGATGTGAAAGACAGGGGTTGGACAAGAACGATTTTTTCTTCTAAAGCATCTCACCATGGTCATCTATTAAATCACCAAATAGGATCTGTGTCATTGGAGGGAGAAGCCAGATGTGTAAAATCACATGCATTGAGGAAGCTTATGAAATCATTGTGATCTGTACAACATTCTTGTCTTTTCTAATCCCTGCAAGAAATCCAGAGATAGAGGACACCTTGAATCAGGTTGGAGAATTCAGGACTTCTTTGGAAAACTTTTGAAAGGCATCTTTTTTGAGGCTTTTGGAGGAGACTTAAGAAATATTGATAACTTTATGAAATCTGCTCCTAGGATGTTGATTTCATTATATTTCTTTCTCTCATTTTAATTTTACCATCATGAGCAGAGATATTGCAAATCAGTAATTCTGATGTGTTCAGTGTTGAGCTCCATCTTTTCGGATCTGGTCTGGCAGTGTATACTTGTACACAGTATGATATAAGATTTGTGAGTGGCAGTATGGTGTAATTGGTAGACTGTTAGAAGGGTGACTTTCTCTAAGCTAAATTGTTCTAGTCCTTGCCTTTAACAATGAGCTTTTAGCCCAATAATTACTTATCTTTGGATATTGCTTCTCAAACTGTTCTATAAAATCCCAGACATCTCTGAAGCGTGTCTGGTGGTTTCTTCACAGAAATCTCCATCTTTCATTTGTGTCTTTTTATCTTTAGTTTCTAGCACATAGTAGGCACTCAATATTTCTTGATGGACTTCTTGATTGATTGCTCCATTATAGTCAAGCCTTGCCTCTCAGTTATAGCTGAAGTTGGTGCCCATGCAGCACAACCTTACGGTGTTTGAAGAGTCACCTTTCAGTCATGAAATGCAGCCTTGGGAACAGAATTGTCCTTTGAAAAGGCAACATCTGTTCATGGTAGTTAGCAGCACTGTTGGTAAATCTGTCCCTGATATGTAGCTTTTGCTAAGTCTTCAGTAACCTGCCCTGTTCTTCTCATTCAGATAGCATCTAGGGTGGCTTTGTCTTTGATAGCATCTTCTTTAAGACCCATTAAATAACACAGCTAAAATTTTAAGAAGTGTGAACATGCCTACCACCTAAATTATTATTTGGGCAAATGAATTAATTGTTTTTGCCTATTCTATTATATGGGGAATTATGTTTCTTTCCACAATAGTTAAATGAACTCAGACTTTTTTGGAACAGAAAACAACTGATTATACACCATTGCCTTTCAGAAAATGGTGGTAGTATGTGTGTGTATGTTTGTCTGTGTTAAACCCATCAGAAAAGCCTTCATCATAGCATGGCATACTAGCATGATTATGGCAGATGGAAATGGTACAGATAATTTAGGCACACCCCCTCTTCTACAAAGGAGGAAATGATAACCCAGATAGATCAAATGGCTTTCCTTTGGTCATACAGTTAGTTGGTGGCCAAGCACAGATTAGAGCCATAATCCCTTAATTTCCAATTCAGTGTTCCCTCTACTGTACTATGTATTGCCTCTTCATTAACCATGGTCTTCTGAAATTTAAAAAGTAATAACAAATAGCCCCCAAATCATTAGCTGTGTTCTCTCTCTCTCTCACACACACTCTCATACTCAGATATACTCACTCCCATGCACTGTGCAGCTTCTTGAAAACTAGCTGTCCATTGTATCATCAGGGGTTTTATATTTCAGTTATAAAGCCTAGAAATCAGAGGGATCACAATCAGCATACTTCTTGCATTCGTGTTCAACTTTTTCTGTATTTCTCCCTCTCCACTGATACACATAGTACCACTACCATTTTTAACTGTAATTCTGGATGAAAGAATCATGCTTTTCTTTCTAGATTTGTTTTTACACTTCCCACAGTTTTCTTTTTGTTTATTGTAGTTGTTATCACAATTGTGGGCTCATGAAATAAGTAAACCTTAGAAGTCAAGGCAAATAACTTCAGAGGGGGGGATGAGGGCACCAATAGATACACACAAGAACCATGAGGAATCCTGAGACATATTTGTACAGCGTAGATTTAGTAAAAATATTAATTATAATGTGCCATGACTGACATGAAAGTAAAATATGTCAGTCCATCATTATTATAGAGGAGTAATTAAAATATCATATATCAAATATGCCTAATGGCCTTTTGGCCAAATGTAAAAATTTGGAATGGCAGATTTCCTTATACACATTCCTAAATATTTGGAAACAAAAAGTCAAATCAGTCAACTAAAGTAATTTTTCATAGCAGTTGAAATTGGTAGTCTTTCCTTCCACCCTCCTTCCCTTTTTCTTTTCTCTTTCTCTCTGTTTTCTTCCTTCCTTCCTCGTCCTCCTCCTTCCTTCACTCCTTCCCTCATTCCTTCCTTCCTTTCTTTTTTCCTTCCTTCCTTCCTTCCTTCTTTCCTTCTTTTTTTCCTTCTCCTTTCCTTCCTCCCTCCCTTCCTTCCTTCCTTCCTTCCTTCCTGGTATTGGCACTATCTACTGCAACATGGTTTCAAGAAAAGAGTAGAAAGAAAGCATTCCATCCTTCCTTTACCTATTTCTGATGGCAGAACCACTGTAGGAGCTCTGTTTCCTGTGGTGGTTTAGGAAAACACTCAGATCCAGTAAATATCATAAACAAGACAAGTAAACAAGAAAGTTAGGACTTTGATGCACTCTATCTGCCATGGCATGAGCACTTTTTCTGCTTAGGACTTTGATGCACTCTATCTGCCATGGCATGAGCACTTTTTCTGCTTAGGACTTTGATGCACTCTATTTGCCATGGTATGAGCACTTTTTCTGGTTTCTCAATCTTTATTTAAGGGGAGGAAGTCATCTTCCTTATGAAAAATTATGATAGTTATATGCTACCAGGCCTACTGTGGTTTATGTTTAAGTATTTATCTTACAAAGAGTAGATATCCTTCTGTGTAGCTGTGCTGAAAGCCCACTTGACTATAAAGATACTACCAGAGCCAGGAAGATTGAGTAAGGTGCTTTTGTCCCATAGGCCAAGCACTAAACCTTGCTTCCCATGTTATCGTTTAGAAGTTTTGTTAGAAAGTAGTAGAAACTTAACTAGGGCAGCACAGCTATAACCCAGGACTCTATCCCCTGAGAGGATACTCTTCTTTCTTGGATAGAGGGGGGATACTTCCTCTCATTGACTATCTGGAGGCTGACACCCCTAGACTTTGTGCTGAAAAGTATGCCACCAGTCCACGTTACATGGGGAAGTTCTTCACACTGGACTATCACCCTTAATTTCCCACTACTATGATCATCGTATCCTGTGATCCACATTCTCCTCACTCCTACCCCTATCTACTGTAGAGTCATTACCTTGGATTCTCTGGGAGAAAGTCTAAGACCCTCCTTTTCTAACTAAACCTCGAGTCAAACTGTGCTATTATTGCCCCCTTCTGTGGTCATTCTCTCATCCTATATTCCACCATACTCCTTCCCTTCCCACCAAGTTTAACTATGAAAGAATTCTTAGTAATACTTCTGATTAGTAGTGACTCTGGTTCTTTGGCCTACATTAAATAAAACAAAATAGAAAATGCCAGCATTTCAGATCAGAAAGAATTCTTCCCACTTTGCTAGTCTTGCCTCTTTCCTTTACATGAATTCTTTAGTTCTCTTCCCCCACCTCTCTCCTTGATAGTGGGTCTCCCCATCTTTCCCAGGTTGGATGTATAGCCATCATTCACGGGCTTGATCCCACCCCTGATTAGCACAAGAGCTTTGACTACCTCTGTTTCTGATCTATGCTAGTTTGCCCCTTAGCCAACCTGGTAGCCTCTGACTGCTGAAGTCTCATCTTATTGGTGCCTGATTTGGTGGGGACACCTTTTAGACTTGGCTCCCTGAAGCTTAGAATTCCTGAGCTCAAGTCATCCACCAGCCTCATCCTCTGTAGTATCAAGGATTAGAAGCTTGTGCCATTATATCCAGCCTTTAGCTTCCTTCAAATAGTCCTTTGCTTTTTTTTTCTTTTCTCAAGAAGCTTTCCAGCTAACCAGTCTTCTGTTATATAGTCTGTGTGGTGTTTAATGCTGTCCTCTTTCCTTTCCTTTAATTATTATGCTTCCTTCCCTATGCTTCCTGAATTAGGAAATGACCTTTGGTGGGGATGAAGGTTGGGGCATGTGGCAGGGGGAGTGCAGTAAGAAACAATCGATTGAGCCTTTGGATCTAGAATCTTTAGAAAGAATTGATTTCATATCAGTCCTTCTGTGAATTTCATTTCCACTTCAAGAGCATACAGAAATGCTGTCAAACACCAACATTTCACCAAATTTTATTTGTTCTTTTCCAAGTCAGAGAATGCAAGCAAGTCATTGGTGGTTTGGAAAAAAAAATAAAACTTTAAATTTTTGACCAACAAAAATTACTTTTCAATGAAAAATGGAAAAAACAAGTCACTCTGGGATTGTATCAAGCAAACACAAAAACATCAACATCAAAAACAACACTTTAAAAGCTTCCAGAACAGTAAGATTCACAGGTTTACAAAATCAATGCAGCTTCCCTGTCACCTATTATGTGAGGAAAATGGCAATTAAGTTATAAATCAGAGATGTGTTCTGATATTATGTATAAAGGTTAATACTATCCAGAGATCTCTGATACAGTAGAGAATACTTGTTTTTCATAGTGTTAGTTATACTGGTAAGATAATATTTCCCAGAAACTGGAAGGGGTGTAGGCAAAAAAAAATCATTGTTTAACTTGCACTGCCATCTACAGAATAGGCCATGTACTCTAGCTTCCGTTATTTGCAGCATGAAAAATGCACCCAGAAAACAGAAATGAATTAATCAAATGTTTAATGTTGTGTATAGGTATGCAGTTCGTCTTTCTCTCCCTGGATGTGCAGAGTTGTGGATGTGCAAACACATTGTTATTCTGTTATAACTTCTGATCACTGGAGTGCCATGCAATGAAGTTGTGTTTGTTTTTGTTATCTCTTCCTTAGGAAGCTCCTTTTGATTTAACCCTTTCTGTTGAAAATCTTTCTAAAACGTATTGGTTTAGTCTCCTGCATTAGGAAGAATGCACATTTGTATAGAATTTAATCTTAACTTGCCTGTCTTTCAGGAGACTATGACTGGTATTTTAAATACCGTTTTTTATTATATAGTATTGTACTTGAAGAAGGTATGGGGTCAGATGCAAGGGACATTTGAGGATACAGAACCTAATAACCCTGTCAGTTTACATATATACGAGTCCAGTAGAAGCTCAGAGAGATTATGGGCATTAGGGGGCGCCATAGTGCACAGGGTACTGGGCCAGGAGTCTGAAAGGCACAAGTACTAGTTCAAATGTAGCTTCAGACACCGTTATCTGTTTGATCCTGGGCAAATTACTTAACTTCTCTATGCCTTAGTTTGTTCAACTATAAAATGGGAATAATAATTGTATCTACCTCAAAGTATTGTCTTAAGGATCAAATGAGATGATATTTGTAAAGTGCTTAGTACAGTGCCTGGCACATGGTAGGGAATTGTGTTCTTGTTCCGTCCCCTTATTTCCCAAGGTCATGAAGGAGTCAGAGAGGGGATTTAAACTCAGATCCCCTGAGTTCAGCATTAGTGATCTCTCCTCAGTGCCACTAGGTCTCTCTTAGATTAGACCAAACCTGTACTGACGTCAGGACAAGACCTATTAGAATTAATGCAATATTAGGAATGTTTCTCCTCAGAGGAAATAAACTGCAGAGGGAAATGTTATTTAATTCTGATGCTTACTAACATACAGGGCATCACAAAGGTCTCAGTATACTATAGTTTTAAGCTTTAATAGCTGAAAATTAAGATTTTGGCATACCCTATATAGTGTATAAAGCAAAGTATAAGGGACACCTATGTAATGTCTTTCTCTGAACTGGAAAGAGCAAACATGCTTCCTTCCTTGTCATTTTAAGTCCCTTTCCTCCTTCGCCCTCTATGCCAGATTAAGACTTATATTTGATTCACAATCAGATAAGACTAATCAAATTTTCCAAAGCTTCATTCGAGAAATGTCATTTAGTGTTAATTATTTATGCTCAAACGCTGTAGCAGAGCAGGAATTATGCTGCAGGATATCATGAAAGTAATGGATTTTTGGTAATATGAGGCTTCTCTATAACTCTTCTGTTAGGTCTTTGCTGAGAAATAAATGGGATAAGGTAGAATCTTTTCTTTAAAGTTAATCACACATGCAGGTAATAGAAGTAGAGTTGATGACTCTTGTTTGTGTGTATGAAATTTCTGAGCAGTTACACAACCCCAACTATGAATATCCACAGACAGTCCTTCCTTCCTTCCTCTTCCCTTCTTTTTTTCTGTCATTTATTTTTCTCCCTTTCCTTCCTAACTTCCTCTTCCTTTTCTTTATCCTTCTCCTTCATTTCTTCATCCTTCTCCCTGCCCCTCTTTTTCCCTTTCTGCCTCTTCCTTCTCTCTCTCGATCGTCATTTATCTCTGTGACAGATAGGAACCAATGCTAGCCAATGATAATTATAAAAAAAAAATGGCACTATATGACAAGCTTAGGTCAATGATTCATTTTTTAAAATAATTTTATTAGGGCTTTTAAAAGTAACATTTCTGCTCCTTCTCATCTTCACTCCAATAGAACCCTGTCTTGTTACAAAGAACACCCTGACTCATTTATCATGTCTTAAGGCATATATAAAATTCTGTACCTAGAGCCCGTCACTTCCCTACTGAGAAGAAAAGGCCATGTTTCAGAATCATTCTTTTGGACTTGAGAATGGGTCTTACATTGATTTGAGTTATGTTGCCTTGTAGTGTTGATGTCGTGGACATTAATATGGTCAAGGATCCATTTAGGAGGAGAAATACCATCACTTAAAGTTTTCCCTGGGTGTGAGACACTTCTAGTTTAATCTCCTGAACTTTTTGCATCTATGGTATAAGAATATGAACATGAATAAGAATGATATTTAGAATGTATAGCTTGAGAAGATATTCAGTCTTTTAACCAAAATATAAAAGAAAGTTCAGAAAATGTTGTTTTATCTATGACCACATCACGGACTTTTCATCTCATGGAAGACATCATATTTAATATAGCCTTAAGGGCAAGCACTGTCTTTTGCCCATCTTTGTATCCCCAAGAACAGTACCTGGCGAATAGTAGGCAATTGATGTTTATTCATTGACTATTGATGGAAAAAGTTCTTTATTATAATGACCCATGTGAGAAGCTATTCTATATCGTACATTTTTAAATGGTTGAACTTTTCATCTCATGGAAGACATCATATTTAATATAGCAGGCATGTTCTCTCAGTACTGTGAGCTGTGGAACCAGGACATATACAGAGAAAGATAAATAACAATCCAAGATGCTATATGTGAACAGACAATGTGTGGCAGACACTAAGTGCTCCAGCATTATACTGCAAAGCAAGTCTCACCTCATTTATTTCTTTGAGAAGATACAAGAGTAGAAGGCTGTAGGGAAATCTCATATTACCAAACCATCATTACTTTTCCAAAGTGTCCTGCAGCATATTTACTAATGCATCATGAAATTCTCATGAATAAGTAACTTGAAGTGTCACTTCTGCAAATAAGTGAATAACATATATTTTTTCATTTACTCGTGCAAGCTTTATTTTATTTGACTTCTAACACATGATGAGCACATAGACAGATATATTTACTGATTTATTATAGCATAAATCTCACTTCTGCTTTAGAAAGAAAACAATGCTTAACTAGATGGCCAAAAAATGCATTACTTTAAAATAACTTAAGAGTTTATTTTGTAAATCTTTTCTAATATAACAGAAGCATACACTTAAAACATTTCCCAGCTTAGAAAACAAGTTGGTTTAAATGTGTGTGTGTATGTAAAGTTTAAGAAATCTTTCAGAATCTTGCAGTTTAAGAACCCATGAGTTTGTCTTGAACAGAAGTTCATTTCAATTTTTATTGGTTTTAACATGATACCCACACATGACTGGCTTTTGCACAGGACCACAGATTTAGAGATAGGAGTCATCTTAGAGACCATTGAGGCCAACTCCCTCATTTTAAAGTTGAGGGAACTAAGGCACATAGTTTAATTTTCATATGGTCACAGATCTTATAAAATGTTCAAAATGAGGTTTGGATCCAGATGTTCCCTACTCTGAGTCCAGTACCCTATCCACGATACTGTGAACCTGGATTCTGTAAGGACTGTATACTATGTTAGAGCTTCTCTTCTTTAAAGGGGAGCAGGCCAATGGGTATACATAACAAATAGTCAATTAAAAGGATTTCTGAGGGTCAGAGCTGCTTGACATAACAGTGATTCTTTGTGAATGAATTCTAGCCAAATTTGGAGATGTCCAGAGCTGCTAGAAACCACAGACTTGGCCTTGACTAGTTCAAGTCAACCTTGAGCAGCAGCTGCAGACTCCAGACCTTGCTCAGAACTTTCTAAACATCCTGATTTATAGTGTCTACAGAAGTCCCCCTTCCCTTAATTCTCCTCACCCTCACCCACATACTTGAAAGATATAGAGACTCTAGAAAGCTCTTTTCAGACAATAAACACTTTTGTAATCTGGAATTGGATGGTGTTTCATTTAGGGTCCCTCTTTTCATCCTGGGTTTTTCCTTTAACAATACAAAGCAATCAGTGAGTGGGATCAGTGAGTAAGCATTTACTTAATGTCTTCTGTGCTACGCACTAAGGGTACAAAAAGAACCAAAAGTTAGTCTTTGCCCTCAGCGAGCTTACAGTCTAATGAGGGAGACACCATGCAAACAAACATATACAAACAAGCTATATATAGTATAAGTAGGAAATAAATAACAGAGGTAAGGCACTAGAATTAAGAGGTGTTGGGAAAAGCTTCTTATAAAAGATGGCACTTAAAGGAAACCAGAAAAGTCAGTAGGTAGAGATGAGGAGTGAGAGCATTTCAGGCATGGAGGACAGCCAGAAAGAATGTTTGGAGCTGGGAGATGATTTGTCTTGTTCATGGAACAGCCAGGAGGTCAGTGTCACTGAATCAAAGAATGCTGATCAGGGAGTAAGGAGACTGAAAAGGTAGGAGTGAGCTAAATCTTAAAGCACTTTGAATGCCAAATAGACATTTGTATTTGCTCCTTGAGGGAAAGAAGCCACTAGGGCTTTAGAGTTGGGAGGATTACGTGCACTTTTGGAAAAACTACTTTGGTGTCTACTTTTTGGAAAAACTACTTTTGGTGGAAGGATAGATAGGAGTAAGGAGAGACTTGAGCCAGGTAGATCCACCATCAGGCTACTGGCATAGTCCATGAGGTGATGGGGACCTACAATAGTGATGACTATGTTGAAGAGAGAAGGGGCTATATTCAAGAGATGTTGTAAAGGTGAAATGGACTGACTTTGGCAACAGATGGAAGGAAGGTGAAGGATGGGAAGATGACAGCTAAGGTTGTTAGCATGAGGGGCAAACGGATGGTGTTGTTTTCTCCAGTAATCTGGAAGGTAGGAGGAAGGGAGGATTTAGGGGGAAAGAAAACGGGCTCGGTTTTAGACATAATGAGTTTAAAATGTTAACTAGACATCCAGTTCAGGATGTCTGCAAGGCAGTTGAAGATGTGAAACTGGAGGTCAGCAGAGAGTTTGGGACAAGATAGGTAGATCTGAGAATCATTAGCATAATGGTAGTTATTAAATACAGGGGAGCTGATGAAATTACCAAGTGAAGTTTCTTTTTCTTCTTTCTAGGAAGCTCCACCTGCAAAAATTCTGATGGATTGGATTCTGTCCCCAAATAAGTCCTTTCAGAGATATCCCAGACATACAGAAACATCAGTCATTTATTGAGTGTCTTCTCTGTCCTTTGTGCTGGTGCTTTGAGATGGTCCCTGTATATACAGAGTTTGTTATCTAGTTTGGGAGACTATACACATGAAAACATGAAATAATTAATAAGTAGCATACTGTTAGTCAAGTTAATAGACAGCAAATTCAAAGGGAGTTCCAGAAGATATAGGTGGTCATGACCAGAATTAGGTAGGGGATACACTGTATGAAGTGAGACCTTTACTAGATCTTGAGTGTTAGAGACTATCAACTCTCATTTTACTACCTGTGTGCCTTTAGGTAAACTACTTTCCTTCTCTGTGCCCTGGTTTTTTCATCTATAAAATGACATTAAATCAAATGGCAATCTTATCACCAAGCCTAGAGAAAAGGAAAAACCACTCTGGATGGAACCTAAACAGATTTAGAGGTGGAAAGTAGGAGGATAGTAACCATATGTGATGATACTGACAACAGAGTGATGCACTCTGATAATCATATGCAGTATTGCATGGGACCTTTACAGATCCATTAGCCAGTCCTTGCTCTACCCTCCGTTCTACCCCCACACCTTCCCTGCTCTTGATTTTGGAAACATTTTTAGATATGTATATGTTCTTTTCCCTGGTGGAATGTAAGCTCATTGAGGGCAGGGGCTGTTCCATTTTTGTTTTTGTGTCCCCACAGCTTAGTGCCTGGTACACCTTAGATACTTAATAAATTCTTAGCAATTGATTAATCCACTTGTACCTCTTTGCCAGAGTTGAAATCAGTATTTGTAGAGGACAACTTAGTATAAAGTCAGTGCATCTTGGATGACATTTAAAGAGTTTAGAATACTGCCCTAAACATAAAGCAGTTTTTAAAACATGGACCTTTAGGGCAGAATTATAATTAGGTCCCAATCTAATTAGGTTAAGAATTAAGTGTGGAAGAAGGCTATGACTGGTTCCATGAAATGAGTGCCCATTTTTCTTCTACGTATCATAAATCCCTTTAAGGGACCCTGTTTTGATTCTCAGCCAAAATGAACAAGATTCTCCAGTCTTTTTATACAAAAATCCATTTAAATTTATTTGGGATGTTTTAACAGTAAAGAAATCAAATGTACTTTTTTATGTTTAGTACTATCTAGAACCATAAAACTGCAAGGAGTCAATTTTAATGCAATGACACAATCCTTGAGCAATTCTCAGGGTTGCATTAACATTTTCTCATGGCAAGGACTGTATAATAAAGGATTCATTTAACCATTTATATAGTAAGTCCCTTCCCAGATCATGCAACTGACAACAGGGAACCATACAATTGTAATCCATGTAAAACTTTGCCGTAAAGCCACAAACATTTCTTTTTAATCAACTGATATTGTTTGCTTCTGATTTCTTTCCCTGATTCAAGCAAATTCTTTTATACCTCAATACCCTGAAGTGTGAGACTTGAGATTAAGAAGTTCAGAAAAGTCTGAGATATCCATGACTACATGATTTATGTATTGCATCAAAGTTTACCTATAATGAGCAATATAATAAGTAATTCTATTGCAAATAATTTAAAGTGATTGGAGTAGCTGAAAACGATTAGCCAGGGGAGCAGGAGGGGAGGGGGGGAAGAGAAACATGGGACTTACAGTCTCTTTTTCACAGGGGAATAAAGGAGAAAATACTCTATAAGGGACATTCCATCCGGATCCATAAGGGTATGATTTCCCTAAAACCTTTGGTTGATTGGTTCAAGCACATTACACAATAGCTTGTAAATATAAAGGTAATAAGGTAGCATAATGTATTGGAAAAGGTACTGAATTGTAAATTGGTTCAGTTGTTTTCTAATACAAACTCTGTCAGTACATGGTTTTGTGACCTTGAGAAAGTCAGTCCGCTTTTATGGGCAGGACGCAATTCATTCTTGTTAAAAATGAGGGCATTTCACTAAAGCATTTCTCAAAAATCCTTTCCAGCTCTAAGATTCTATCATTCTAAGAATAAATTAAAATCTTTAGGTTAAATTCACTTGACCCAAATTAAAATGAAATAGCCCATCTTGAGTGGGATGTTTATTTATTTTGAAAAAAAAAATACACTTTGATATATCTGATCACTCCCCAGACCAATGGACATCATAAACCCTTCACATATTCTCATCTAGTCAGTTCTTCTCTCTGTCTCTCCCAAAACAGAGGGTCTTGATCTTGGGTCCATGAACTTTTAAAAATATTTTTATATGCATCTAAATAAAATTTTTCTGAGAAGGGATCCATAGTGTCCACAAGATTGCCAAAGGGATCAGTGATACAATAATGACTACGTTTCTTCATCACTAAAATGGAAGGGGTTGAATTAGATGGAATCTGAGGCTTTATTTAGAAATAAGAATGTTTGGGTTAATTTGATCTGAAATATGATGGATGAAAGGGACAAAGTTATAATGGTGTTGGGAAAGTGACAAGTATTTTGTTTGTTTACAGGCTCTGTATCTAAGATCTTGTAGTCCTAGTAGCATTTATCATAGAAGTTTTATTAATTTAACAAATGGATGGGAGATCACTTGTGTGATAAGACTTTCAAGAACAATAATAAAGTAACATCATACTTTATCAACCCTTTTATAGATGTATCATTAGAGCATCAACAACCCCTTTAAACAGTTACTACAGGTATTATGATCTTCATTTTACAGATGAGGAAATAGTATCACAGATATCAGGGAATATTCCCATTGTTATGCAGCTAATAGGAGGCAGGATTTATTCCCAAGTTTTCCTGTCTCCAGTTACAACATTGTATCCAAAAAATGACTCTCAAAATATTTAAAAATAGTCTGTATTCAATGTCCAGAGTGCACTAGGAATTATGACTAATTGTGTTGCCTAAGGGATACTAACTCTTTGCTATATGAATCTTAAGGTAGCATTTTGTTTCATGAAGCCCAGTACTTTTCTGAAATCAGTGAACAGTACACCAGGGTGATTTTTATCTATACTTCTCAGTTAGTTGTATAACTAACTATAAAGATATAGTTTGCTGTGCCTGGGTCCTTCTTAAGCTTTTATGAAGGATGTTGTTACTATATGCAGAGATCATTCCCAAATATTCTCTCTCAAAAAATTATTTTTGATGTTTTAAAGGATTTATTTTGTCTTTATCCCAGTCATTTCTGAGGTAAAAATGTCCCTCCCCCACACCCCTTTCAGTTGAATCCCCTTAGGAAAAAGCAGAAAATTTAAGCAAAAATATCCAATCTTGTATAAGCTGTTTATATAGAATTTTATCCTCATAATCTTTTGCTTTTCTTATGTGAGGAGGGAAGATTGTTTTCCTTCATTATCTGTCCTCTGGAACCCTTATTGGTTTTCCACTCTTCAACTTCCTGTTAATGTTCTTTTGATGCATGTTGTATTTATTTATTATGTATATTCCCCTTTGGTTTTGCTTATTTCACTATGTATCAATTTATGTAGATTTTCCTATATTTTTCTGAATTTTTCATAACTATTATTTCTTAATTCTTTATCCTATTACTTTAATATGCCTTAGGTGTATTTTTTTAACTGTTTCCCATTTGATAAGAACTTGGTTTTTTTCCAGTTATTTGCTATGAGATATTATGCATACATATGTATTGGTAATGGGAATTTGAAGATCTTCCCTGCTTGAAGATGTCCTCTGCCCCCTAATAATTTGAATGTTATCCACTCTGGCAGGAGGAGTTTATTGAAGGGTGGAGCAAAGCCCACAGGAAGCTGGGAGTCAGAGCAGCTAGAAGGGTGGAGAGAGAGGAGATAGCTAGGTTTGTGAATGTTTGCCCTCTGCTGTAAAAGTTAGGCTTGTTAAGTGTTTGTTTATGGGACGGCTAAAGGATGGTGTGGCTCTCTGCTGCATTATAGTCTTAACTTCTTTGTTGTTATGATGGATTCAGTTTCCTGGTATTGGGATTTGGTTTTCTGGTGTCTGAATAAATGTTTCGCTTCTGTCTTTTATATGGAGAGTCTGTTATATTTAGTGGTTGAAAACTATGCCAGTATATTTACAGTCACTCTTGGTGCTATTAATATTGCATTGACGATATATGATGAGACCTTTGTTTCTTAAGGATTTTATAAGAATGAGAAAATAGACATAGGAAACTGTCAACTGCATGGTATTATAGATAAGAGTGCAGACCATGAAGCCAAGAATACCTGAATTGAAATCTTAACTTAGGCACAGGAGAGCTTCGGTCCCAAACATGGGGTCTCCAAAACTTCCGGAGGTTGGGTGGCCTCTGTAAAGCCTCCACCTGCTCTGACAAATGGGATACCCTCCCCAGATCTCCCCCCAAGACCACAATCCAGATCCAAGCAGGTTAAAGCAAGAACGATTAATCCCCAGATTGACTGCTGGATCTCTCTACAGGTCGCAGACCAGGAGCTGGAGCTGCCACTGATGCTGCAAAATGGCCTCTGTGCCGCATTTCCTCAGCAGCTTTTTGCCCCCAGGGGGGGAAGCTGATGTATTCCCCAAATACTGGTCCCAAAGTCCATAGGGCACTAATCTCTCACTTTGTCCTAGGCATATCTGTGCTGATAATTCTGGAATCACCACAGCTGCTGGTGTTCTGGGGTCCCTCCAGCCGGCTGCTGACCCGGCCACCCTGGGGCTAGGCTCAAGCAGGCCTGGGTGCTGTGCTGTCAGTTCCCAGCATGCTGTGCTGCCTGCTCTCAGAGCACTGCGCTGGCTGTTCCCTGCAGGGCTGCTGGGCTGTCCTCAGCAGGAGGTTAGCTTCTCTGTGTCGTTCTGTGGGTGCTGGGGCTCCAGTAGTTGTTCAGATTCCCCTTTTACATTGTTTGGAAGTGGTGTGGGGCAGAGCACCTTGGAAGTGCTGTTTCTACTCCGCCATCTTGGCTCCAACCCCCCCCCCCCCCAATCTTCCTCTTTGAATATGTTTAAAGAATAGATCTTTGATGGGAGTGTTTGAAAAACATAAATATCAGCAGTACAACTTCCTGTAGGGAACAGGAGGGTCTGGGATCACATATATAGGAATTGTCCCTAAGTATCAGTAAAGCTACCACATGGTCATTCAGGATCAAAAATGAATGTAGCAGGGATGATATAGGTGTTGAACACAGAAGAAGAGTGTCATCATGTTGGGTGGCCTAGACTTTCTCAATAAAATATGATAAAGGCCCTATTCTGAGAAGAAGTTGAGATTAGCATTTGCCCTTTTGCAGTCTAGATGTATTTTCCACAGAGGTGCTTTCTCAATCTGCTTCTTATCTTTTAGTTTTGGGGGCATTACTTCCTATTGTGGAAACACATAATAATTATTTTGGCTCACTTTTCTTCTCACAATTTAATAGAAATTCCCTTCTCAGAATTGATTCCCCTTCTCTGGATTTGTTTTATTACTTTAACAAAATATTTAGGAAATAAAAGAAAATGCATCTTTGCTTGCCTGTAAAATTGTGTCTTTTAGCAAAAATTTCAGATTCATTTGATTAGGTCTAGCTATTCCTCCCTACTTTATCTTCTCAAGTGTGATTGTCACTTCTTCCCACAATACTGAGGGTATTGAGGTACTGAGAGTATAGAATTCAAATTGTGTTAGTTTCACCATCATCACCAATAAGAATAAATGTAGAAATCCTGTCAGATTTTTGTTACTTTCAGTATTTGTTAGCTATCAGGATGATTTTGCTTAGCTGAATTTTATACCAAACTTTCTGTTCACTCCTTATCTCCAACTTCTTTTCAGTTTTTCTCCAAAGAAATTACTCATAATCTTTGGGCAAACCCTTAGATATGTGACAAATGAGCTTGTTCTGTAAATGGCTATTACCATTATTTACAATATTTCTATACTTGACAAGGAGCTCAATTTTCTGATGGCTACAGCATTTTCTGGGCTTTTGAAGCCTTCTGTTTGTGATGACTGCTACCCATCAGTTATTTTTTTTCCCAAGCAATATTAATCAATTGAAATAAATAAAATTACCCCTTACAAACTTCTCATTCTTCTAAACTAATAATATTTAAACATCAGATTGTAAACTCAGTATGCACATAATGTCTTTATCCTCATCTTTGATCTTCTGATTTCTTTACTTTTACCCTTGTTTCACCAGTAATGATCTGACTTCAAGCAAATAGTTATGAAATGAATACCACATCTGACATCAGTAATTTCAGTTATTGGAGTATGAATTAATTAGGCACTTAACATATCCGCTAATTTGGGAGTTACTTCTTAAAGTATTTATGTGACAAGAGATGTGTTAGACACTATAAAAGACTAGTTTAAAAAATATAAGCCCCTGATCTGTAAGTAGTACCAAACGAGTGAATGATATTGTTATTATGTAGAATAATGCAAAAGGCTCACACTAAAAATAATATAGTCTGAATAAAAAGGATATTGGGTTATAATCCATAACCAGTAATGCTTTTGAATGCTCAGAATGGTACCATATATCCCTGAATATGTGTAATCTTATTTTTACTAGTGTTATTATTAAATATGCTAAATCATGTAGTAAATCTTAGAGCAAAACTAATTGCTTATCACCCCTTAACCATTGAGTGTAAAACCTAAGAAACAGAATATCAAAAAGAAAGGGAGTATTTCATATATCACTGACTCTCTGTGGGATTTATTGTGATAGTTCCATCATAAAAAGTTCGATTATGGAAATAACCTGGAGATGGCTTATTGAACAGTTGTTGGAAAGTCGGCCAGTTCTAAGAACCAGCAAGAAAAGAGCATGAAATAAAAACTGTTTTGAGTGAATAGAGATATTAAATGGATCTGTTGTTTTACTTTTATTTGGAACTCCTTGCCATAGAAAATTTGCTCAACCACCATGGATCATTTCATTCTTTGCAAATTAATAATCTTAGAAAATCACCTAGAGACCATGTAGAGACTTTCACAGGGTCACACAGGCAGTGTATGTGAGATGCTGGATTCTAACCCAGCTCCTCCTAGCTTTTCATTATAGGGGGAAAAATTATGGGAAGGTATGGAAGTAAAAAAAAAAAAAGTAAAACAATGAAGAGAATATAAAGGAAGGAGAGAAGAGGATGGACTTTTCTCACTGTAAATTCACAGGACAAAGATCTATGTTATTATAGGAGTTTCAGTGATTTGTACAAGTACAGTCTGAGAATTGAAAAGGATTCTGCTTAGAATGAAAGACCCAGCTGCATCGGGTTGGAGTAAGATTATGTGTTTGCATGTTTGAGTATTGAAATATGTAGGTACTTTTTTTTGATCCAGTAATGTCCATATATACACCCCTAAAGATATATAAGTACAGAATGTGATAGAAAATGGATTGTGTTCACCTAAATTAAATGTGAAAGGGTTAAACATATATTAAGTTATATTACAGAATTTGTGGATGGTTGTGCTACACTCAGTATTCTCATGTTAGAGGAATTGTGTGTGGGTGGCAGTGGCTACAACTTGTGATTAGATAAATGGATGCAAATGGTCGCTTTAAGTGATGATTGATTGATGCTGGCTTTATATGTTTATCCATTCTCCACACTTCAGAACAGTCATCTGACTATTAGCACTTGTAACTTTTATTCAGAAGTGAAGATAAATCTAAGGTGAGACAGAGAACTTGTAAATTTTGCTCTTTTTTTTTGGTGGATTAGAGTATATTCTAAAAGGGCCAACTGAGGCTTCTTTGGATTTTGTCCTTCCCATTTAACTACGTGCAGTGATTAACTTCTGCTGCTTGTTAATGGAGGTAAAACCAGAGTACCAGTCTCATATGGACCATAGATTGGGGCTGAACTTATGTTAAAAGGTAGGTACTATTGGGATTATTGGAGAAAATGAAGGGTTTTTTGCCTTTTTTTTACATATCAATGTATTCATAATAGAAACTCCAAGTAAATTAAAAAAAAATTTTTTTAACTTTTTTTTCAAATCACAAATAGATTTTGCAGAGGACTTGTACGTTGAACCCAGACTTGGATTGGATAATATCTAAGCTCTCTTCTATTGATAGTGTCCTATGAAGCAAACACAACATGTTCAGTTGATAGTCCCTTTACTAGTTAATTCTTGACTATGTTGTACAATATTATTATCATCCTGTTTTATGGATAAGGAAACTGAGGTTTGGAGGTACAATGCCTCTTGCTATCTTTTCTCCTCACTTAAGAAGTATATTTCCCCATGTAGGTTGTTTATATGCCATATGGTTTTGTCTAAATGTAGCTCACTGGGAAGCATGAATAAATATCTCTGGAATCTCTCCCAACCCTCTCTAAAAAAGCCTTTTGATTTCTGCCTGGATGAAAGCAGAAATGGTATGCTGGACCAGAATTATCTCTACCTCTCCTCTTCCCCTTTGCCACCACCACTTTTTTCCAAGTTTAGGGGAAGTAATGTTTAGGTTCAAAGCCACTTTCTTGGTCACTAGACTTGAATAGGTAGGGCAGGAATAGCACAAGCTATATCTGAAGGTTTGATTCCTTCCCCATCAAATTCTAATTAAATGAAGACTATCACATTTAGTGAATGATGAATAAACCCATTTATTCAGTATGATAGCAAAGAGAAATCAGAGAAGTTTTACAATTAGAATAGGAGAGGCGGGGGAGGGAGAGGGAGAAAGAAGGAGAGAGAGATTGTCTGATCTCACCTCAAATTCTCTAACATAACAAGCTAGAGAACAGGGACATGTTTCTCTACATGTTGGCATCTTCCCAGTCTTTTTCTTCCTCCTGGGTGTTCTTCTTAAAGAAAACCTGGAAATGAATCCTTTTGTTGATGCCAGAAGAACTCTCCTTTCTCAGATTCTTGCCAATTCCATCCCTCATGTTGGCACAAATTAGATTACTCAAATCATTATCTCAGCCAATGAGGAGAGTCTTATGCAAATTCCTAGATTTGAACCATTGTTGTAGACCCAGACACTGAAGCACCCAATTCCATCTGCTTGTGATGCAGGGATTACAAGGGAAAAGACACACAAAGCCAGGATGTTCAGTCCAAACTTTATTAGAGGATTTACATATAGGAGCCTCTAAGATAGCACCTTGCTTAGCAATGGCAAGCAGCAGAAGATTTTTCTGTGCTGTGGCTTTGTTCTAAAGCCTTTTTATATTTTTTTTAGTGAAACAGCTTAAGGAGGGAGTGAGCAGAAATATGCAGGATGTGGCTAAAGTAACAGGATATGTGAATGTTGAACAAAGACCGGTTTGGCTGCTAGTCTTCCATGTCAAATTTTTTACCTAGCTAGAATATAGATGAATTTCTTACCCCTAACTACAAGTATAATCCTTTTAACTCATAATGTTCCAAACTGCCGCCATGATCCTTGTAACCCACAGCAATGGGTTACATTAAGCCTACAGCGTCTCATCAGAAGATGCTGTGGAGACATGAAAACTCTGCAGTATCCAGAATGCTTCAGAGAACTAGGGATATTTAACCTGTAGAAGAGAACTTGGGAGAAGGAATAGGTGACTTCAAATGAAAAAGAAAATGAGTTGATCCAAATGGTTGCCCTAATATGTAATGTATCAGATATGAAATTAAAACATGCTTGGAAAACACAGGAACAGTTTTATGCACTAAATGCAATAGCTCTTCTATTACTGACATTGAGGTTGGATGTATAAATAGAGAGAAATATATTTTCTAGTTCTTCTTTGTTCATGGATTATTCCCCTTCACTTAGTTAATATAGACACTTCCAGTTCCTGGCCAGTTCTCACCAATTACTGGTCAACTTTGCTATTTCATAAACTCTGTGGTTGCCATCTAACTCTTACTTCTTTCTCTCCCTGTTTGCCTCCCAGGACTCTTCCTACCTTTTTATTCCTATCACAAATGGTAGAACTTCCTTACATTTCCTTACCCTTACCTTATGCCTCCTAGGGAGGTGCAAATTCAAGCTCAGCTATTTACTAGTTGGGAGTAAACATGAACAGAACAGTAATAATTAGTATCAGTCTCATCAGTAACAACACTAACCACCATATTGCACTTCACATAATTACCTCATTTGAGCCTCACAGCAACCTTTTGAGATAATATTGGTACTTAACTAATTTTACAGATGAGGAAATTGAGGTACAAGAAGCCTTGCCCAAGGTCACAGACCTATTGAGTGGACAGAATGGTTTCAAACTAAGACACCTCTTTTGACTTGATCTCCACCATTAATTTTTTTTTAATCTGTATCACACTGCTATCCCTGAACCTGCTTTCGTATCTTCAGAATAGGGACAGTAAGGCTTGCACAGAATTTTGGAATAAATAATAATAATAATAAAACTTGGAAAAATCATTACAATAATTCCCCAAATACAAGCTGTGGCTTTTTCTTGTTCTTAATATTATCACTGTTCTTATTGTCATTGTACTAAGATCGTTGCTTACGCTCATATTCCACTGGAATAATGGACGAACTGATTCTCAAATCAGAGGACTTGGATTGAAGGGCACATCTAACACTTAGTACTTTTGTGAGCTTGGGGAAGCCACTTAATTTCTTTGGACCTCATTTTTCTCATCTGTAAAATGAAAGGGTTGTATTAGAAAGCTTCTAATGTTCCTTCCAGCCCTGGTTTTCTCATTCCTTCTTGGTTGCTTTATTCACCCCTTACAAGTCTCACATACCTGAGAAGTTCCTATAAGGCTTATAACTTGTTAGGATTGGATGTTCTCTCCTACTGCTTTTGGAAGTGGTTTCTATATTCCTCCCATGGATGATCTAGGAAGAGTTTCTTTCTAGTGCTCCCCATTAACCTTGTAACGAGCAACAGTACAAACACAATTCTCACTCAAAGGAAAGATGCATTCTAAAAAGAAGGTCAGGTTGGTATAAGACCAAAAGGTTTTGGTACAATGTAAGTGTGTTAATGCCTCCCAGATTACCTTCTCACCTCATCTTTCTAATTGATCTTTCATGAATTCTTGGATATAGAATAATTCTTCATTTTATTATATATTTAATGGCAATCTTCTGTGTCTTCTAGCCTGATAATCTCCAACTGTATTTCGTATTCAGAGTTTTCTTCTTCACTTACTTTTCCAGTAATTTGATGTGCATATACACGGTTTTCACAAGTAAACATAAGTCCCCAGTGTCACTAAACTACATACATTTTCAAGTAAATTTTTCAGTCCATGCTAAGTATGTTCAAACTGATGAGTGCATGGCAACTTTCCAGAAAGGAATTTTCAGGCTCTCTTCAGCATGTGTATCCTTAGTCAACAAATTAAAACTCTTGCTTTAAAGCTTTTGTTGGGGATTAGGGGGAAAGGGAGGAGAACCCATGGATAGCAATAGAATCTTTTCTTAGGGTAAGAAATTACCTTGTTGCAATTACTATTCTCAGCTCCTTGGGCACTGAGCAATTTGGGACTCTTCAGTGAGCAATCTGAAGCAATTAAGGTTAATCACTGGGTGCTTTAATCATTTACATGTAAGCACTATAGTTTCATCATTTTTTACTTTCTTAGATGTATGGTTGCATTGATAGAAGGTTGTTCCTGGAGTTCCCTGCATTCAGATCTCCTAATCTGCTAGGAATATTAGAAATTAGCATTTAATAAGATAGGAACTTTACCTTCTTCAAGTAGATACCCCCAGAACACCTTAGCAAAGTCTTCCTTGATGTCACAGACACATTTTCCTCATGAATATAAGCAATGCTACATTAACATTTTAAATCCAATATTCATGCCAGCGAACACTACATTCTTTACAACATAGATTTTGTAAGAAAACTATCTTATAAATCTAGAGATACCACATAAATGTATGTTGTTGTTATTACTGTTGGCAAATTTTTCAAGAATCCCATATCTGCTGCAACATTATATTTTGAGCTTTAGGTTCAAATAAGTTATGAACTGAGAAGAAATTTATGCCTTGAGACATTCAGACATGCATTCTCCTTCCCCTGACCTTGTTGCAAAGTGTCTCTTACTTCCTCCTACTATCAATTTCTTATACCACTGGGACCCAACTGGAACTGGCTAGTTGCACAATACAGTATGTTCTTTCTCTCTCTCATTGTCTCTCCCTCTCCCCTCCCTTTTTTGACTGTTAAAAGAGACCATTTCCTGCCTCATTTCTTCTTACCTAGCCTCAATCATTGAATTGGTGTTGCCTCAGACAAACTGATACCTGTTAAAGATCTTATCTTTAAAAGGCCATGGTCTCCCACTGCATCCAGAGCCATTTCCAGTCATCTTGATCTGTACCTTGCTGCTATATCTTTATGGTTCTTGTGGAGAAAGTGAGGCTGGTGACTTTGCACAGCCCTCCCTCACTTCAATCCAATTCACTTATATGTATCACCTCCCTGGTGTCATGGTCCTCTTTCAGAAAGAAGGACAAACAACAACAACAGGTAGCAAGCAATCAGTAGTCATTCAGATTCAATGACATGAAAAATCTTGATGTGTTGGTAATTTGTTTAGTTTTTCTTATTTCCCCACCCTCTCCCATAATTTACCATTGAACCACAAAAGAAAACATTTTTCTCATCATCCAGGTAATTTGAAATAAATTATTTCAAAAGCCTCAAGACTATCTAGATTTTTAACTTTTTTTTCACTGATTAATGGGCAGCTCTGTCTTTAGAACAGAAGTGCTGACTATAAACAATATTATACAAGCTTCTAAGCATCTGTTCTATGCTCTCCATTTTTCTGCCCATTAATTTCTCGTTATCTCAGCTTTAGTGAAAAGCAGAGTATGACAATAGATGCTACCAACCTTCTACAAGATCCATGTAATTGTCAACCAGCCTGACGTTGGTTTTGTCCAGAATAGTTACAAGGTGCATTTCTTTGTACTTTAGGTACTCTGTTACATAAATCTGGAATCTGCCACCCCTGAACATGAAGAGCTTGGGCAAAATGGGTCACATAACCATGCTAATTAAATCACTAGGAGATTAAAGGGGAAACTAAATGGAGACTACCACTCTAGAAGCCCATCAGCTTGCTTATTTGCCTAATTTCTTTTCTATTTTTATTATGAATAGGAAAAAAAGCACATATATGCACACGTTTATATGTGTGTGTTCTGCCAGAACCCAGTCTTCCTTTGACTCTCTAGAAAAAAAGTGATAAACAGAGCAAACTAGAGAAAGTTCCATAGGTTTAGGCAGTCTAGAATTAGATCTTTAATTTTCCATTTCTCCTGCACAAGGCAGATGTTATGTGTGAAGTGGAAGACATATGAGAATTGAGTCTGGTGTCACAAACAGCCTAATAACCTAAGTGGATATTTTGAACTGTTCACTCATTATTCACTGTCTTGCCTGTTTGTCAGATGCCTGCTCCTGACTTGTCTTTTGAGCTAGTTGGGCTTTACTCTTTCTCGAATGTAGAAGGACCTGCATAGGCAGGTTTTTCTCTTTGTCCTTTGAATCTGAATGTCAGTACTGCCGAGATGTGAAAAGTGACTATTTGACAAACGAGAGAAAGACTTGATCAGCGTTTTCCAGATTTGTTCAGAGGGGCTTGGGTGCTGCAGCTTTTCTAAACTCTTCAGTCATCTACAGCAAAGGACTTGACAGTTTTTACATAGTTTGGAAACTTAAGTTTCCTCCAGCCAAAGATAAGAAGCATTCCAAAACCCAAAGAGGCAAATTGAATTAGAAACCAAATAGAGACCATTACTCGATATGCCCATTCATAAGTTCAGATTTGTTTATTTGTTTTTCTTTTCTATTTATTACTATTCATACTATGTATAGCTATTTATTACAATACTCACTCTTTGGTTTATTCTTTCATACCTGAAGGAAAAAAGCACAGGTAAGTCTCTTCTCAGTAGCATTAATAAGACATCATAAACAGAACTTGATGATGGCGATTGAGTCCCCAGTTGGGCAACTCTGATTTGTGCCTTCTCCCCTCTGCCCTCTGCTAATACAGCACTCCCTCTCCAGTATCTCTGATTCCTCCTAGCTTTCCTTCTAAAGAACTAACCACATACTATGATATTCAGCTAATACTTCTTTTTTGGTATGAAATCATTTAATGCTATTAGGCAGGTTATGTCTGGATACAGCTCTGATTTGCTTCCCTTTGAAAAGAACATATTCTATCTTTTCCTTTATTGGTTATTAATAGGTACTCTGATATTCTGATGGATCTATGAACACTGCAATTTGCAACCCAGACTTCTCATACTGTGCAGTTTTTGCCCATATTCTTACATAAATCCTCCATAGAAGATTTATTCAACATCATTAAGGTTTTCCTTTAAGTTTTTTTTTTAATATTTCATAGATTACCAGTTAAACACTGAACTTAGTTGTCAGCCATCTTTTTTTTATTTGCTACATTATTGGTCCACATCCTATTTTTCAGTTACGCCATTTCTTAAGATGTGTTGAATTGTTTTCAGACAGTTTTTGTCCAGGGTTCTGCATGTGTTTTTAATGAATTCCTTTTTATATTCTCTCTCTTTGTAGAGTTTTTTCACCTCTTTATAATTTTTAACAAATATTAGCACATAAACTACATTTACCTTCATGATGATCTGTTTGTGTATATATATATATGCTCAACATGAGCACTACAAGGCAAGATGGCGAAGTGTCATATGAAATGGTGGTTTTTCTTTTTTCTTTTTTTTTTATTTAGTTCATTGAAATCAACTTCTTTTTATATATTTTCCAAGGAGAATGTCCAAAATTCAATTGATGATTATGGTTTTCCATTTAGCAACAACTTCACAACTTCTTTGTGTCTTTAGATTTAGTTTTCTCCCATGGATTATCACCGTATTGGGTGTTGAATAAGGATCTTCTATTTAGATTGATGAAAATTAAATTACTCTTTTTAATCTAAAAACTGTATGATAAATTCTTTATTCCCTTCTTCTCCCATTCTGTGGCCACATAGGGATGAGAGCCATTTTGTATATTTATTTGTTTCATTGATCTCCATAGCTAAATAAATTATCACCCAGAGAACAACAGACTAGAGTTGAACTTCTCTGTATATGTATGAATATACTTTGGGAGAAAGAGACAAACAAACCAACAGACTCACCAGTGAACTGTTTGTCTGAATTTCCTCTGCTGTACAGTGAGGATAATAATTGAAACTACCTTCTCAGATTGTTGTAAGGATCAAACAAGATAATATTTCTAAACCACTAGGAGTAAATCAAATAACTAAAGAGTTTTGTGACCTTTAAAGACCTGTATAAAAGTTAGCTACTATTATTAGTAGTACTTCTGAATTAAGATGAGACCCATCTCACTAATGGCACATTTCCTGATCCTTCAAAAAGTTAGATTTCCTTTTCCAGCATGGTAAAAGCAGAGCAACTTGGGGGCGGAGCCAAGATGGCGGAGTAGAAACAGCTCGTCCAAGCCTCTCTGCCCCCAGATTCTCCACAAACTATGTAAAAAAGGACTCTGAAAATCTTCTGGAGCCCCAGCACCCACAGAACGACACAGAGAAGCTAACCTCCCGCTGAGGACAGCCCAGCACCCTGCAGGAAGGACCAGCGCAGTGGTCTGGGAGCCGGCAGCGCGCAGAGCGCAGGAGCCGAGCCGAGCCCAGGTCCACGTGAGCTGAGGTTTTAGCCCCAGGGCGGCAGGGCCAGCAGCCGGCTGGAGGAACCCCAGAACACCAGGAACTGTGGAGATGCCAGAATTATCAACATAGACTTGCCTAGGACAAAGTAAGAGGTTAGTGTCCTATGGACTTTGGGACCTGTATTTGGGGAATGCGTCAGCTCCCTCCCCTGGGGGCTAGAAGCTGCTGAGGAGACACGCCACTGTGTAGTTTTCAGAGGCATTTCCGGCTCCCAGCCTACAAATCGTGGGGAGATCCAGCGATCAGTCTTGGGGGGTAATCGCTCTTGCTTTAACCTCCCTGGATCTGGATTGTGATCTAGGGTGGAAGTTGTGGGTGGGTTTACAGCTTGCCAGAAACGGAAGTTGCCCCCCACACGTTCGGGACGAAAATTCCTCTATCTGGCCTTAAAGCCATAGTGTGGCAACAAGCCCAAAAGTCAAGCAATTAAGTGGCAACATGCCAAGGCAAAGGAAACAGAAAAATGCAACCCTAGACTCCTATTTTGGGGGCATAGAGCGGGAAAAGGACTGTGAGGTCAGAAGTCCTGCTCCAAAAGCCCCAGGGGAAAACATGAGCGGGTTGCAGGCCATAGAGGACCTTAAGAAGGACTTTAAAAATCAAATAAGAGAAGTGGAGGAAAAATTGGAAAGAGAAATGAGAAGGATGCAGGAAAAGTATGAAATGAGGGTCAACAGCCTGACTGAGGAAAACAACACCTTAAAAAATAGACTAACTCAAATGGCAAAGGAGGCCCAAAAGGGCAATGAGGAGAAGAATGCCTTAAAAAGTCGAATTTGCCAGATGGAAAAAGAATCTCAAAAGTTCACTGAGGAGATTCATTCCTTCAGAGTTAGACTGGAGCAAATGGAAGCTAGTGACTTTATGAGAAATCAAGATGCTGTTAAGCAGATCCAAACAAATGAAAGATTAGAAGGCAATGTGAAATATCTCATGGGAAAAACCACTGACCTGGAAAATAGATCCAGGAGAGACAATTTAAAAATTATTGGACTACCTGAAAGCCATGATCAAGAAAGAACCTAGAAATCACCCTTCAAGAAATTCTCAAGGAAAACTGCCCTGATGTTTTAGATCCAGAGGGCAAAATAGAGGTTGAAAGAATCCACCGATCACCTCCTGAAAAAGATCCCAAAAAGAAAACTCCCAGGAATATTATAGCCAGGTTCCAGAATCCCCAGATCAAGGAGAAAATACTACAAGCAGCCAGGAAGAAACAATTTCAATATTGTGGAAACACAATCAGAATAGCCCAGGACCTGGCAGCTTCTACACTGAGGGATCGAAGGGCATGGAATATGATATTCCAGAGGGCAAAAGAACTGGGAATGAACCCAAGGGTCACCTACCCAGCAAAACTGAGTATTTTGTTTCAGGGAAAATATGGTCATTCAGTGGAATAGAGGACTTTCAAGCATTCTTGAGGAAAAAACCAGAGTTGAATAGAAAATTTGACATCCAGACACAAGAAGGAAGAGATGCCTGAGAAGGTAATCAGGGAAAAGAAATCAAAAGGAACTTATCAAAGTTGAACTATTTACATTCCTATATGGAAAAGCAATATCTGTGACTGATGATATCTTTCTCACTATGAAAATAATGGAAGAGGGGGTGTGGTCATATGAATACATATGTGAATGTGTGTGTATATGGTTACAGTTATATATGGATAGAGGGCATAGGTTGAATTTGTTGGGAAGGGAGAATACTCAAGGGATGAAATTATGAGGTGAGAGAGGAAAGTGGCAAGAGGAGATGGGGAGAGACATGGTAGGGTAAACTATCTCATGTAGGGGAAGTGGGTGCAAAGGAGGGGGAGAATAAGGAAGGCTAAAAAGGCAAAACCACATTCACATTGAATTTGGTTCAGGGAGAAAATGACATACATACTAAATGGGATATCTCAACCTGCAGCAGGATAGGGGGAAGGGGGATGAGAGGAGGGATGATGGATGGGAGGGCATCCTTGGGGTGAGGGGAGGTTGGAAGTACCCACTATAGAAGAGGGACAGGATCATGTAGGGAATGGACCAGGTGGGGGGTGGGATGAGTGGGAGGGAATTATAAGCAGCCTTGTACAATATATCTACTATGATAATGTTTTGCATAGCTAGACATGTACAACATATACTGAATTACTTATATACCAAGAAGGAATGGGTGACAAGGGAGGAAGGAAATGGATCTGAAATTCAAGATCGTAACATTAAATGTTTCAAATATATATATAAATACTATTGTTAATACTCTTTTGCCTATAATTGGGAGATAAGATATGCAGGCATTGGGACACAAAGATTCATCTTCCTCTAATGGAAAAGTCGATGGGGGTATGGGAGAAGGTATGGGAGAGAGCAGATTGGAGGAAGCGATATCTTGTGGGACTGCTATTCTGGGAGGTTGGGTAGGGGAATAATGGGGGGAAAATGATTGTAACTCAAAATCTGGCGGAAATGAATGATGTAAAACAGAAGTTAATAAAGTATTTGTTTAAAAAAAAAAAAAAGCAGAGCAACTTTCTGCTATGACCTCTTTTCCTGAATTACATCCAGATTTTTGCAGACAACAAATGCCATGTCTTTTTTTTTCCCATTCACAAAGCTTAAAATGCAATAAAGGAAATCTAACTCATTCAGAAGCTCAGCCTTTGGTTCTATTCCTTATTCTTTGTCTCATGTTGCCTACTAGCTGTGTGACCTCTTCAAGGCTCAGTTTTCTCCTATGTAAAATGGGGAAAATAATTCCACACCTTCACAAGGTAGTCATGAGGATCAAATAGTATTGTGTATATAAAGAGCTTTATAAATTGCAAAGTAATATATAAATGTGATCTGTTATTCTTATAATCAATTTTTACTGTTCCCATGATTACCAGAAATAGTCTGTCTTATCTACCACACTCTACTTTAACTAGATCTTCTTTAAAAAAATTTCTGTGACAAACAAATCTCTGAATACTGCATTGTTGCACTACAGATTTTTTCTGTGTAGAGATTCTTCACTGAGTGTGGGACAGATGGCCCAACAGTGGTTTTAAACAGGATACTTTTTCTTTCTTTAAAGTCATTCTAGCTATTCGTACCAAAAGCTATTGGAATAAAGATGCCGTTACAATCTCATTTTCTCAAAGACTGCTTTAAAATATTTGAAAATTTGCTCATCAAAGGACACTTTAGAAAGACTAACTTTCGTTTTGGAATAAACAAGAAGAGGCTTAGGGAAAAACGATAATACCTTAAGATCTTTTGTTTTCAGTCTAACTTTTTTTTTCCAAGACCTGTGTTGTACATGTCTTTTTGCACATTTCAAACATTTTCTAACTTTTTTTTTATAACTAACACTTCAGCTGGCATGTTGATTCAGCAAAAGCAAAGTGGGGCAATAAAAATCAGGCTTTCTTCTGATATTATTTATATACAGGGATTGATAGTAATGGCAGAGAAGGGAGAATCTTTGTCTTATTCTTTATTGTCTAATAATATGTTTTATAGAAGAGTTATATATAACTGGACTTACAGAGGTACATAGAACTGGACTTACACACAGGTAGCATCAATGACCTCTGACATGGTATACATTCAGAAATTGCAGGAAACTCCCCTTACTCAAAACACATCTTTGAATTACAAGTAATGCCTGAAACTCTGCCATTAGCTATTCATTCCGTTAGGCTATTCCCTTAAAAAAAAGTGTCATTGCTTTAAAAAGGGATTCTCAAGGTGTTTGCTTTCCTTAGTGTTTTGCCTTTCTTTGTATCCCCAGTGTTTAACATATAGCAGAATGTTCAATAAATGCTTCTTGAGTGACCAACAAAGGGAAAATCCTTAGTATTCTGCTCATTGTTAAGTCATTCATACTTTAGTGTGAATGAGTTTTTAGAGCTCTTTGCTAATTATAACAACTAGGTGAGATCACAGGAAAGTCAAAGAGAGAAGTTTGACCTTTAGGAACACTATCTAGGAAGGCTTGTTATGGGTGGAATACCTGGGTAACCAGAAACCATATCACTGGGGGTGAACAGACAGAGGAACTAAGTGGTAATATGACTATGTGGCAAAGGATATACACCTAGAGTACATATGTTTCTACAAATATTTATAGCAGTACTTTTTGTAGTAGTACAGGACTGAAAGCAGAAGATGTTCCCATGAAGGGAGAAATGGTTTAACAAATTATGGCCCATGAACATAATTGAATTGTTACGTAAGAAATGGTTAATTAGATGGATTCACAAAAATATAGGACAGTTTGCATGAACTGATGAAGAATTAAATAAACAGAACCAGGAGAACAGTTGACTCAATGAGAGAATAATTGCAACTTTGAAAAACCTCAAGACTCTGATCAAAGTTGCAGAAACAAAAAGGAAGACTATCTTGACTTCAAAAGAAAAATGTTTATGTTCAAAATAAATTAAAAAATTTCAAAACCCACAAAGGCAGACTTCCTTAAACATCAATAAAATAATTCATACTTATATAACGTTATAATATGTACAATGTGCTTTCCTTGCCACACGCTCATGCCCCTTTATTTTTAATCTGATACCTAGTACATTTATATATTATTGTGTCTTGAAGTTGTCTGTGTATGTATCATACCTTCATGTGATACTCTCAGGACCACTAGGGTAGAGGCCATGTCTTATCTAAGCCTTACATCTCTGTTAATGCTTAGCACTCTGCCTCACATATAGTGCAAACGTTAAAAATGGAAAATAGAGTTTAACAACCCTATGAGCTAAATACTTCATTATCTTCTCTGGGGTTGATGAAAAAAGGAAATTCTTATTGCATGAATGTCTAGCCAACAGTTCCATGTCCTCCCTAACTCTTTAATGAGTGATGTAAAGTTGTGAATCAAGTCTGAAGGATCATTATAATAACCATCATCGTTTTGTTCTTCTCATTTTTATGTTACATAGAGCTTAGATAGAAATAGTCCTGGGATGACTTGCTCCCCAACTGTATGCTCCCCATTCTTGTATGGATCTGTTCACCAAACTATCATACAGGTATATAAAATTGGATTTTTTTGGTTTGTTTTGTTGGGGTTTTTTTGGTGACTGAATGAAAGTATTGGAGTGAAAGCTTATTTTCACATTCCTTCCATTGAAAGGATCTTTGGGACAACTCCAGTAGTTGATAATGTCAACTTTAGTATTAAATGTGTTTATTAAAATGCTGAGCTGTTTTCCCGTACATTATTGTACAGTTGGTTACTTGAAACCAAGTGCAGGATTTTATATTATCCTGGTTGTGTTTCATTGGTATGGCATAGTGGGTGGATAGAGGCCTGTCAAATATTTGACTCATGTGAGTCAGATATATCTGGATTTAGGACCCACTCATAAAACACTTTTTATGGTTAAAAAAAAAAAAAGTTAACACTAACCCACTTTCCCTAAAGGCTTTCCAAGGATTTTAGAAAGAAAAAATAATTCTTAATATTTTCAGCTTTGCTAAAAAAATAAAAAGGGAGGGAGGATTTTAAATGTACTTTGACTATACCATGATGAAGCCACAATTTCTTAACTCTCTAAGATGATAAATTACAGGCAGTTGCTGATTATTAGTGAAAGGATTTTCCATATCAAGTATCCCCTAATCTGATGAAATCAGAACTCTGGGCCAAAAAAAAAAAATCTTAGATAAGTCCATCATTCTACCCTGTTATAATCTTTTTATATATTGACTTCATTATCTACCAAGCTTTCTGTCCCTCTCACCTCTTTTTTATCTGAGAATTTGATCATTTGATTTTGCAGATGGTAAACTAATTCCAGTTTTTTTAGAAGAGGAAACTGAGGCCCAGAAAGGTCAAGCAGCTTTGCCAAGGTCACACAACTAATTGTAGATTCATAGCTGGGATGTGATTTGCTGCAAATCCAGTGCTTTTTACATGTCATGCCTCTCATTTGGGGGAAAAAAAGCTAATATCAATAATATTGGTTGTCTGATGAAAAGTATGCATTTTTGAAAGATAATAAAATTTTATATCATAGAGAAACAGCCTTAGAAAGAGAAAAATTTTAGTTGCAATGATGGTTGTTTATTATTACTCTGTTGATGGACCTGTATGAGTGTACTTTGTCTCTTCTACTTAGTTATCTTCCCATCCTTAATGTTTTTATTTTTCCCACACTTTGTGGTTTTTAAAGGTTTGAACTTTTTCAGAAGATAGTGTAGGTATGCATAAACCACAGACTATGTGAGCTGTCCCACCTGACCCATGGTCTGTGTTCACCTATAATGGAATCTTTCCCTGCATCTGCTCAGAATGTCCTCAAAGCTTTATATGACAATTCGTTTACTTCATCAAAGCATGTAAATATGGAATCCAGTTTCTCAAGGCCCTTTGGGTTATTATGAATGATTTATTAAAATAGATTTCAGATCTAATGTTGATGCACCTGACCACTTTCACAACTGCCCAAATGACACCTCTTTTATTTGTATCTCAGGATCAGTTCTGGTGTTTGGGAATGCAGCTTGACTTTGGTCTGTCTCAATCCAAAGCATAAGAAGTGTGAAAGTTTTGCAATTAACTTCGTCTCATTCTGCATTCCAAACCATGTGTAATGGATGACATCAAAAGACTGGGAAGAAAACACAACTGAACCCTTTTCCTAAAGAATGTGGCAAATATGACACACCTGTTCACCAGCTATCCAGCTAGCCATGGGACTTTTTAAAGTGTCTTTCTGAAGCTTGGGACTTTTTAAAGTGTCTTTCTGAAGCCACTTCTTCCTCAGACACAGCTCTTGCTGTGACCAGAGCAGAGGCTTAGCTGGTAGATTTCCTCCTTTGGCTGAAGTTAAGAATTTTTTCACATGCTTCTGCTCGCTACTGTAGAATTATAATAAAACTGTTTTGCTCCAAAGCTAACATGGTTGTGAGAGGAGACAGAGCAGCTCGGATTGCCTTCTGTTTTTCCATTTAGGATTATAGTGCGATTTCCTGGCCTTCACACTTAATTTCATGACTCTTCCATCATTTGATCCTTGATATTACCCTGCCAGTCAAAGTCCTCTTATTGATCTGTGAGGCAAGGATAGCCCCCAGTGAGTTCAAAGGCTCTTCATGCATTGCTTTCATGTGACTTTATAACAATTACTCATCTTGTTCACCTTTTCCAGAGATAAGAAATTGAGTATAAAGTTTGTTAAAACTGTTCGATATTAAGACCTTCCCAAAAGAAATGTTAAAAAAAAATGACAAATAGCATGAATTTCAAACTCAAATACACACAGCTTATCAAGGCTATATGGTTTCCAGTATACTTTACTCATAACCTTTGGAGACAGGTAGTGAAAGTACACCTTGGTCTTCTCATCTCCCCTTCTTTTCATTGTAAGGTGGGGAGATCTACTCCTTGGCTCTTCTTTCTTGGTAGGAGGAAGTATGCTTCTTCCTCTTTTCTTACCTCTCCTTGTGATTGTTCTATTCTCTGGACATAGCCTCGCTTAAAAGGTGAAAACTGTTGAGCTATAGAGGGGGCTACCTGTCTACCTACCTACCCTGGTGATGGCATAGGAGTGGCCTCATTGAAAACCCAGGTGCCCCTTCCAGACCAAATGTCCAAATTTGGTCACACTCTCAGATATCTAATTCCTATTGACCTTTGGGAGAGGTCATACACACACACATATATATATATATGTATATATATATATATATATATGTATGTATGTATGTATTCAGTGAAGAATCATAGAGTTCTAGATTTTGAAGAAATTTTAATCATTCATCTAGTTCATTTAATGAATGAAGAAACTGAGACCTTGAGAGGACAATTTACCTTCCCAGGATAAGTCGATGGTATCCATATTTGTAGAAGAATCTAAGTCTCCGGGGCGGCTAGGTGGCACAGTGAATAGAGCGTCGGCCCTGGAGTCAGAAGGACCTGAGTTCAGATCCGGCCTCAGACACTTAACGCACACACAAATAAAAACCTAGCCATATGGCCTTGGGCAAATTACTTAACCCCAATTGCCCTCCAAAAAGCAAAAAAAAAAAAAAAAAAGAATCTAAGTCTCCTTCCTGGTCTACTGAAATTTTAGAAAAAAAGTTTAATAAAGAAGCATTTATTTTCTCTGCCTTTCACTCCCTCCACTAAAAAAAAAAGAAAGAAAAAACAAAGACATATAATAAATATGTCCTCTGGTCTGAAATAGAGATTATATTTACCATTTTATTCATAGCACTTTGCATAATGACTGGCACAGAGTAAGCCTTTAATAAATAACTGTTGAAATCAGTTGGCCTGGAGTCTTGTGGGCAGAACAGCACAAAGTGCAGGACAGGTTCACAGGGCTCAGAAGTAATAGAACCATGGAGAGGTCCCTGCAAGATGTTTTTTCTTATGGGGCCCTTTAGGGATAGTTCCATTTAGCAAACTCCTCTTGATGTAAAGTGACTTTCTGCTGTCTCATCAGAAATGCTCATTTCTTATGAAGATAGAAAACTACATCCTCTGGGAAAATATTCCATTCCTCAGGAGAATCCATATGCTCTAAGAACCTGGCTGAATTAAACTGTAGAGTTATTCTCACCTTGATTGCTAGGGCACTAGTCTTCATCATTAGAATTCTCTTTCTCCTGTACATGGATAGGGACTGTGACACTGTCATTTAAGTAGTCATGGCTTAATGTAGTAGTACTCAAAATTTTGGTCTCAATACTCCTTTGTAATCTTAAATTATTGAGAATCGCCCAAAAGCTTTTCTTTTATATAGGTGATGCATCTCATTATTTACCATGTTAGAAATTAAAAATGTCTTAGTATTATTATGAAAATAGTTTTGACCTGGGAACCATGAGAAAAGAACTTTGGAACCACAAAGGGCTCCCTGGACCACACTTTAAGAGCCACTGGTTTAGTGTATTATTCTACTCTAAGATAACTGCCTAGTAACAAGAGGATCTTTGGAAAACAATGTTCTGAAACAAAACAAAACAAAAAGAATATAGTAGATCTTAGCAAAAACTTGGTTTTGGCCACAGAAACTTTTCCAACTTTCATTAAATTATACTAAATGCATATCTTAAGAATCACCCTCCCTTGATGTATTTGAAGAATTTTGTTATTGAGCTGACAATTAAATTGTTAATACTAAAGTCTCTGTGAGGATTACATATAGGTCAAACAACTCTATCATTTACATTCTTCATTATTGGGCCAAAAAAAATGCAGTAACACGTTTTCAACAGTAGCCTGTGTTACAAGTTCACAGATTCAAAGATTCATTTTGGCATGGAAGAAGAGAAACTATTGCTCCAAGTTTTGTTATATTTAGTCTGTCATTGTGACTTTCGGCCCACTCCTACTTTGACAATTTGGGATATAATAGTTGCTGAATGATTTGCACATCATTAAAAATTATACTTCATGTCGAGACTTCAATGAACTGGTGACAAGTTAGATGAAATATGAGCTCATTTGCACATACAAAAATATCCTTATGACTTGTAAAGAAAAGTGCAGAAAAGTTTCTCTTCACAGTAATTTATACTGGACAAGGTGATCCGCAAATGAAGACAGCATTGTCTGACTCTGCAGGAATAGATAACCTTCTAGCCTATAGGAACTTTCCCCTTAAAGCTAGAATTAAACATGAGCATGCTATTTTAAGAAACACTTGTCTTTGTTCCTTCTCTCTCTCTCTCTCTCTCTCTCTCTCTCTCTCTCTCTCTCTCTCTCTCTCTCTCTCTCTTTCCCCACCTCCCTTCCACCTTCTTCCCCCACTTTAGAAATATTAGAGACACTATACTCTGGGCAGACCTCATCTCAATTTCTATTTCAGAGTCCTTTTTTCTGTAGGTCACAAAGTTTTATATTGAAATTTTTATTTTGACCTATTCCTTTTCCAGAACTTTTTTTTTTAAACAAATGCTTTATTAACTTCTGTTCATTCATTTCTGCCAGATTTTGAGTTACAATCATTTTCCCCCGTTATTCCCCTACCCAACCTCCCAGAATAGCAGTCCCACAAGATATCGCTTCCTCCAATCTGCTCTCTCCCATACCTCCTCCCATACCCCCTTCGACTTTTCCATTAGAGGAAGGTGAATCTTTGTGTCCCAATGCCTGCACATCTTATCTCCCAATTATAAGCAAAAAAGTATTAATAATAGTATTTATATATATTTGAAACATTTAATGTTAAGACCTCGAATTTCAGATCCATTTCCTTCCTCCCTTGTCACCCATTCCCTCTGGGGAGATAAGTAATTCAGTATATGTTGTACATGTCTAGCTATGCAAAACATTATCATAGTAGATATATTGTACAAGGCTGCTTATAATTCCCTCCCACTCATCCCACCCCCACCTGGTCCATTCCCTACATGATCCTGTCCCTCTTCTATAGTGGGTACTTCCAACCTCCCCTCACCCCAAGGATGCCCTCCCATCCATCATTCCTCCTCTCATCCCCCCTTCCCCCTATCCTGCTGCAGGTTGAGATATCCCATTTAGTATGTATGTCATTTTCTCCCTGAACCAAATTCAATGTGAATGTGGTTTTGCCTTTTTAGCCTTCCTTATTCTCCCCCTCCTTTGCAACCACTTCCCCTACATGAGATAGTTTACCCTACCATGTCTCTCCCCATCTCCTCTTGCCACTTTCCTCTCTCACCTCATAATTTCATCCCTTGAATATTCTCCCTTCCCAACAAATTCGACCTATGCCCTCTATCCATATATAACTGTAACCATATACACACACATTCACATATGTATTCATATGACCACACCCCCTTCTTCCATTATTTTTCATAGTGAGAAAGATATCATCAGTCACAGTTATTGCTTTTCCATATAGGAATGTAAATAGTTCAACTTTGATAAGTTCCTTTTGATTTCTTTTCCCTGATTACCTTCTCAGGCATCTCTTCCTTCTTGTGTCTGGATGTCAAATTTCTATTCAATTCTGGTTTTTTCCTCAAGAATGCTTGAAAGTCCTCTATTCCACTGAATGACCATATTTTCCCCTGAAACAAAATACTCAGTTTTGCTGGGTAGGTGACCCTTGGGTTCATTCTCAGTTCTTTTGCCCTCTGGAATATCATATTCCATGCCCTTTGATCCCTCAGTGTAGAAGCTGCCAGGTCCTGGGCTATTCTGATTGTGTTTCTACAATATTGAAATTGTTTCTTCCTGGCTGCTTGTAGTATTTTCTCCTTGATGTGGGGATTCTGGAACCTGGCTATAATATTCCTGGGAGTTTTCTTTTTGGGATCTTTTTCAGGAGGTGATTGGTGGATTCTTTCAGCCTCTATTTTGCCCTCTGGGTCTAAAACATCAGGGCAATTTTCCTTGAGAATTTCTTGAAGGGTGATTTCTAGGTTCTTTCTTTGATCATGGCTTTCAGGTAGTCCAATAATTTTTAAATTATCTCTCCTGGATCTATTTTCCAGGTCAGTGGTTTTTTCCATGAGATATTTCACATTGCCTTCTAATCTTTCATTTGTTTGGATCTGCTTAACAGCATCTTGATTTCTCATAAAGTCATTAGCTTCCATTTGCTCCAGTCTAACTCTGAAGGAATGAATCTCCTCAGTGAACTTTTGAGATTCTTTTCCATCTGGCAAATTCGACTTTTTAAGGCATTCTTCTCCTCATTGCCCTTTTGGGCCTCCTTTGCCATTTGAGTCAGTCTGTTTTTTAAGGTGTTGTTTTCCTCAGTCAGGCTGTTGACCCTCATTTCATACTTTTCCTGCATCCTTCTCATTTCTCTTTCCAATTTTTCCTCCTTTTCTCTTATTTGATTTTTAAAGTCCCTTCTTAAGGTCTTCTATGGCCTGCAACCCACTCATGTTTTCCCCTGGGGCTTATGGAGCAGGACTTCTGACCTCACAGTCCTTTTCCCGCTCTATGCCCCCAAAATAGGAGCCTAGGGTTGCATTTTTCTGTTTCCTTTGCCTTGGCATGTTGCCACTTGATTACCTGACTTTTGGGCTTGTTGCCACACTATGGCTTTAAGGCCAGATAGAGGAATTTTCGTCCCGAACGTGTGGGGGGCAACTTCCGTTTCTGGCAAGCTGTAAACCCACCCACGACTTCCACCCTAGATCACAATCCAGATCCAGGGAGGTTAAAGCAAGAGCGATTACCCCCCAAGACTGATCGCAGGATCTCCCTACAATTAATTCGCAGGCCAGGAGCTGGAGCTGCCTCTGAAAACTACAAAATGGAGTGTCTCCTCAGTGGCTTCTAGCTCCCAGGGGAGGGAGCTGACGCATTCCCCCAAATACAGGTCCCAAAGTCCATAGGACACTAACCTCTTACTTTGTCCTAGGCATGTCTATGTTGATAATTCTGGAGTCGCCACAGCTCCTGGTGTTCTGGGGTTCCTCCAGTCGGCTGCTGGCCCTGCCACCCTGGGGCTAAAACCTCGGCTCACGCACACCTGGGCTCGGCTCCGCTTCCTGCGCTCTGCGTGTTGCGCGCTGCCTGCTCCCAGACCACTGCGCTGGTCCTTCCTGCAGGGCTGCTGGGCTGTCCTCAGCGGGAGGTTAGCTTCTCTGTGTCATTCTGTGGGTGCTGGGGCTCCAGAAGTTGTTCAGAGTCCCCTTTTACATTGTTTGGGGGGAATCTGGGGGCAGAGTGGCTTGGATGAGCTGTTTCTACTCCGCCATCCTGGCTCCGCCCCCCAGAACTCTTTTTTACAGCCATACTTGTCTTTATTTGATTCTCCTCCAAATGCATCCCCACTGGGTTTCACCCAACACCATTCTTTTACTCACATTTTATTCCCAATAGTCGAGGGAGAATGGGACCCTACCATCTCTCCTAAGCTGCTTTGAATGTTCCCCAACTTTCAAAAGCCTGCTGAAATCCCTTCTCTTCAGTGATGACCTTTCAGCTTAGTCACTCCTCCAAACTCCAATAGTAATTAATCACAATCTTTTTTGTAGTAGCTCTTCTGACATTGTATTGAAATCTTATTTATTCTTGTCTAACTTTCCTTGTTTTAGTACAATCAAATAGATTATAAACTTATTGATTTCAGGCACTATCCATGGTTGTGAATCCTGTACACATAGTAGGGATTCAATAAATACTTTCTGTTTGATTCATTGATAATAATGAAAGATAGAGGTACCTTTCCCAGGCAGAGTGTTTTCCAACAACCATTCATTATATTTTTTTCTGTAGCAAAAAACTGATTTTTTTGATGGTAAATATTTCTCCCTTATCTCTTCACTATTTCTGAGGTGATTGCTCTGAGTTCCAAGTATTTGTGCAATTAATTGACAGGGAATTATTGAGTCACTCTTTTCCTCAAGACCTCACATCTAGGCCAAAGAAGTTCTCCTTTAGGAGGAACCATAAAACAAAAAAGCAGAGTGAAGATAAGAGGTCAAAGGAAGGGATTTGGGAGATAAAGTCAGAGGATCAGTTTTGCCTCCTACCTACTAACTGTGAGGCATAGAGTCAGTTAATTTATCTTACCACCTGGGCCCAGTTTCCTTATTTCTACAATGTGAGGATTGATTTAAATGGTTTCCAAGGTAGGGCTTCTTAATTAATTAATTATTTTATTTTGTTCCATTTTGTAGTATTTTTTTTTTCAAATTACACGTAAAGATAATTTTCAACATTCACTTTTATAAGATTTTGAGTTCCATATTTTTTTCTCCCTCTTTCCCAAGACTACATGCAATCGGATATAGAGTATACATGTACAATCATATTAAATGTTTTCACATTAATCATGTTGTAAAAGAAGAATCAGAACCAGAGGGAAAAACCAGAAGAAAGAAAAAAAAATAGCATGACTCTATTTGCATTCAGACTCGTTCTTTCTCTAGATGTGGATAGCATTTTCCTCTCGAATTGTCAGATCATTGTATTGCTAAAGTTAGTCATTGCATCGAATTGCTGTTAGTGTGTACAGTGTTCTCTTGGTTCTGCTCACTTCATTCAGCATCAGTTCATAAGTCTTTCTATGTTTTTTTTTTATATCAGTTTGCTCATCCTCTTTTATAGGACAGTAGTATTCCATTACATTCATATACCAAAACTTGTTCAGCCATTCCCTAATTGATAGGCATCCCCTCGATTTCCAGTTCTTGCCACCACAAAAAGAGCTGCTATAAATATTTTTGTACATGTGGGTCCTTTTAATAAAAAAGATCATAAAAAAGTTATGAACTCTTTTGGATACAGACCTAGTAGTAGTAGTATTGCTAGATCAAAGGGTATGCATGGTTTTATATCTATTTGAGCATAATTCCAAATTGCTCTCCAGAATAGTTGGATCAGTTGACAACTTAACAAAGAATGCACTAGTGTTCCAATTTTTCTACATCTTCTCCAACATTCATAATTTCCTTTTTCTGTCATATTAGCCAATCTGATAGGTATGAGGGGTACCATAGAGTTGTTTTAATTTGCATTTCTCTAATCAACAGTGATTTAGAGCATTTTTCATATGACTATAGACAACTTTCATGGGAATGAATGAGCTCATCAAAGGAGAGGTTAAAGGAAGAAGAGGAAAGGATTGAATACAGAGCCTTGAAGAATACATCAGTTTCGGGGTTAGTAGAAAGAAATAGAGCCAACAAAGGATATAGAGAAGGATTATTTAGAGTGGGAAGAGGAGAGCCAGAAAAGTAGAGTTTCACCAAAGTCAAAGGAGAATATTCCATAGCGGTTGATACAGAGAGATCAAGATAGATGAGTAATGAATGTGATTTAACAACAGTAACTTTTGAGAGAGCAGCTTTAGTTAAATGATATGGAGAGAAACTATGCTGCAGGAGTTTGAACAGTGAATGGGCCATGAGGAAGTATATAGACTACTCTTTATAGAACTTTGGCAGGTAGGGAGAGGAGCAAAAAGATGTTACTTTCAGGAAATATTGTAGTTTGGGGATAAGCCATGAGTTGAAAGGGAAAAATTGAAGAAGCAAGAGAAAGGGTGGGGATGATTAGTTGAGCAAGGTCTGGGAACAAGGATAAAAATGGATAAAAAATTAGCTTTGTTGATACATGTATTTCTCTGTCATATAGCACAAATTTGAACTGTGGAAGAGAATAACTGAGGGAACTCTTATGTGATACCCTCAGTTTCTTCAGTAAAGTCAGATGTGAGGTCATCTAAGATTAGAGAGTGAAGAGAGGAAGAGTCAGAGATTGGGAATTAAAAGTGGGGGAGAGAATTGGGGACAGGTGCTTCTGGGAATTTGTTCATAAAAATTAATAAAAGGCCTACTGAGCAGCACTGAAGGCACAGCTAATATTAAATGGTATTGTACAATATATCAAGGAATGATCTGAGTCAGAATATCTGTACCCCTTAACTCTTCATTCCTTCTGCAAGTACTAAAGTATGTTTATAAGAGTTTTGAAGAATTTTAGAATATCTTTCAAAGAAAATATAGATATAAAAGATGAATTCTATACAATTGAACATATGCCCCCCCCACACACATTTTTAATCTTGCAATCTTACATTGGAAATGGACCATTTAAAGGTTCTGATCACTCTGATTAATTTTCTGGCTGTGAAAATGGTGGAAGAATATAGCAAGTACAGAAGCAGTTGTCTATTAATAGATTCAGTAATGCCTGGGGCCAAGAATAAACGTTGACCCCTTACCAGTTGGAATTGTAGGCCTTCAAATGAGCTGTCATAGAGTAATAATTTCAGACTTAGGTAAATAGTAACAGGTATGAAGAACAGAGTGACAGTTGGTTTATATTCCAGCAATTGAGAAATTGCTGGAGTAAGACATGGGATAAAAATGAATTAATTCTTCAATATAGTCCAGGGAAGAAATGCAAATATGTTGCCACCACACTGTGGATTCTAATAATTCCTAGAGGATATTTAAAGACTACCTATACTTCAAGGGGAGCAGGGGTTGGGATTATTGTTAGGAAATGTACTCTCCAGTGACTATGGGAATAGGCATACATAAAAAATAATGAGGTTCCCCCAGATCACCTCCAAACTATGTAAAAGGGGACTCTGAACAACTTCTGGAACCCCAGCACCCACAGAACAACACAGAGAAGCTAACCTCCCACTGAGGACAGCCCAGCAGCCCTGCAGGAAGGACCAGCGCAGTACCGGCAGCGCAGTGTGCACGGAGCTGAACTGAGCCGTGCCTGAGTCGCGGTTTTAGCCCCAGGGCGGCAGGGCCAATGGCCTGCTGCAGGGACCCTAGAACACCAGCAGCTGTGGCGACTCCAAAATTATCAACACAGACATGCCTAGAACATAGTGAGAGATTAGTGCCCTATGGACTTTGGGACCAGTATTTGGGGAACCGTTGGCTTCCTCCCTTAGGGGCTAGAAGCCTCTGAGGAGACATGCCATTTTGCAGTTTTCAGAGGCAGCTCCAGCTCCTGGCCTGCGAACTGTAGGGAGATCCAGCGATCAGTCTGGGGGGGGGGGGTAATTGCTCTTGCTTTAACCTCCCTGGATCTGGATTGTGATCTGGGGTGGAGGTCGTGGGTGGGTTTCCAGCTTGCCAGAAACAGAAGTTGGCCCCCCACACACACGTTCGGGGCAAAAGTTTCTGTCTGGCACCAGGCCATACTGTGGCAACAAGCCCAAAAGTCAAGTAATTTAGTGGCAACATGCCAAGGCAAAGGAAACAAATTAAACAAAAAAATGCAACCTTAGACTCCTACTTTGGGGGCAAAAACGATTGAAGCATAGAGCGAGAGGAGGACTGTGAGGTCAGAAGTCCTGCTCCATAAGCCCCAGGGGAAAACATGAGCGGGTTGCAGGCCATAGAGGACCTTAAGAAGGACTTTAAAAATCAAATAAGAGAAGTGGAGAAAAAATTGGAAAGAGAAATGAGAAGGGTGCAGGAAAAGTATGAAATGAGGGTCAACAGCCTGACTGAGAAAAACAACACCTTAAAAAATAGACTAACTCAAATGGCCAAGGAGGCCCAAAAGAGCAATGAGGAGAAGAATGCCTTAAAAAGCCAAATTTGCCAGATGGAAAAAGAATCTCAAAAGTTCACGGAGGAGATTCATTCCTTCAGAGTTAGACTGAAGCAAATGGAAGCTAATGACTTTATGAGAATTCAAGATGCTGTTAAGCAGATCCAAACAAATGAAAGATTAGAAGGCAATGTGAAATATCTCATGGGAAAAACCACTGACCTGGAAAATAGATCCAGGAGAGACAATTTAAAAATTATTGGACTACCTGAAAGCCAGGATCAAAGAAAGAACCTAGAAATCACCCATCAAGAAATTCTCAAGGAAAACTGCCCTGATGTTTTAGATCCAGAGGGCAAAATAGAGGTTGAAAGAATCCACTGATCACCTCCTGAAAAAGATCCCAAAAAGAAAACTCCCAGGAATATTATAGCCAGGTTCCAGAATCCCCACATCAAGGAGAAAATATTACAAGCAGCCAGGAAGAAACAATTTCAATATTGTAGAAACACAATCAGAATAGTCCAGGACCTGGCAGCTTCTACACTGAGGGATCGAAGGGCATGGAATATGATATTCCAGAGGGCAAAAGAGCTGGGACTGAACCCAAGGGTCACCTACCCAGCAAAACTGAGTATTTTGTTTCAGGGGAAAATATGGTCATTCAGTGGAATAGAGGACTTTCAAGCATTCTTGAGGAAAAACCAGAATTGAATAGAAAATTTGACATCCAGACGCAAGAAGCAAGAGATGCCTGAGAAGGTAATCAGGGAAAAGAAATCAAAAGGAACTTATCAAAGTTGAACTGTTTACATTCCTATATGGAAAAACAATAACTGTGACTGATGAAATCTTTCTCAGTATGAAAATAATGGAAGAAGGGTGTGTGGTCATATGAATACATATGTGAATGTGTGTGTATATGTTTACAGTTATATATGGATAGAGGGCACAGGTTGAATTTGTTGGGAAGGGATGGTATTTAAGGGGTGAAATTATGAGGTGAGAGAGGCAAGAGGAGATGGGGAGAGACAGGGTAGGGTAAACTATCTCATGTAGAAGAAGCAAGGGGTAGTGGTTGCAAGGGCGGGGGGTGGGGGGGGAAGAATAGGAAGGCAAAAAGACAAAACCACACTCTCATTGAATTTGGTTCTGGGAGAGAATGACATACATACTAAATGGGATATCTCAACCTGCAGCAGAATAGGGGGAAGGGGATGAGAGGAGGGATGATGGATGGGAGGGCATCCTTGGGGGGAGGGGAGGTTGGAAGTACCCACTATAGAAGAGGGACAGGATCATGTAGGGAATGGACCAGGTGGGGGGTGGGATGAGTGGGAGGGAATTATAAGCAGCCTTGTACAATATATCTACTATGATAATGTTTTGCATAGCTAGACATGTACATCATATACTGAATTACTTATCTTCCCAGAGGGAATGGGTGACAAGGGAGGAAGGAAATGGATGTGAAATTTGAGGTTTTAAGATTAAATGTTTCAAATATATATAAATACTATTATTAATACTCTTTTGGTTATAATTGGGAGATAAGATGTGCAGGTATTGGGACACAAAGATTCACCTTCCTCTAATGGAAAAGTCGAAGAGGGTATGGGAGAAGGTATGGGAGAGAGCAGATTGGAGGAAGCGATGTCTTGTGGGACTACTATTCTGGGAGGTTGGGTAGGGGAATAATGGGGAAGGGGAAATGATTGTAACTCAAAATCTGGTGGAAATGAATGATGTAAAACAGAAGTCAATAAAGCATTTGTTTAATAAATAAAAAAAGAATAATGAGAAGGGAATGTAAATATTTCCCTTGGTGGGCCAGCACACCCCACCTATTCTCCATGCTATGGATTCTTAATCTGAAGTCCATGCAATTTGTGTCCTTTGTATATAGTTTATTTTAGACAATAAAAAAGCATTATTCTGAGTATGGATCCATAGGCTTCACTAGACTGCCAAGGGGGGGTACATGATTCAGAATGATCGTGCTGTTAAATCCTATGAGGATGTTTTGGGAGCAACACACATACTGTCAGATTTGGTTGATGTGTTGATGCGTTTATACTGAACAGATTTTTTTTCCCCATCTTTTTTATGCTTTGTTACAAAGGATAGCTCTCTGGTTAGGAGAGAATATATTTTTCATTAAGGGGGATGAGCTAGGGAAGAGAGAAAATAAATATTTGTTAAATCAAATAAGTGAAGTTTAAGAAATACAGCTGATGTAAAAACGAAACCAATCAACAAATTTTAAGGTACCTTAACATTAGTGAAGCCCAAAACTTTCAGTTAGTCCTCACTGCCTTAGCTAAACAATACTACCTCACATCAAACAGTTCTGGAATGAGGGCATTAAAATCATTCTGTTGGATTAAAGGTATTCACAACAATTAAGAACTATTTAAAGGGGAGTGTAGAAAAAAGGAACCTAGTTCTGCAGAAGACAAGAGAGAAATAATGGATACTAGAAAGATCTGTTAATGTCAAGCAGGGGTGGGATGCACTGCCCTCTTTTTCTACATTTTATATTTAAAGATGAGTTTGCCACCTGTTTTAATGCAAATAAATAAATGTTTCTTTATAAAATACACTTGTTTGTATGTGATTTAAAGGCCCTGTTTTATCCTTTTTTTTTTTTTTTTGGTACTTGTTGGGGCCCTTTTCATTGAAGGGGAGGAGCTAGGGAAGACTATACCAGAACTCTGAGAACCCACGGAAATCTCAGGCAAAGGACAGAGCAACTCAAGCAGGGATCAAGAGGCACCTGGGGGTGTATTCTCCCCCATGATTTTGGGATATTGAGTATGCGCTGCTAACAGGGGAGCTCTCCCCTGCTATAAGAAGCTTGTTACTGCTGAGGCACATGGGAGAAGAGAGTCGGGGGAGGGGAAAGGAGCTAAAAGGAGGGAGGCAAGGTGAAATCGAGAGGAGAGAGAGATGAGGTGATTGTAAACGAGAAAGAGATTAAATGGCAAGACATTACATCTTGGTGTCAGGACTTCTTTGTCTGTTCTCGGAGGAGCAGTCTCACCCGAGGGGTTCATGGGGGCGACCAGAGTGACCAGACTGTAGGGGCAGCTGGAGAGGGGTTTGTGGAGGCAAGCTGTGTCGTAGGGGTGACAGGAATCGTGGAAGGCAATTGGAGTGCCTTAGAGTCGGCTGGAGAGGTGAGTTTGACGTATGCCCTGAAAGGCGGGCCCTAACAGTACTACTCAAGAGAAGTTTAAAATATGTTCCTTACACCTGTGTGACATAGATGCTGTCCTTACCACCATTTTAGCCTTGAGAAAAATAATAGTCTGAAAGATTACATGAGTTTCGAAAGGTCATCCAGCTCTTGAGGATGTCTGAGGTAAGATCTGAACCCAGACTTGACTGACTTCTAGTCCTTTGTTCTATCAACTACACTACCCTGCTTTTCTGGCATATTTCTAAAACATTACTCATGGAATGATATGAGTGAACCTAGTATTTATCTCAAAAGCCACTTATTTATCCTTACCTTTTGTTTCTTGTATTTGGCAGTTCCCAGTTTATGGCAAAAAAGGTTCTCCACCAATCCCTTTGTTGGGTTTTTTTTTTCCTTTTTCATCAACTTCTTATTTAAAAAAACCTCAAACCATGTCAAAGGCCTTTTGCAAGTCTAAGCAAATCATGTCTCTTGATTTTACCCTTGTCCTAGCTTCCCTCCCCCTTTTCTTTACCCCTTCAACGAACTTAAGAGATTAGTCAGGCATTTTGTTTGTTTTGATTCTGATTTATGAACTATTCATTGGCTAGCCAGGTGCTGGCCATATTCCACTACTCACAATCCGTCACAAAGAGTAATGGCCTCCTTCAAAAAGGTGAAGCATGACAATTTTTTCTGCATGTGTCAGATAAACAGATTGTGAGGCTGCTCACTGGCAGCAATCTATCTTAAGTGGGCTGAAGAGCACATTAACCTTTTGGCAGACCCCATTTTCACTTTGGGTATTTGCTTTTATGGTTTTCATTTCTCTTAATAAAAGGCAGACCTCACCAATAACACAACCTCCAATCACAGGTGAGCAGAGAGCTTAATGTTCTAGGATGTGGGTGGGCTATAGGTATTGGAAACAGTGCAACTTTTAAACCTTGTAGTATTTGGAATTCATGTCTTTAGAAATTGATTGACTAAAAACAACAGTGAAAGCAAACCTGGTTAGTCCCAGTCAAACTAGGGGTAAGCCTTCTTTCTGATACTATACTATACTAGAAGAAATGTGTTCAGTTCCCAGGGACAGGGTTTTTAGGTTTGTTTTTTGTTTTGTTTTTTTGTTCCACCTTTTATTTTCTTACTCAGTCTTGCCATGGTTTATTTCAAATATGAAAATAAGTGCATATACCTCCAGGGGCTGATTAAAAATCAAATAGCAAGACTAAATTAGGTTTAATATATTATCCTCTCTCTATTCCTTTTTGTATTTGGTTTCTATGATTTCTGTGCCTGTATAATTACGAGTTCTGTGTCCAAACAAGCAGTGGTTGTCTTAGTCTAGCACTTTTCCTAATGAAAGTCATATTTGACTTCATATGGCTCTTAGAAGAAACCATAAAATAAGGGTTCTGGATTATATGAACTTTAAAAATATTTTTGATAACTGTGTTCAAATTCAATCAAATTATTCTGTGTAGTAAATGTCATTTATTTAAACTTTATCCTGAGGAGGGGGTCCATTGACTTTAGCAGACTCTCAGAAGATTAGCTAACTTCTCCTTTAGAGGTTATCTAATCCACCTTGTACAATTTAAGAAACAGAAGCCTAGAGTTACTTATCACACAGATAGGTAACAGAGTCAGGATGTTAATCTAGGACCTGTCTACAGATCCTACGCTCTTTATACCAAACTGTGTTGACCCAATTTAGGTCATTAATCCATTGGCTTTCTGAGCCTTTACAAAAGAATGTGATGATTATTAGGTAGCAATACCAGCTCATACTAAATATATTATGATAAACTAAACTAACTTTTAACTAGAGTTGTTGGGTCCAAAAAATAGGGAATGCTGCAAATATAATTTACCTTGATTTCAGCTGAGCTTTTAACAAATTTTTATTATGATTAGTAGGAAATATTAGATCTGGATTTGTAGCTACTTTAAACAACCTTATCCCAGGATTGTAGTTTAATGGATTACTTTCATCCTCTAGTGAGTGCTAGTAAAGAGCATCCATTTTTGGCCCTGTTCAACAATTTTATCAATAAATTGAGATGAAGAAATGCAAGTTATGCTTATATTTGTAGAGAACACAGAATTGAAAAGGATAATTGAAATAGTAGGTGACTGAATCAAGACTGTAAAAGAATTCAGTTAGCTAGAATGATAGACCCAAACCACAAAAAAAAAAAAACCCAAAACAAAATTTAACCAAGAAGTTCTTACTTTGGGGTTCAAAAAGTCAGTTGCACAAATATATTATGAGGAGGGAGATTTGCTTTGGAAGCTCCATCTCTCATCTCTGAATGGTAGTGACGGTCCCTCTTACCTGGAATACTCCCCCTCTATATCTTAGCCTCTGGTAATCCCTGGTTCATATCAAGAATCCACTCAAGCATCACCTTCTGCAGGTGGTGGTCCTTCCAGATTCTTTTAGCAGTTAGTACCTTCCTATCCGAGGTTACCTTGTGCCTACTTTATATATGTCCTATATATGTCTTTTTTTAAAAAAAAAATCTTTTATTTTTACATTACAAATATTTACCAATTTCTCTTACCCCATAAGAGTTCTTTTATAAATCAAGTAAAGCAATTAAGCACAGCTGTGACATATATGTGACCATACATTCATCTGAACATACACGTGTAGCTCCCCCACCTTGCTTTAAAAAAAAAAAAAACAAACAGAAATCTATTTTTCCTCCCTCCTGCTTCCAGCCTCTATTTGATTGAAAAAAGGAAAACACAAACGTAGTCAGAGGAACTGTTGGGTATAAGAAAAACAAATTCCTTGTTATGAAAATGAATGTTCAAACAAAATAAATGTCCTCATTGATTTTGTTCAAATACATGTCTCCCTGTGCCTAATATTATCTCCTTCATTAGAATGTAAGAACTTTGAGGGTAAATACTTTCATTTTGGTTTTCATATTTTTTTCAGTACTCAGCACAGTGCCTGGCACTTAGTAAATACACTTGTTGGTTGATTGATTCCATTTTCCCTAACAGGGCAGGAATAGGCATGATGTATGGGAGTGAGTAGGTTCAATGGATCACTATAAGGAACATTTTTGGTAATAATTTAATGCTATTCAACAACAGTTTAATTCAGCAGACATTTCTTAAATACTGTTATATAAAGAAATGTTTGTGATAGTCCCTGATAGAGAATGAATGAATGAATGACTAAATAAGTGTCTGGCATACCATTACTTCATAGAGGTTTATTGACTAAATGAATGAATGAGAGGAAGGAAGGAAGGGGGAGAGAGAAAGAAAGAGAGAAAATTTCACAATCACTATATACAAAACATAAAGATGGACTGACCCAATGGTCCTTAGGATTCAGTGACAAAGTAGATAGTACTGTGTCTTCTTTAACATAATTTTCATTGACACTGATGTTGCAAGAACAGCCAAAGAGTTGTTGAGGAATCAGAGGTTACAGCACTTGCCAAGGCAGTAGACAGGTTGCTTTTTCATGAAGATTGTTCTACCAGACAATAACTACAGCGTCTGGGTTGGTAGAAGGATTGGGGCAGGAGGCATTTTAGGGAATACACAGCCATCCTGAGAGCTTGGGCTCTGGATTCTAAGCTGTCACCACTGATTTCACAGTGGGTGGTCAAGGTGGAAATATGTCAGGTTGTCTCTCCTCTAAGTGAACTAAAAACAACAACAACAATATAAATAAAATCTAAAAAATGTAAAATGGAAGAGATAAGACTTGCTAAGCAGATTGTCAAAGAAGCCATTATTATATTTCAGCTAAAACTAAATCCTTTAGTATTTTTGATGAATCTTTGTAGTGCCCATAAAGCAGTATAAGAATTGTTGTTCCTTTTCCCCACCTATATGGCACTGAAAATACATGCTAGTCTAAAATTTTATCTTTACATTTCAGGAAGAAAGGCCCACAGTATCTCACTTTATTTTACTACAAGTATATATCTTTCCTTTGGTTAAAAGCAATCCAAATACGTGTGTGTGTGTGTGTGTGTGTGTGTGTGTGTGTGTGTGTGTGTGTGTGTTTTTAAGATGAAATGAGGGGGCCATATGGTACAGTTCAGTGTTTCTCAGTAGCATAGAAACATGAATTCTCCCCCATCCCTTTAATTTTTTTGCTAAAAGAGAGAAAAAATATTAGAAAAAATTTTAATAATCTATTGATCTTTCCCCTAGCCACCAGCTCTACCCCTGGTCTTTTAGAACTACTAGTAGTACCAACCTTCTTGCGTGATCTTAACTCATTAGGAAAGCAAAAGGCAGTAAGTAGTCTACTCCTCACTTAAATATCTTTAATTTACTAAACATTTAGGAAGGTCCTCTCCTACTTTGTGCCAGGCACTGTACCAAGCATTAGAGATAGAAATTAGGGGCGGGGGATGGAGGGAAGACAGATCCTGCCTTCAGGAAGCTTACAATCTAATGGGAAAAGACTATAATATATAAAATGATGCTGAAAGGGAGGTGATGGGGCAGTCAAGAAGGAATGAAGTTCAGTGAAGTAGAAACCAAGTGGAGCTACTGATAAGTTCTGAGCCTACTATAAAGGAAGGGTTTGTTCTCCCTTCCAACCCTTCACCAAGAGTGAAAAGGCAACTGATAATAGTTGAGAAGGTGTTAGTAAAGGATTATTATAAAGCAATATTATTTCACAATGTTTCTTGGTTAATCATATAGATTCAAGGATGAAAAGCTATTAGTAGATTTAATCATGGCATACATGACCTCTGCTCTCAGAATAAATGACCATTTTCTTTTAATTATTGAATTTGATGGTTTTTATTTTAATACTTAAATTTAGACTTGAATTAAATTTTATTTAAATTACTCAACTGTCCTTCATCAAAGAGCTAACGTGAAACAAGTCTTATTATTATAATAGATAAAAATGAATCTGTGCAAAATTCCATTTTCTTATAACTTTATTATAGGTCATATGATATAAAAAATCTTATAATCACTTTAAATTTTAAATAATATCAAATTAAGTAATGTTCCTCAGCTTACATAAATATACATCTATGGAATTATTCAAATATAACACCTCAGCAAGAAATCACTCATCATCTCCAGAATTCACTATGTCTAGTCACCTACCATGTCTATATAAATGGAAAAACACAGAATTCAAAAACACCAATTTTTTTCAGTCATCAAAAAAACCCATCTAGAATTAGAATAATAAATTTCATTTTGTATCTGTTCACCTACATTGTTAAAGTCCTTCCCTATCAGTTCAGGAGATCCATTGAATTTCCATTTCTCCTCATCTTCCTCTCCTATAGATGAACTAATTCCAAATCATTTCTCAGCCTTTCTTTTTAGATGTCAAAATTTCAATCTTTTTATCTTTTCATTTGTCTCCTTTGACTTGAAAATGCCTAGGTTAGTTACATCTAGATAGTTTTTAGGACAGTCAACTGGATTCTCAATTTTAGTAATCTATACTCACAACCTTGGACTACATGAGAGTAGCCACTTCAGTTCTTGACCAAAATCTGTAGTGCCAGGAAACCCATCAGAATAGGAATGGGAGACAGGTTACCGTTTGTGGCATCATTTTTTCTTGCTGCCAGATGTATGTACTTATCTATGGGAGTCAGCTCTAAATAGAGATCTGTGCGGTCTGTTTTATTTATTTTTTAACTGTATTACTTTACTCACATGTGCTTCAAAATATTCAAGGAAATTGACTCAGAGGTCTCACTACTGGGACTATGCCCCAAAGAAGTTATTGACAGCAAGAAAAGAACCATATAAATATTCATATGAGCATTGTTTGTGGTAGCCAAAAAGTTGGGGGGAAAAACATAAGCCCGATGACAGAAAAAGTGGTTGAATAAACTATGCTACATGAAGTAAAGAGCAATGCTGAGTATGAAAAAGATTTGCTTGTAGTGAGTCAAATAACACTACAAACTATACTAAATGTAAGTAAATATTATGTGTGTGTGTGTGTGTGTGTGTGTGTGCACGCGCTGTGTGAGAAAGAGACAGAGACAAAGAGACAGTGTTTCTGTGATAACTTAGCCACCTATTTCTCAGTCTTTCTGATATGAACTCCCATAGCTGCTTTCCTTCACTCCTCTCTGGTTCATCTTCTCTCTTCTTTTCCTGTAGTCTAACAAGAGGGGCCACCACTACTTCTCTCGGGCTAATATTTTTAACTGGGCCCTTGATCCCATCCTCTCATGTATTTCTTTTCTCATTGTCACAACCCTGGTACAGGCCCTTAGACTAGTGAATCCACTTAGAAGATTCCATTGGACTCCTGTGGTCCTTCCTGCCATCTCTCCATCCCTTATTCTACCGTTAGATTATTATTATTTTTTAAGCCATAGATCTATCCATATCTTTCATCTGTCCAAGAATCTGTGTGGTATAATGGGAAGGGCATTGGATTTGCTGCAAAAGGATCTGTGTTTGAATTTTGGCTTTCCTTCTTACTGCCTTGTGACCTCAATCAAATCAATTAAGTTCTCCAGGTCTCAGTTTCTACATCTTAAAAATGCGGCTGTTGGACTACATGGTTTTTTAAAGAGCCCTTATATTTTAATAGAAAATGAATGTGTTCTTTTCGGGCAAAGAACATGTTTTTCCCTTTCTTTACCAGCCACAGGTTGTTACCATTTTTATGTCCATGAATTCATAGCACTTAGCACAGTGTGGTATAGTTAATAAATGCTTATTGATTGACTTGTACCATCATCCCTATGCATTATTTCCCAGCCACTTGGTAAGTCAATGAATTAATAAGTCTCTCAGTAAGCATTTATTAAGCACCTACTGAGTACCAGGCACTGAACTAAGAGTTGGGGATACAAAGCAAGGCAAATGACAGGCCCTGCTCTCAAGGAGCTCAGAGACTGCTGGGGTTTACTGTCTAATGGGGAGACAACATGCAAACCACTACGTACAGATACATTGTTCAGTTGTTCTTCCAGTTGTGTCTGACTTTGTGATCCCATTTGGGGTTTTCTCGGCAAAGATACTGGAGTGGTTTGCCATTTCTTTCTCTAGCTTATTTTATTGCCCAGAAAACTGAGACCAAGAGAGTTAAGTGACTTGCCGGAGACCAGGTTTCTATGTTAATGGCTTTGGTCTCCTTTGGTGTCCTGAGTATGGGGCTGAATGATTGGTGGGAAGGTCAAAAGAGGCCTAGGATCTATGCTTCTTATCAGTAATGCTGTGTCCTTAAAAAGCCAGAGGCAATGTTTATGTCAGTGCTCTAAGGCTGCAAAGGGAAGTGATGGGATATGAGGGAGATGACAGAAGCAATGTCTGTGGCTAAAAGCAGCAGGGGTCGGAATGAGCAGTGACAGGTTAGCTTAAAGGGAAGTGCTGTGGGCTTGCTCTAGGGGTGTGTTGGTAAATGGTTAACAACTACTGCTCTGAAAAAAAAATGTACTAAGTTTAATCTGCATTATTAAAATTTTCTCCATCTCTTTCTTAAGTCCAAGCAGTCAGCGACACAATCAATCAAGAACCAACTTGTAATATTTGCTGATTTCCAAAATCAGCTCACATGTGAAATACCCTGAAAATTTAACAGTCACTTCTCAGGTTGGCTCCAGCACACCCCTGATTTGCTCCCACTCACCTTTCTCTCTATAGGGCCACTGTAGTGGGAGGCACAAAAGTTGCTGATTTCACCTTTTCTAAGAGAGCTGGAGTTTTTCTGACCTTAGGTTTTGTCCCAGACGATGAACAAACAATCCATTCTTGATCCTGTTTTCAAATTCTTTTGATCTGGGTAGTACTGCCAGGGCTTACCCTGCATTGGCAGCCTCTGAGAATCCAGGGTATCTGAAGCATCAGATGAAGACTTTAGGGGAAGATTTTAAAATCATTTCTTTAAAATGTTGCTGATGGTGCTCTGACATGGAAAATGGCAAGGCACTTCAGTTATCTTATAATACTATTGGAAGATGCTTTTAGGAAGAAGATGCTTCTGAATTCTGTCAGAAGGGTCTTTCCTTGATTAAAAGAAAAGTAAGACAGCAGAAAGGCTGACTTGTTTACTGCCTAGTTTCCTATCCCAGGTATCCCTCTCTTCTAAGTAATCTCTTGCCATATCAAGACAGAAAAAAAATGACCCTAATCTAAAAATGAATAGAGCAATATGTGGATGCTCCCAGTGATGTACATGAAATCTGAATTTTTCTATCTCTGTATGCATCAAGGTGTCTGTTATCCATAGGTTTCTAGATTGTAAAAACTAGGATTATTATTGAAGAGGGCAGTAAGCAATTTAGGAAGTGCACTGTCTTCATATGACAGAAGCTTTGCAACTAAGCACAGTAATTTATGTTGATAAATTGCAGCTGTCAGAGTGTCCAGAACACTTCTTGGGATGTATTTCCAAGTTTGCATTTCTAGCTTCTCTGGTCTGTCATATAAACTTCTACAAAAAGCAAGACATTTTTTGAGGATTGGCATTCCTTAAATTGGTACAGTCTCATCTCAGTTAAATTAAAGAAATCAAGGGTGGTAATAATTATTGAATGTTATTAGTTCTTGGTATTTTTTTTCTTTCCATGAGTATCTAAAAATGTAAAGTAGCATTGGAGAAAAGGGGCCATGACCTGGAAGGGTTTAGAATCTTAAGGAAGGAGAAACATTTTTTTTAAAAGATGAAAATGAATTTTTAAATATTTTTTCAGTGAGCTTAGGAAATGAATCAAAAAGTTTCAGACATTGTAAACATCAGAGAAATTCAAGAGAGCCTAATTTATTTAAGAGAGTTGTATTAAGAATGAAAGAAATAGCAATTTCTATATAGACACAACTCACTCTGATCTCTGCAGAAGGTGGGAAAGGTAGGAAACCTGGGGGGGCGGGGTGTTCGATAAAAAACTTTACTGAGTTTTGCTGAGACAAAAAGGATGGAAGGTTAACATAAATCTGCTCAAATTAGACTAGTCTCATGGCAGATTTGACCCATCAGAATGAAGCAATAGATATAATCTGCATTGGAACTCAAGACAACAGAGTTTTAGATCTGTCTACTGGGATGTTGGAAAAGGCACCCAGCTTGTGGTTTTTATCATTTAAAAAAACAAGAAAAAAAAAACTGTTGGCCTATTAAAGAAAAAGGAATACCTTTTTAAAAGAAATTTTTAAAATTACTTTTTCATTTTTTCTTAATTTCCATCAATTGCTGTCTTGGTTTTTATTGAAGAAGGTTGACTTTTTTTTTTAAACTTCCCCAGGAAGGCAAAATTGTTCATATAAGCAAGGGTGTACTGGGTGTGTTCAACAACACAGTACACTTTTAAGCTTAATCTCTAGGAACATATTCTCCATTACTTTCTTAAATCTAAACAATCAACGGAACAATAAATAGAGATCTGCTTTGTAGTATTTGCCTATTTCCAAGGTGTAAATGGTCATACTGAAATTTTAACAACTAATTCTAAGGAGCTGGTATGAGCTAGCTCTGGCACATCTCTGCACATAAATTAATAAATTATTTTGTTGAGATAGTTGAAAATTCTGACTCATTTAACTATATTGGAAAATGTAGACTATGTTTTACTTTAATTGAAGATTTTATTTTTTTGGTACATATAGAAGGCTCAAATCTTTTAATAAGCATAAAAATTGCACTAAGACCTTTGAGACACCCTTTATAATCACATTTACACATTAAAACTCACTAAAGTCAAGATATAATTTACAATAAAGATTATATGGGATAGTAGAAATGACCGTGGTTTTTTTATGTCAGGAGAGCTGCACTCAAACTCTGGTTCCATCATATGATCCTGGGTAAATAATTTCACCTCTCTGAGGCTCAGTTTCCTCATCTGGAAAATGGGGATGAATGATAACTTGTACTACCTACCTCCCAGGACTGTTGTGAGGATTGAATGAGATAATGTGCATAATAATGCTTTGTTAATTGTAAAGCACTACTCAACTATGAGCAGAAACTTGACCTCATGAGACATAGATTTTCCTACTTATTTGGGCCAATCTCTATTCTGCAGTGAATATTTTCTCATTTTGGAGATCACCTATAAGTCATATAAAACAACCATTTCCATCGTTAACTCAGTTTCTTAATGTATGGTATTATCTTTCATGGCCTGTAAGCTGAGGCCTTTAACTTATGTCAGCTTTCCTCATACAGGGGGATTAGTTGAGTGTGGATGGTTTTAAAGAAATTCTTTACTGCCTTTTTTTTTTTTTTGCTATTTTGGAGGGCAATTGGGGGTAAGTAACTTGCCCAAGGTCACATGGCTAGGCTTTTTTTTTTTCCTGTTAAGTGTCTGAGGCTAGATCCGAACTCAGGTCCTCCTGACTCCAGGGCCAGCACTCTACTCGCTGAGCCACCTAGCCACTCCGTACTGCTTCTTTAAAGGCATCCAAAGCCCAGGTCTTTATTGACAGTGGGTTAGTGTCAGACTATAGGAAGTATAGCATATTAGAGGTTGGAAATGTCTCTCTTCTCCCTGGGATCTCTATTCTCATTCCCATGATCTTAATGGAAACTCTGATCACCTATTCCCTGGGATTCTGCCTTAGCCAACTTTATTGTAGTCTCCCCTTCCAAGCTGTTCTATATAACATTACCAGATCAATCTTTAAACTCGATTCATTCTGCTACTCTCCTTCATAAAATCTCCAAGGTCTGTTTAATACCTATCAGATCAAGTCTAGACTTCTCATCATGGAATTCAAGGCTTTTTTCATTTGGCCTTTTTCTACTCCCATCAATCTTATTATCTCCTAGAGCAGTTCTGCCATCTAGTAAGTGATGACATTTATTTGAAACTAACAGAACTCTACTTAAATAAAGAGTTGCTTAGTTCCTAAAGCAATTTTGTCTTCTTTAAATACAAAATGCTCTGTTTGGGATTCAAAGTACTTCGTAACTCAGCCCACTCCTACCTTTCCAGTCTTCTTTCACCTTACTCACTCTTATCCAGTGGCACTGGCCTCCCAGCTCTCCATGTCTCAGCTCTGGATTTTTTTTTTCTAGCTGTGTCCTATGCCTAGAAAGCTCTCCTTCCTCTGCTCTAACTACTGACCTCTCTGGCTTCCTTTCAAGTCCCAAATAAAACCAAACTTTTTACTGGAAGCCTTTCCCAGCCCCTCTTAAATGTAGTGCCTTCTTCCCTCTGTTAAATTATTTCCTCCTTATTTTGTATCTAGTTTATTTTGTATGTATTTGTTGCATGTTGTCTACCCCAGTAGATTGTAACTTTTTGAGAGTAGTGACTATTTTTTGCCTCCTTTTGTATGCCCAGCATTTAGCACAGTGTCTGGCACATAGATGGTAATTAATAGATTTTGATTGGTTGATTCTTGTTTTTCCATATGACTAAGGATACAAGCTACCTGTGAAAAACAAGATAATGCATTTCACCAGGTTCATGGTTTATGGAAAAGAGTATTGGATTGAAAGGCAGAAAATCTACATTTCAACTTCAGACTCTATTATTTGCTATTTGTATGACCTTGGACAGATCTCAGACTGATAATTGCTAAAGGTAAGAAATAGATTTCAGGAGAGGGAGGAAAAAGCATAGGCAAAATCTGGCCATGAAGGAACAGGATTCATTGAGGTAGGATGGTGGCTAGAGACCTAAGACTTGGAGTCAGGAAGACATGAGTTCAAACTCTGCTTTAGATAATTACTAGCTGTATGAACCTAGACAAGTCACTTAGAGTTCACCAGGATCAATCAATTTTTTTTTAATCAGATAATCAAAGATATGACATTTGACTTCGAAGGTCATCTTACATTTTTCCTGCTTCATCCAGGCCACAGTAAACCTCCAACAATGAGAGATTAAAGAGCCAACGTTCCTATTTTAAGAGAAGCTAACAGAAATAATCTTTTTTAAAAAATAGTTAACTTTTAAAATCTTATTCTCTTTCCAAGTCTTTCAGCTTCACAGGATGTCCTTTGATGCTTTTCTTCTGGACCTAGGGAATACAGTTCTGTCCAAGATGCCTGCAGGTCCACCAAATTACAGCTCTCTCTGGAGACATCCAAAATAAGCCAGAAATGAGGAAGTCTCTGTTCCTCATTTGGAGCTTAGACCTCCTGTCAGATATCATCATATGGTAAAAAGCCTCCTGATTTGGAGTCTGAGGTTGAGATTGAGATCTCAAGCTGTCACTCATTAGCTGTTTGTCAGTTAATGTCTCCAGGACTCAGTTTGAGGGGGAAAGTAGATCATGTGACTTGAATTTTCACCACATCTCTGATATTGAAAATGGTGACAGGACAGAAGGAGACTGCCATTCATATGGCATTAGCCACGCCTAGGCAGCTATCCTTGGTTTTATTTCTGTGTTTCTTGCTCTGATGAGTGGCCTAATTGGTTGGACAGTGATTAAGTACCTCTGCGGAAATAAAATGCACTCTTGGGGGAAGTGAATTCATTCTTTCAGAGCACTGAGGTGGCATTAAGTAAATTACCCCTCAAGTGTACTAAATGGCACCCTGGTGCCTTGGAAGAATTTATTCACCACACCGTGGGTGAGTGCTTTACTCCTAGGAATAAGCCCAAGAGCAGAGATCTAGAAGGAAGCTTGCAGGTGGCAATAAGACTCTGGCTGTGATTAGTGTCAGGTTTTTTTCTTCATATCTAAAGAGGTCAGGTGGCTCATTTTCATGGTAAATGATATCAAATTAGGATGCCAGTCTTTCAGCAGAAGGGTAGGTCTTGCCTTAAAGCAGCCACAGAAGTAAAATTCCTGCCTTTTGTCCCCAAAGTCCAAAGTTTTTCAGTCGTGTTCAACTCTTTGTGACCCCATTCAGGGTTTTGGCAAAGATACTGGAATGATTTTTGCCATTTCCTTCTCTAGCTTATTTTACAGATGAGGAAACTGAGGCAAACAGGATTAAGTGACTTTTCCAGGGTCGAGCAGCTAGTGTCTGAGGCTAGATTTGAACTCAGATCTTCCTGATTCTAGGTGTTAAGTGGCACTCTAACCACTGCTCCACCTAGTTGCACAGTTCAAAACTGCTCATAGGCAAAACTTCCTGACCTGACAAACATAAGGCTGTTTTTAGGCTCACATGAGATGTGTATGAAAGTAGTTTGAAAACCATATAGTGCCATATAAATGTGGTTTGCTGTTATTCCTTCAACTATTATGATTATATTACTAATACTACATCCATGTACAAAGCACTGAGCTAGTATCACGATAGTCTTACCTGTGCTTTAAGATTCATGAGGGCATATGAAGTGGCATCCTTCTGTTGAAAGTAATCAACAGGAGGCAGGTCTCAATATGGTGAGATTTGGGGGCCACAGCAAGTCATGAAGACAATCTCCTGAAGCATAAAGGGATTTACACTAGTAAAGGTAGACAATGAAATCCCAATCTTTTAAAGTACCAAAGTGTGAACCCTACCACTCAAATATCTCACCCTCTATTAAGTTCCCTCCCTTGGCTCTGACTCTGATCCTTGAGGGAGAGCTTTCCCCTATAATTTGTGTTAACAGTCTATTGTTCCTTAAGCTCTCTTTACTCACTCTATCCAACATAAATAGCTTCAGTGGGAGGGGAGGCAAGATAGTAAATCTATCTGTATATCTTTTAAAATTCAGTTTATCTCTCTAATTATACCTTCTTTTCTTTGAGTAGCTGAATTTCAGTTAAATCTCAGTTTCAATATTTATACATGCACATAATGGGATAGGAGGTTGAATGGTTCTCCTTCCTCAATTCACACCTACAAGCTATTATTTTCAGAAATGAGATATAAGCATATCCTTTTTCAGAAAATAGAGCTAATCATGATTATAAAAACAAAAAACAACTTTAACACCGACTTATCTTTTAATTGAATGAGTAAATGAATAACAAGGGCTTTCTCACTCTGTATATAGGCAGTATAGTTAATTCACAGGATCCCCTAAATTCTCAGACAACTCAATTTTCCTCAAGGCCTCTCTGTGACACTGTCATAATCTACTAACTAGTCCCTGTCCTGACTACATATGGTTGTTTTTAAAAGCTTCCTGAACTTTTCATACCTGCTCAGATGTTAGGAAGGCTTAATAGGCCAACAAGCCCCTCTTTAGTATCTTGTAGCTCCATTTTTGATGACTCACAATAGGAGAATACATATGTGGGGTACGCTGATCCAACCCTCCTCTCTAATCTATGAGAACTCCTGCTCAGAGACCCTCAGGAGGACAAAGGAGAAGGGAACACATATAGGGCCAGGCCTCAGCTTCTCTTCCAGGGTTTGTCCCCTGCCTAGATAGAATTTCAATCTCTGCCTTGTCTGCAAAGAAAGTAATTAGGTCATAGAAAACCCTAAAAATTTTTCTTCTTTGTGATGTGACTTTCCCAAGGTCACACAGCTACTAAGTGTTAAGTGTCTGAGGTCAAATTGGAACTCAGGTCTTCCTGACTCCAGTACCCCAGCTCTATTCACTGCACCATGCTGCCACTTCCTAAACTTTTCTTAAGGGGTCAGTATCTTTTTCTTAGTTACTAGCTTGCCAGTCAGATCACCTTGGGTAAGCTGAAAGTGAGGTAAACTCTGGTCACCTTTGGGACAGGTTAGTTACCTAAGGCATATTTTTTTAAGTTCCTAATAGAAGGACAGAAGAGATGGGAGAACAGACTGTGAACTTTGTAAATTAAGTACTATATAAATTCAGTTCATAATTATAATAATTATTATTAAATTCCTGAAGCCAGGGCTCCTGGGTTAATATCCAAGATCTAACATATAATAACCATGGAACCACAGGCATGTTACTTAAACTCTCCTGATAACTCAAGTTGTTTTTAAGCAGTCACAGTTGGGGCTGAACTCTGAGGTAGGCCTAATACTACCAACAGCCCTAAGCAAGAGGCTTCATCTATAAAATGGCTAATACACAGGATTATAATGAATTATAATGAATGATTATAATGAATTATAATGAAGAAAGCTTTCTTCATTCCTTTAAAGAAACAATTGATTGTGATGATACTTTCATGCCCCACTTTGCAGAGCAATTTTAAGAAAAGCCTGTGTAAATTTTAAAATTTTATTTAAATCCTGGTAGTGATGATATTATTATTGTTATCATCACATTTATTATTGTTTTTGTTATTATTACTAAAGGAAAGGCTTAGTAGGACTGAAGGGAATTCCATATTGTAGGGGCAATGGAGGTAACGCTCTTACCTACCATCAGCCACCATTATCATCACCCACTCCTTACAGGACAGCCATTTAAACTGAATTATCTCTCTTTACGATTTTGTTAGCCTTGAAGCCCATATAAAACATTTGGAGGAGAAGACAGAGCTTTTAAATGATTAATTGTGACCATTTGCTCCCATTTAATTTCTTCCCTTTTTGTTTGAAAAATCAAAATATTTCACAGTTGGCCTTTCTCCATAGGAACAGTAGTTGGGTACCCAGACCAGCTTGAAAAAATATATTGAAGTACAGTAGTTTTTTGATGGTTCTACATGTGTGATTTTTAATCAAGTCACAACCTCCCTGGATCTGTTTCCTTAGCTGCAAAATGAGGGAGTTGGCCTGTCCTAGGGTCCCTCCCAGCTCCAAATATATGATTTCTAATTCTCTACATTTTACTCACCATTGCAAGGTAATGGAAGAAAGAGTTTTGATTTGGGATTGGGAGTGAGTTGTCCTATTATTGGCAGCTCTTTTTAAATAACGGAATCTGGCAAAGGGCTTTCCATGTACTAGAGGAGTATTCTGTGCCCCTTCCTCAAGAATTCCAGACTTCTTAATTGAATCAATTAGTTTGCTCTAGTTGAAGTAACAAGATGATACTCCCTGATACCTTATCAGGTAAAGGACACCTTTATTGAATCAATTAATCCATCAAGGGCATTAGAGTGTGAGAAATTCTTGACCAATCTAGGAGTGAAAATTATTGGATGAAATGGAGTCTTTCTATACTGGAGGCATATTGAAATTGACTGGAAAGACTAGGAAATTTGGAATTAGAGATGCATTTGCTGGGACAACAATTTTAGCCAGTTTCTTCAAAGACAATCTCTTTGAAGAAGAAAAAATTGAGCTATTTCCCCTTCCTTTGACAAGAAGAGGACCCTATAACCTTCAGAGCTTGGAGAGTTAAGATTTGTCATTGTTATCCCAAGAGCGCTTCAGATAGTTGAACATAGGTGAATATATGTGTGTACATATACATGTACATTTTGCAAACGAGAAAACCACAGTAAAATTATTTGCCCAGAGCCACACCACTAAGTGTTCAAGGTAGATTCGCACCCAGCCTCAATTTCTAGACTCTTCCCTAAGCCTCCTTCTTTTCATTTACCTTACTGCCATTAATGTTTCTTTCCCACCTCCTCAATTCTCTCTAGACTTTCACTCATTCACATGATCTAATAATCAGTGTCTCTAGTTGATAAAGTCTGGAATTGCTATTTCTCTATTTTTTTCCTTTTAGAAATTTTGCCTGGGGAGAAATAAGTTGTATGCATGGCGAGTGGGAGTCAGGAGAATTTAAGGAGTTTTTCTTATTCATGAGCACCCTCTGTCTCATTGCGGCTATAGATCCCCTGTGTAATTTATTAAGAGGTTGAATAATTTATAACTCATTTCTTCCCTCACCCTGTAAAATCCAGACAACAGCAACAAAAACCCTAGTACCCTTCTGCTCATTGTATTTGCAGTTTACTCTAGAGGATTGTGATGCTTTCCCTAAACAGAAAGAAGAAAAAAAAAAGGAAAGGGAGAAAGACAATGTACATCCTCTAGCACAGTGAAAGTAAGACCTGGTTTCATTTAACCAGCTGGGACTATGATGTGTGTCCTTTATGTTGGTTAGGAAACTGTTTTATGGATCTCTCCCTAAAGCTTCCTGTAGAACAACAAATATGGAAGAGCATGAATTATAAGATTAAGCCTGTGACATCCTCAGTCACATCTTCTTCCCCCTCCACTTCTCTTTGCAAGTTAGCAAATTGAAACCTGTTTTTATGAGAAACTTGTCTACAGGTCAGTAGGTTTCTCTCATTTCTCTAAGGCACCAATTCCAATTCCTAGATTTGAAGTTTAACAGGATCTTCTGCATAATGGTTTCAGAAAGAGACAAAACTCAGAGTGGCATGTGGGTGGGGTGTGAGATGAGAAATGTTCTTGAAAATTGAAAACCTGAGTTGGGGTTAAGTTCTGGCTAATTCTTTCTCTTGAGCAAATCACTTAAGGGCTCCAGGCCTGTGGCCACAGTCATAAGATAAGAGACAGAACCATATATTTAAAGTCTGTAAAGGACCTTAGAGGCAGTTGAGTGCAACCCCTTCATTTTATATTTGAAGAAACTGAGGCCCAGAAAGGTTCAGTGATTTGCCAAAAGGTCACAAAGTTTATGAGGCAGGATTTGAATTCAGATCTTATGCTTATCAATCCTGCACCAGATTTGATGTTCAGTTGTTTTTCAATTGTGTCTTTTTGCAAACCCATTTGGCATCTTTTTTTTTGGCAAAGATACTGAAGTGGTTTGCTATTTCCTTCTCCAGCTCAACTTAACAGCTGAGGAAAGTGAGGCAAACAGGGTTAAGTGACTTTGCCCACACAGAAGCGGGAGGGAGACCCATATGTACAAAAATATTTATAGTAGCTCCTTTTGTGAAATTAAGGGGCTGCCCACCAATTGGGGAATGGCTAAACAAGTTAGGGTATATGAATATAATGGAATACTATTGTGCTTTAAGAAATGAGGAGCAGATGGACTTCATATCTACCTGGAGAGGCTTATATGAACTGATGCTGAGTGAGAAGAGCAGAACCAGGAAAAATTTGTACACCATTACAGATACAACATATGTGTGGTGACCAACTTTGATAGACCAGACTCTTCTCAGAAATGCAGGGCTACAAGTAAATTCTAAAAGACTCATGGTGGAGAGAGATTTCTACATTCAGAGAAAGAACCAGAAAGAACAGAGTTTGAATGCAGATTGAAGCAAATTACCTGCTTTCTTTTTCTTTCTTTTTTGGTTTGGTTTCCTTTTTCCCATTGTTCATTCCATCCCTTACAATCCTTCTTTTCAACCTGACTAATGTCTAATGTAAAAGTATCTGCAGATCCTATACTACATTGTATGTCACCATGGGGGAGGGAGGGGGAGAAAATTTGAAACTCAAAGAACCAGGAAACTGAATCTTGTAAACTCAAAGTAAACAAACAAATTAATAAAGAAAAAAAATAAAAATGAATTTTTTAAAAAGTGACTTTGCCCAGCATCACACAGCTAGCAAGCATCTGAAGCTAGATTTGAGCTCAGGAAGATGAATCTTCCTGATTCTAGTCCCAGTACTCTGTCTACTGTTACCACCTAGCTGCCTTATGCCAAATACTTCTCCTTATCTCATAGGGCTATTAAGAGGATGGAATGAGATTAAATATCTGAAAGGCATTTTGTAACATAAAAGAATTATACAAATATAAGAATGAATTTACTATGATTATTATTATCATTAACTATTATTATGAATTAACTGTTGTAGCTATCCCAGGGCATTGGGCTTGGTGGGGGATGGGGAAGGGAATCCTGCACCATGCCTTGAATGTGGTCTTGCTCTGGATTGGCCCTAATCTCTCCCCTGTGAAGAAAGTATAAAATACTACATCTAGTCTTTTCGAATAGCATTTCTTCCCAATACTTAGCAGTCTGTCAACTTTCCTAACCTCTTCAGCCAAAAAGAGCAACTGTTAATAAAGAAAACTCAAGATGAGGGGTTTTCTGTGGACTGGCATGAGTTGGGCTTCTGCTGTATCCCCAGAAAAATGCAGCTGGCCCTCGTCTAGTCAACTTGTCAGGAAAAGGAGAAAGTTTCCATTGCCAGCAAGTGGGTATTGAGTATATTGCTTCATTTAACCCTAAGAAAGACAGGTCATCTACCTCTTGTCATTCTAGAAGTGATATCATGGCCCTCAAGACCCAGCACCTGGCTCCTTGCCACAAAGAAAGTATCACGGTATATCCTTGGCTTAGGTTCAGATCTTTACTCCATCTCTCCAAAAGCCTTGTTGGGATACCTTTGGCAGTATATTAACAATTCCACAAATATTTACTAAACACCCATGTAGTGCTAAGCTGTCTCTGTTGGGGAAACAAAGATGAATGGACAGGGTTTACTATTTCTTGGCCCTCTGCCAAAGTCATCTCCTATCTCATCATCCTCTCTTCCTTTCCTCTACAATGTCAGACCTTTGGGGAGAAAGAGATGGGGGAAAAGCTGGTTAGGCTGTCCTCCATTTAAATACTGAAGCTTGTCTCCTGTACTTCATGTTTCTAAAATGTGGTGTTAATATAGCTTTATTGTGGGAAGGAAAGTGACTTTGGTTCCCTCAGTTTCTTTTCTTATTTCTTTTTTTTTTTTTTTTTTGCTTTTTTTTTTGGAGGGCAATTGGGGTTAAGTAACTTGCCCAAGGTCACACAGTGAGGTTTTTTTTGTTTGTGTGTGCGTTAAGTGTCTGAGGCCAGATCTGAACTCAGGTCCTTCTGACTCCAGGGCCGACGCTGTACTCACTGTGCCACCTAGCTGCCCTCTTATTTCTTTTGAATTTGAGAGTACAAACTTTATCATTCATAGTGAATATTCTGTTAAAGTCTAGGTATAAACTAGTATGGGAAGTTAAGCTAAGCCTGTCTGTAGAGGTGGTGAAATCTACCTCATGCTGTTCATTTCAGGACTAGGGCCATTTTTCATTATGAACAAATGAAAGCAGAAAAGCATTTATTAAGGACTTTAAGTATATAGAGCATCACACTACACAATGAGAACAAAAATGGAAAAGTCAGACTGTCCTTGCTCTTGGCATTCTAATGGGAGAGATGACACCTACAAGATAGTTCTACAAGTCAGATGGACAGGCCCAATGGTACTTAGGTACAGAAGAAACTCAGCGTGTAACAAGGGCCTGCTTAGTGTTGTTTCCTGTTTCCTCTTGATAATGCCAAGGATTTTGGTGTCAAGAACGTTCTTTCCTGGGTCTTCAGTAGCTGCAGTCACTGAGGAGGCAGTATCTGCAGAGTTTGGTGCCAGGTCTAATCTCTATAATGATTGTTTTCCTGCATGGTTGGTCAGTTAGCCTTTAGTGAATGCCCACTCTGTGCCAGGCACTGCAAAGAACTATGGGAAGTAGAACAGGAGTCTGGGGAGGGACTAATGGCACGTGATCCTGGGCTGTCTCCTAGGATTTGAGAGGAACCGATGTTTATGACTTGACTCTCCTGGCACATGTGACTTCTTACCCCCTTCAGTATCTAAGTGCCTATTATGTGCCAGAAACTGGGATGATATATACAAAGAATAAAATGATCCCTACTTGCTAGGAGTGTGCATTTTGATGGAGAAGACAAGTGCATATATAAAAATATATACCATCATATGAATTTAATAAATACAAATATATACTAAGTAGTTAAATATAGTGTAGTTTAGGAAGAAGGGCACTTCCAGCTGTGGTTATCAGAAAGGGCTTAATATTAAAGATGGTTTTTGAGTTGCACTTAAAAGAAGAAAGGGATCTGAGATAGAGGAAAGAAGCAAGTACATTCCAGACATGGGCAATCGCCAGCGTAAGGGACTGAGATGGGTTGGATTAGTCTGTGTAAGAAGAGAGAGAAGGTCCATTTGGCTGGATCAATGAGTGCAGGAAGGTTATTAATGTCCATTGAGGTTGGAAAGTTTGTGTAGGGCCAGGTTGTATGCTGTATAGAGCTTTTAAAGCTACAAACAAGAGTTTTTAAATTCTCTGAGGAACAATAGGAAGCCTCTTGAGTTGGTTGAGGAAAAGACTCAGATGGTATGCTGGCAGCAGCATAGTATGATGGGCTGGAATTGCTAGTGACTTAAGACCCATTAGGAGACTACAGCAATAAGTGAGAAAGTGATGAGGACCTAAAAAAGATGGCGGTAGCTTTGGGCGTAGAGAGAAGTGGGATCCAAGAGATGTTGTGAACATAGAAATCACAAGATTTGGCAGCTGCTTGCATAGAAAAGCTAAGGAAGAGTAAGCAATCCAAGATAATGCTAATGTTATGACCCTGGAATCCTGAAGAAAATGATGCCTTCAACAAAAATAGAGGGTTCCTGAAGAGGGAAGGGTTCAGGGAATAGATAAAGAGTTCAGCTTGCCTTGAGGATTTATCAGCTGTCTGTCCTTTAGTTAGCACTGGTGCCAAAACATATTTGATCTTGTTGGAAAAGGAGGTTGGGGCCATCAGATGCTCCCAGGATAACTGTGACCTCCAGAAGGATTGTAGGGAAGTGGTGACCATGCTTTATTTATTTATTTATTTGGTTTTTTTGGAGGGCAGTTGGGGTTAAGTGACTTGCCCATGGTCACATGGCTAGTTTTTGTGTTAAGTGTCTGAGGCCATATTTGAACTCAGGTCCTCCTGACTCCAGGGCTGGTGCTCTATTCACTGCGCCACCTAGCCACCCCAGGTGACCCTGCTTTTACCACCTGGCAGATGCCACCTCCTTTCTTACCCTCAGGATGCCTTCCCCCTTAGGGGAGGTAGAGGCTGAATAACCTTGAATTAAAGAACCAATAAAAGTTAGATGTCTTGCAATTTCATTGCAAACAACTTGATTGCTACCCTTGAGTTAACACTTCAGAGGATAATTCCTGTTTGGACCCTGGTTTCTCCAAGTAAATGTTGAAGTGCAGAGAGTCAGTTTATACCCCTTTGATATGTTAAAACTTTTAAAATCCCATAGGCAGCGTTTTGTGATATATGTGTGCTCCAAGTTTGAAGAGGGAGAAAGGACCAATGAATTGTATTAGGACTGACATACAGGATAATAATCTATGTCTGTGGTTCCAAAATGATCCTAATCCTTCCTTGTAGCATCAAGAATTTCTCTTACTTTTTTGTTTAAGCCAAATCTTTGTTTTTGTCCCATTCCCTCAGAAAATAGCTCATTCTTCTTATTTTAATCTTACTCTTTGTTCTACTTATTTACATATAGTTCTAGAGTTTGCAAGGAACCCAGAAACCATCCCATTCAACTTTTCATTTTACAGATCGGAAAACTGAGGAACAGTCTTTAAAATGACTTTTCCAAAGCCACACAAGTAGTAATGGTCAGAAACAAAATTCGAACCAGGTCCTATTACTTTGTAGTCACCACTGTGTGCCATTCTAAAAGGCCCTCTCTTCACAGGAAAATTGGCTGCAATAGATTGTGTCATAAAGCCTTCCCACCAAAAAAAAAAAAAAAAGTTCCATGCTATTATTCAGTCAACAAGCATTTATTACCTACTATGTGCTGGTACATACTATGTACTTCATTTTAAAAAACAGAGACATAGACAATTGTTAGAAGTGGTTATATCTCTCATTGTGGTTATATGTGTTCCTATGACGTTGACCTTCATCCTACCACCTCTCTTCCCTTTTGAAGGCCAAACTCTCATTATCTTTCCTTTACTTGTGAAAATTATATGAGTAATCTGTGAAAAGTAGAGGAGTGTCCTTTGTCTTTGGACCAAATCACTCGTGCCCCAGATCCCTATTGCTTATGTTCTGAGAAAAAAAGAGGTAGAAAAATTTAAAAAACTTAGATTTCTTAAATGATCTTTTACTATCTCCCCTTTGATCTCTCTCAAGTGACAGACTTCTTCCACCAACCTCTCTTCCTTCCCAGCATCTACCTTATTCTTTAAAATGTCCGGGGGAATCAGTTCTATCACCTCTTTGTAATACATCACGGTTCCTCTGCCATGGGCCATAAAGTCAGCAGGTTCAGTAGCAGGGAAATGAGGAGAAGAAATGAAATTTCTTGGGAAAGGGGGGAAAGAGATTGTTATAGTAGAAATCACACTGAACTGAGAGGCAAGTATTTCTTCCCCTGCAAAATGAGGGCATTGGATTAGATAAGGTCCTTTTCATCTCAATAATTCAATGTTGATTAAAATTCAGTATTAACTTTGACTTGCCTAAGGGAACCAGGTTCAAAATTTGAACATGGAATAAAATTCAGTGTCTTAATGATGAGCTCAGATCATTTCAGCCAACTATCCTCTTTTCCTTATTCTATATACCTCTGTGCAATTATCTTCTATTCTGAATAAAGTAGGAGTTTTATTCTAAATCATGGTTAAAATAAAATTGTCATCCAAGATTAAAAATTAATTTAAAAGCTAATTTAGTCTCCTCATTTTACAGATTAGAAGACTGAGACCTAGAAAGGGTATCTGGCCAAGTTTATTTAGATGCTTAGTGGCAGAGCTCATATTTGAACCCGTCACCTGACTTCTAGGCCTCTTTTCAGAGTACCAAAATACCAAACTGCCTTAGTCCAAGGTCTGGTGCTATGGTCTTACAGATTGAGAAATCTGATTGTCCACTGACCCTTAGGGTGCTTAGTTGATACTAATCAGTCTTAAAAGACACTGACTTATTGGGCTGGCTGGGTGGCACAGTGAATAGAGCACCTGCCGTGGAGTCAGGAGGACCTGAGTTAAAATCTGGCCTCAGATGCTTACCACAAAAACTAGCCATGTGACCTTGGGCAAGTCACTAACCACCAGAAAGCAAAAAAAAAAAAAAGACACTGACTTGTAAACATGAATGTCAATAAATTGACTTAAAATTGAAGCTAAACATGGCCCCAAGAACTAGGACCAGTTCTCTTTTAGGATGTTCCTTCCTTGGTATTTTTCACTGAGAAGCCAAACTATTTATCAGAAGTTTGTTTTGATGAGCATGGAATTAGAAAAATAATGGGGAAAAGATGGTTTTAAGGGACGTTTCTTTCAGGTTATATTGAGTGCTGAATGAATCACCCTTTTTCCCCTCTAAGGAAGCAATCTATCTAAAGACCTAGACTGATCATCTGGATTACTATCCATCTCTCCTTAGACTGAAACTGATAGATTTCTTTCTGTCAAATACTCTGTTTTCTATCTTTTAGTTTGACTGAAACCTCCAGCTTCCCTTCCTTTGTCATCATAACATGTCTTGTCATATTCTAACACATGTTCCTATTATCTGTTTTTGCCATTGCAATTTCCAGACCCTACACAGATTAAATCTTAAGTAGCCTTTGTGTTGATTAATCCCTTGTAATTATAAAATAGTGCATTACAATTTTAAAAGGGCCTTCACATTGATACACAAGAATTTACCCTGTGCAATGACCCTCTTATAATAAACATCCAGTGAGGCATAAAATAGGAAGACACATGCTCTCCAAAGGGACTTGCTACAGTGTTGGAGGAGACCTAAAGCAGAATCTTGGTCTGGAAGGACTTGAAAGTAGATAAGGTCTTCTACCCGCTCCTGTTTGTGGATGACATTGCACTGATTGCATTAAGCCTTGTGACATTGCAGAGCCCCCTCAAAGAGATTTGTAATCACACAAAGAAGTTTGCTTGTCCACACATAGAAGGAAAACCAAGTGGATGAAGAATTCTTATTGCCCAGATTTTAACATCCATTTGGATGGATAAACTATAGAACTTGTAAAAAAGTGTGTATGACTCTTACAGACAGTTCAGATGGACAGTGAAGTGAGTTCATAGGTGAAAAGAGGGCTGGATCACTGCTCATAAAAGTAAAGGCCCATCCGTTCAATACTGACAGTTTAACAGTATTGCCTTATGACAGTGAGAGCTGGAGAATTTTCTGCAAGGAACGAAGATAAGCATTGCAGAGATGGAAAGGCACACAGTGGGTTTAAGCAGTCTGCAGCTTATACCCAGTAGGGAACTCTAAAGACGAAGTAAATGATACCAATAAAAAAATAGTGTGAAAAGAAAAAAAGCTAGTCATGTGGCAAGAGCAGGGGAAAACAACAACAATGATACTTAACATTTAGTATAGTGCTTGGCACATAGTAGGCACTATATAAGAGCTTTATAAATACCTCATTTGATCTAGTATCAGATGGGATGACTGGTGGACAGCCAGAGTGGTCCATTGTTAACCCTCAAAGTACCAAGAAAAAGCAAAAACATGGAGTCACATAGGACAGCTAGGAATGGATAGGCTTTTACCATTATTAAAAGGAACTGCTACATCATTGAGACAAAAGATATAGTTTAGTATTTGAATATTAGACAGATTTGGCCCTCAAATAGTGCCTTGCCACAGAATAGGTCGTCAATGTTTACTGAATAAATGAATAAATAAATAGAAGATTCCCACAATAGCCGTGAGAATTAGGCAGTTCTAATATTGTATATTAGATACAATATTGTAATATTGTATTCCCATTTGATAGGTGAAGAAAGTGAGATGGGTTAAATGACTTGCCTGAGTTCACAGGTAATTCTGACCTTAAGTCCAATGCAATTTCTACCATAAAACATTGTCTTGCTGCTGTGTCTAAGAAAGCTTCCTAGGATACCAAAATCACAGAAGGTGTCTTTTCCTTGACTTTTTGCTCACTCCACTTTTCACAAAATTCCTTTGCCTATTAAGTGGTCCAGTAGAGTTTTCTCTACCCATAATAATGGTACAAATAAGGGAAATTATTCAATTATTACCTCCATTGTGCAGATGAAAACACTTCGGTAGAGTCACTTACCCAAAGACAGTGATAGTAAGTTTCTATAGCGGGGTTTGAAACTAGGTCTCCTTACTTCAGGTCCACCATTTTTTCCAATATCCTACAATGTGTTCCTATTTCATCTATCTGGCATCTTTCTCCTTTGCTGGACTCTTATGTAAATCATGACCTCTAACCACAGATATCTTTTTTTTTTTAAACAAATGCTTTATTAACTTCTGTTTTACATCATTCATTTCTGCCAGATTTTGAGTTACAATTTTTTCCCCCGTTTTTCCCCTACCCACCACCCCAGAATAGCAGTTCTACAAGGTATCGCTTCCTCCAATCTGCTCTCTCCCGTATCTTCTCCCATACTCCCTTCGACTTTTCTGTTAGAGGAAGGTGAATCTTTGTGCCCCAATGCCTGCCCATCTTATCTCCCCATTACAAGCAAGAGAATATTAATAATAGTATTTATATATATATTTGAAACATTTAATGTTAAGACCTCGAATTTCAGATCCATTTCCTTCCTCCCTTGTCACCCATTCCCTCTGGGAAGATAAGTAATTCAGTATATGTTGTACATGTCTAGCTATGCAAAACTTTCCCATAGTAGATATATTATACAAGGCTGCTTATAATTCCCTCCCACCCATCCCACCCCCCACCTGGTCCATTCCCCACCTGATCCTGTCCCTCTTCTATAGTGGGTACTTCCCCCCTCTCATCCCCCTTCCCCCTATTCTGCTGTAGGTTGAGATATCCCATTTAGTATGTATGTCATTCTCTTCCTGAACCAAATTCAATGAGAATGTGGTTTTGCCTTTTTGTCTTCCTATTCTTCCCCTTCCTTCTTCTACATGAGATAGTTTACCCTACCCTGTCTCTCCCCGTCTCCTCTTGCCACTTTCCTCTCTCATCTCGTAATTTCACCCCTTGAGTATCCTCCCTTCCCAACAAATTCAACCTATGCCCTCTATCCATATATAACTGTAAACATAGGTACACACATTCACATATGTATTCTTATGGCCATATACCCTTCTTCCATTATTTTCATATTGAGAAAGGTTTCATCAGTCACAGTTGTTTTTCCATGTAGGAATGTAAATAGCTCAACTTTGATAAGTTCCTTTTGATTTCTTTTCCCTGATTACCTTCTCAGGCATCTCTTGCTTCTTGTGTCTGGATGTCAAATTTTCTATTCAACTCTGGTTTTTCCTCAAGAATGCTTGAAAGTCCTCTATTCTACTGAATGACCATATTTTCCCCTGAAACAAAATACTCAGTTTTGCTGGGTAGGTGACCCTTGGGTTCAGTCCCAGCTCTTTTGCCCTCTGGAATATCATATTCCATGCCCTTCGATCCCTCAGTGTAGAAGCTGCCAGGTCCTGGGCTATTCTGATGTGTTTCCACAATATTGAAATTGTTTCTTCCTGGCTGCTTGTAGTATTTTCTCCTTGATGTGGGGATTCTGGAACCTGGCTATAATATTCCTGGGAGTTTTCTTTTTGGGATCTTTTTCAGGAGGTGATCAGTGGATTCTTTCAACCTCTATTTTGCCCTCTGGATCTAAAACATCAGGGCAGTTTTCCTTGAGAATTTCTTGAAGGGTGATTTCTAGGTTCTTTCTTTGATCTTGGCTTTCAGGTAGTCCAATAATTTTTAAATTGTCTCTCCTGGATCTATTTTCCAGGTCAGTGGTTTTCCCATGAGATATTTCACATTGCCTTCTAATCTTTCATTTGTTTGGATCTGCTTAACAGCATCTTGATTTCTCATAAAGCCATTAGCTTCCATTTGCTCCAGTCTAAATCTGAAGGAATGAATCTCCTTAGTGAACTTTTGAGATTCTTTTTCCATCTGGCAAATTCGACTTCTTAAGGCATTCTTCTCCTCATTGCCCTTTTGGGCCTCCTTTGCCATTTGAGTTAGTCTATTTTTTAAGGTGTTGTTTTCCTCAGTCAGGCTGTTGACCCTCATTTCATACTTTTCCTGAATCCTTCTCATTTTCTCTTTCCAATTTTTCCTCCACTTCTCTTATTTGATTTTTAAAGTCCTTCTTAAGGTCCTCTGTGGCCTGTAACCCACTCATATTTTCCTTTGGGGCTTTTGGAGCAGGATTTCTGACCTCACAGTCCTCTGACTGTTCCATGCTTCGATCCTCTTTGCCCCCAAAATAGGAGTCTAATGTTTCATTTTTCTGTTTATTTTGTTTCCTTTGCCTTGGCATGTTGCCACTTAATTACTTGATTTTTGGGCTTGTTGCCACAGTAGAACTCTGCCACCAGACAGGGGAGCTTCATCCCGAACGTGTGGGGGGACAACTTCCATTTCTGGCAAGCTGGAAACCCACCCCAGACCACAATCCAGATCCAGGGAGGTTAAAGCAAGAGCAATTACCCCCCAAGACTGATCGCTGGATCTCCCTACAGTTTGCAGGCCAGGAGCTGGAGCTGCCTCTGAAAACTGCAAAATGGCGTGTCTCCTCAGTGGCTTCTATCCCCCAGGGGAGGAAGCCGACGCGTTCCCCAAATACTGGTCCCAAAGTCCATAGGGCACTAACCTCTCACTTTGTCCTAGGCATGTCTATGTTGATAATTCTGGAATCGCCACAGCTTCTGGGGTCCCTCCAGCCAGCTGCTGGCCCAGCCACCCTGGGGCTAAAACCGCAACTTGGGCGGACCTGTGCTTGGCTCTGTGCTGCTGGCTCCCAGAGCACTGCACTGGTCCTTCCTGCTGGGCTGTCTCAGCGGGAAGTTAGCTTCTCTGTGTCGTTCTTTGGGTGCTGGGGCTCCAGAAGTTGTTCAGAGTCCCCTTTTACATAGTTTGGAGGTAATCTGTGGGGAGAGTGCCTTGGATGCACTGTTTCTACTCCACCATCTTGGCTCCACCCCACGGATATCTTAACAAGAATCTCTCCTGGGTCCTCTTCTCATCTCCTGCTATGCTACTTCACTTGGTAATTTCATCAGCTGTAGTGGATTTAATTACTATCTCTATGCTGGTGATACTCAAATCTACCTTTCTAGCCTTACCTCACTGTTGACCACCAGTTTCACACCTCCCATTGTCTTTCTGCCATCTTGCACTGGATATCCAGTAGATACATTAAACTCAGCACATCCAAAACCAAACTCATTATCTTACTGTCCTCCACCTCTATTGCTATAGAGGGCAACACTATTCTCTCGGTCACTCAGACTCACAACCTAGAATGTCATCCTCAACTCCTCACTGTCTCTCAACACTGTTCCCCCTATCCCTGTCCATTCTATTTTTCTGCCAAAGCCTTTTGATTTTACTTTTGCAACATCTCTCCAATATGACTTCTCTCTTCTGACACTGGTGCAGTACCTCATCACCTCATGTCTGGTGATAGCCTGCTTATGAGTCTGCCTGCCTCAAGTCTTTATCTGTTCTCTCTTCCACTGCCAAAGTGACTTTCCTAACATGCAGATCTAATCATTTCACCTTCCCCACCCATTCAACAAACTCCAATGTGCCCTTTTGCTTCCAGGGTCAAATATAATATCCCCTAGTTGGCCCTGAAAACCCTTCCATCTCTGAACTTTGGGCATTTTCTCTGCCAGTTCCACATTCCTGGGATGTTCTCCCTCATTAAGGTCCAACAAAAATCCTATCTTCTACAAGAGGCCTTTCTCTATCACTCTTAATTCTAGCATCTTCACTATTTATACTGTATATAGCTTGTTTGTGCATATTTGTTTGCTTTTTCTTTCTCCCATCAGATGGCAAGCTCTCTGACATTTGACTTGATTCTTTATCTCCAGCACTTAACATTTTGTCTGGCTTAATAAATAGGTGCTTAATAAATCTTTACTAACTAACTGTGTCACTATAGCATATGTGTTTACAAACTCCACCACCAAGTCTGTGACCAAACATCTTTTTAAATAGAGGAAAGTGACCATGACATATGAAGACTGGCTCATTATATTTAAAGTTGGAGTGCTTCCCAAAGAACTTAAACTAGGAAATTGGTAGAAGGAAAGAGAGAATAGCACATAGAGCATGCATGCTTTTTTATATTACTACTCAAAAATACATTATTTCTGTAAATCTCTGTGAGAGTCAAACCTATCTGATTATATGCAAAGAAACCATATAACAATCAGTTGAAAGAACTAGAAATATTTACCTGAAGAAGAGAAGATCATGCAGAAGAGGGCTCATGATCAATTTCTTCAAATATTTGAAAGGATGAAATATGGAGTGGGGGATTGTTCTGCTTTGTCCCAGAAGGCTGCACTAGAGCCACTGAATGAGATTGATTTTAATGGCTAAGGAAGAAATGTCCAACAAAAATGGAATGGGTTACTCCAGTAATCAAGTTAGCTTTCCTTAGATGTCTCTGGGGATTTTAGGGAAGGGATTTTTGCTTCAGGGATAAGTTGGATTATATAACATCTAAGGTTGCTTCCAATTCTACCTTTCTGGGACTATCTTATATAACATCTAAGGTTGCTTCCAATTCTACCTTTCTGGGACTATCATTCTAAGATCTACATTAAGCAGCAGTGTAATAAAACATATGGAAAGGTTTACCAAATTCCTTGTTCACAGAATACACTTCTCCTCTCCTTATCTCCTGGCTTGTTTACCTTCTCCAAAAAGAAGCAATGACATATATTCATTAATGGTAAAACCACTGAGTGTAGAAAGTACTTCTTACAGATGGAGGGAAATCATCCTATTAAATAAGATCCTTTCCACCATATATGTATTGCATAAGAATGTAGAAATAAATTAATACATGAATTCTTTATTAGAATTCTCGAAATTTCTTGACCCAGGGATTCTTGAGGGTATGCCGAAAGTTGACATTAGTAATGATCTCAGCATTCATAGGTATCTGAAGATGAAACAGAAAACTGTGAGAAATATCTTGGGCACAGCAAGATATTAATGCTAATGGATATTTCTTCTGTGTTTGAAGTTAAACAGCCTAGAATAGGTGACTTTAGAAGCAAGGTTTGTAGATTGCCAAAGGATGACTCACTCAGATCATAGGTATAATTTGTTCAAGGAAGAAGAAGAAAAATGTCCAAAAGTCAGGTAAGAAACACAATTAAAGTTGAACTAAAGGATACTTGGAGAATTAAATAGCAAGGATGTTCCTTGTATTTCTTTATAAATAACAGGTAATCCTAGGAAAATTGGGGGCTCTGATATTCTGTTTCTAGGTACCAAACCTGGCCATGTTCCTTGCTTCTCTGGGCCTAAATTTCCTTCGTCTTTAAAATGAGGTTGATAATAACTGTGTGTCCTACTTCTCAAGGTTGTAATGAGGAAACTTCATGGTGCTCTAAACTTTAATATTATACAGAAATGTGAGGTGTATCTGTTTCTTATTAGGTTACTGGCAGAGCATAAGATAGAACTGAGTAGTTCTATCTTGAAATTCTTTATGCTCAAGTATATTATCTTTATGTTGGGACACCTACATGGAACACGCACACACACACACACACACACACACACTCACACTCACTTCTTTGTCTTTGCCTGTAGTTTTGCCATTCCTCCTCACCTTTTTGGCTCCGCATTGGATATAGATTATCTGGCATATAAGGTTTCCCACCATGTGGTTCCCACTTACCTTTCCAGTCTTATTTCTTGTATTCCCCTTCTGAATTCTATATTCCATCCAAATTTGATGAATAGCTATTCTCTAAATCTTGTATTCCATTTATTTCCCTCCATTCCTTTGCATAAGCTATCCCATAAGTCTAGAATGTACTTTCTTCTCATGTCTGACTTTCAGAATCCATTTCTTCCTTCAAAGTTCAGCCTAGATTTCACCTTTCCTGAATCCTTATGGTGTTCTAGAGTAGAGTTTCCCTCTACTCAGTTTTGTTTGTGCTATGTTTATATGTCTACATTGCATATCCCTAATAAGCCAGATATGTCCTGGGCCATTTGAGATTTAAACAGCATTGACAAGAGAGAAGAATGGAACAAATATATCATTTTTAATTGTGATCTATTTTCACAGGCATATTAATTGAACCATCCCACTTGTACTCAGGGCAGCTAGGTAGCACAGTGAATAGATTGCCTGGCTTGAAGTCAGGAATACACATCTTCCTGAATTCACATCTTGCCTCATACTTACTAGCTGTGTAATGCAAGTCAATTAACCCTGTTTACCTCAGTTCCTCATCTGTAAATTGAGCTGGAGAAGGAAATGGCAAACTACTCCAAGCTGTCTTTGCCAAGATAATGCCAAGTGGGGTCATGAAAAGTCAGACACAGATGAGTGACCCACAACAACTTTTACTCTGACATTTTAGAAGAAGCTTTTAAAAATAAAGTCTGGAGGAATTGTTGAACTTGATCAAATAAATACTTTAAAAAATCATTCTAAAAGTAACATGATTTTTAAGGTGCTTGGAAATGGCTTTGAAGAGATCTGAATGAAAGGAAAAGATAGACAGATCATATATGATTATATTATGCAAAAAGACAAATAAGAAATCAGTTCAATATTGTTGTGAGAAACAATTTAGGTACTATATAAAGTACTTTACAAACCTTAAAGTACTATCTAAATTTTAGTAATGACTATAATCTTTATGAGAAAGGTCTTCATACTCATTGATGATATCCTTGGTGAAAACATGAAAATGTCTGGCTTTCACAGATGATTTTCTACAGCATCCCACATTTTAATGTCATTAGATTGACTAGAAATTTTGGAAAATAGGCTAACCATTAACACCAGAAAAACAAAGCAAATGAAAAATAATGTTGCACAAACTATCATATGCAAACTGGTGGGAAGTCTATCAAATTAGTCCATCAATTATGACTATCTTAGATGCTACTACATATGACTAAGCTGGTCCTGGAGTCAAATGTGGGGCAGGGAAATGGCTTCTATAACATTTGGTAAATTGCCCCTCATCCCCACAAAAAAGAAAACCTTCCAATGGTCAATGTTGATTGCCACAAGTCTTCATCTCTTTAGCATTGATTTTCTCAGTGATTCTGTATGACTACAAGTCAAAAAATATCACAGTCTTGGAATAATTGAAATTACAAGTAAACTAAAGGGAAAGACATGGGATGAGTATAAACTTACTGCAGTGTCATGAAAATCATCATTATTAACATATGATTAGAAAGAAAAGAGGATCAGTCATGCAGTGAAAATGAGAGACCATCACAATCTGAAATGGATGTCAGTCATCTCTGGCATTAAAAGAAGTCAAAGGAGAACTCTAGATTGTTTTGTGGCTTCTCTTATGAGAACTGATAGAAACATAGATAAGAATTAGGCATGAAGGGCTTACTGTTTGCCCCTGGGGACACAGTGAAATCACAGGTCCATCAAAGAATTTTTACCCTATGTTGTTATAGTCTGTGAATATTGAACTTCCAAGACTGCTTTCTTCATTATCTCATTTCACCTCATTACATATTTTTTTTTATGTTCCTCATATTTAACATTCTTAATTGCATCCTACTGCACCACAGTTTATTGAGCTATTCCCAGTCATTGTCTTACTTTTAAATGGCAATTGCTAATTGGCATAGTCAGGAATCTCACCAAGCTGTAATGTTCTTGGTTTAATCTGTGGTTTTTTGTTTGTTTGTTTTATACTTCCTTATTGCCCACTGTGTTCTCTTCACTGTTTTTGAGGTTGGATGAAGATGAATCCCATTTTATGCTGGGGTATGTGGTTACAGATAGAAACCAGATCTTTTTATCTTAAAACTTTAGAGACCACTGACATATGTCATGGTACTAGAGCATGACTATTACAATTTTTCTTAAGCAATGTGTTTGAAGGTTGAACAACGGGCAATCAATTGCCCTGTTAAAAATTTAATGTCTTTTCCTGCATACTATAGCATTATAGTAATTTAGTGGTGCATTAAGCCTCTCTACATTTGAGGGTCAGGAGTTTACATCATCTGGTCTGGTTGGTGTCTAATAGGGTACAATCGTGATGAATATGTGGTTCTTTCATTCCAGCCAGCCTAGGTAGAGAGTGTCCTTTATTTCTGTTGAGCATATTTTTATCAAATATATAGAAATAATTGGTTAAAAGTACCAGACTTCTAGGGTCTATCAAAATGAGTCTTAAGCTGTTTCTGTATGAATAAATCGAAGGACTTGAGCATGTGTTTGTTGCTTATAAAAAAACAAGTTAAAATCATTAAAACAATTAATATTTTATTTGTGTGCTCCAACATAAAAAATGACCAAAGGGAATTCTTCCACTGATGCTAGCTGCATCCCTTCCTCACTTTATTTACTAGAATTGAGTTCTTTTAATCCCCAATCCTATCCCCTCCAAAAAACAAACAAACAAACAAAAAAACCATATGGTAGCCAACCTTCTCAGAACTTGGTTGTACTAATTTTTAGGAAACAGACACTGAATTCATTATTGCTCCTGTGCTGTGACTTTCAAGCTTGATTTGAACTGCCAGAGGTTTGCTCTCAACTAGCTTGGTCTTAGAAGGTCCCTTCTATGCCAAAAAGATGAGGCATTGACAGAAATGGGACAAAAAATACACAAAGGCTAGGCCATGATAAAGCACTAGAAGAATGTTTAATGAAAGTTTGACCTTTGTAATGCCCAACAAATTATGCATGAATGTTAAAATTTACGCCCTTTGTTTGGGTATAACCAAATATTAATATGGTAGCAATTACACCATTCAGAATTTGGGAGAAAGTATTTTTTCCATGATAATATTCGGAACTGGAACAAAAGAAAAAATTAGCTTTCAACAGCCATCCTCCTAGCAAAGGAGAATTTTAGAAGGGGATGCAAAGAGGGATGATGAGTTCCGTTCTGGGCATGTTGAGTTTTAGATACATATGAAACCTAGTTAGAAGAAAGTGATTAAACAATGTCAGATATTACAAAGAGATCTAGAATGAGGATTGAGAAAAGGCTATCAGATTTGATCATTGGAGTCCAGGAACTCTTGGCCCCCTGAACTCATGAAGTTCCCTTTAAAGTTAGAAGTGTACATCTCAGGATCACTGTTCAATCACCTTTGCTCAGGGAAAGAGTAACAAATGAGAAGCAGCCAGCACCTTGAGATTCGGTCTTGAGCTCACCTAGCCAACACATGTGCTCAATGCCACGTGAAATACTCCATTCCTCTCACCCAAAGTCACAGAGAGTTTCAAGCCACACATTCAGGAAAGAGGAAGAAGAACATGAGAGTAAAAATTGTCTCTGCCTGACTCAGTGATCAAATCCTCTATAGCTCTTTTGCCACCATAGAAACCAAGGGTTGCCTTATCATTCCAAAGTCTTCCAATTCTATCATATCTCTATAATTGGCCCAGGAGACATAGCTCTAGCTCTATTAGATATAGAAGAAAAACTGAGGCCGAAAGGAAGTAAAGTGACTTATTGAAGCAAGCCAAGTTAGGCAGTAGTAGAATCAGAATTCAAACCTTTCCACTGCTAGCATGCTCGATTAAGTGGTAGTTGTGAAGAAAAAATGTTATTGCAAAACAAAGTTCTAATTGTGCAACATAGACAATAGGTGCAAAAAAAAGGTCAAAAGCAGAAACTCATTGTGTCTCAGGAAAGGCTTCATAGATAAGTTGGAACTAGAGCTTAACCTCAAGTTAATAAAGAAAAAAAGTTTCAAAGGTAGTAGAAATATGCTTAGGTGGAAAGGATAGATTTGGGCAAGACAGAATGGGGGTAGGAGGATGTAGATCCAGTCATTGGAAATGGAAAAGTAAGCAAAAATCCAAGGTAGCTTATCTTCAATTATAAGCCTTATTGTGAGATTCATACTGTATATTGCCAACTCCTCCCAATATAAAAAACTTTCACCATATATCAATAGGAAAATAATTGAGAATAAAAACAGGTTTTGATCTCTCTCTCTCTCTCTCTCTCTCTCTCTCTCTCTCTCTCTCTCTATATATATATATATATATACATACATATATATATACAATATATGTAATATATATATATAAATATATATGTATGTATGTCTCTAAAATGAAATATATTAAGAACAAGCAAACTTCTGTTTTATAACCCTGTGAAGAAAGACTAAAGGAGTGGTTTATTGCTGCTGATACCAACAATAGATTTATTAATATCGGTGAACATTATTTCAATCAGATGTTGCATTCCCAAAAAGACAGGGTTCAGACTGTCAGCAAGAAACAAGCCTTCTGAAAGAAATGCTAAATGATCTCACATACTTTGGTTGATGGTAAACATCTACTTTCCACTCCTGTGTGACATTATCTATTGAAGCCATGAGAGTAACTCCAGTAACACTGGAATTGAATTGTCCTCTTAAAAGAGCTATGTTTAAGTCATATTCATGTACCTATTTCCAACACTATGAATGCTTATGATAATCTGTGCAGTGGTGTACATCTTTAGAATGTGAAAAAAAAAAATAAAGGTAAAAAGCACAGGGGCAGCTAGGTGATGCAGTGAATAGAGCACTGGCCCTGGAGTCAGGAGGAGCTGAGTTCAAATCTGGCCTCAGACACTTGACACATGCTAGTGTGTGACCTTAGTTAAGTCACTAAACCCCAATTGCCCTGCCTTCCCCCCTCCAAAAATAAAAAAGATAAAAATAAATAGAATGTGTATTTCTGTGTATACTTACTTGCATGCATATGGTTCTTAAAGCAGGGGTTCAAAACCTGTTCTCTGTGAACCTTTTTTTTTTTTTTAAAGCAATTGGGGTTAAGTAATTTCCTCAAGGTTACACGGCTAGTTATTTATGTGTGGGTGCTAAGTAACTGAGGCCGGAACCCATCCCAGGTCCTCCTAGTTTGTGTGTGTGTGTTTTAAGTGTCTGAGGTGGATTTGAACTCAGGTCCTCCTGACTCAGGGCCGGCGCTCTTATTCACTGCACCACCCAGCCGCCCCAAACCTTTATTTTTTAATATATATTTTTGATAACTTTTTCAATATAATTGGTTTACTTTAGAATCCACTGTATTTTATTTTACTTAAAACCATTATTCTGAGGAGTCCATAGGCTTTACCACACTGACCAAGAGGTCCATGACACACAAAAAAGTTAAGAATCCCTGCCACAGGGAGTGAGCATGCAGGTTCATTTAATATTTGTTGCAGTGTTTAGAATAGTGATAAAGAAGAATAAGAAATATCAGTTTGGAGGCTGGGTTTTAGATATCCCCTCCCGTATTAGAATTCACCCATATCATATTAATGAAGGTGATTAAGCTAATGCACCATGAATGCATGAGAACTCTAGAAGGTTAGTAAAAATCTTTAAAATGTCAAAGTTATAAAGGACTTCAAGCCATCTATTGCAACACTCTCATTTTACAACTAAGAAAACTGAAATTCAGAGAGGCATCTTGTCCAAGGTTAGCCAACTACTAAGTGAGCCTAACCTCCAAGTATCTGCTTTGTTCCCACACTGTCATAGTAAAAATCTCATTAGCTAGGCTGCCCTGGAGTCATTCAGTTTGCATTTTGGGGAAAGGAAAGAGGAAAGCAAGTTTCATTAGTGTGATGTATAAAAAAAAACAAAATAATTTTAGAGAAAGTCATGCCCCACCCCTGAGCATTCATTTAATGTTCTCTTTGTCAGTTAACCAATAAACATTTGTTAAACACCTACCCTCTTCCAGGTACTATGTTGGGGATATAAAGAGGCAGAAGACAGTCCCTGCCATCAGGAAGCTTACTTTCAGTGCCCTTATTGCCAAAGGGTATGAATATTAGACAGACTTACACATTTATCATTTATTCTCATAAAACAAACCAAGTCTCCTGCTTCACCGCCTAGAATCATTTTAAGCCTGTCACATTTGCCTTTTTTTTTTTTTACATCAATATGCTTCCTTTTTCAAAAAGTAGCTTTAATAGCTCTAATCGCAACAATGGAAATGTGAAGAGTCTACTAATTACCCTACGCATTAGAGCTCATAACATGAAGAAGTAATAAAGTTTGTGTTTGTTTTAAAAAGCTTGAACATTTGATGGTAATCATGGCAGACATTTTCTAACTGGTATAATTGGCTTTGATTCCTCTAAATAATGGTCTTCAATTGGACTAATTGTTTTTCGGACATCAGGCTGAGTCACAACATGGGGTAGAGGATAAAAAGTAAGAATAATTGAACATCAGAAGCTTTCTGATGACTTCTAGCTCTAGTCCAAGGGCATGGCAACTGTGACTTCTCAGAAGGATAAAGATAAATGCGGCCACTTTTCAAAGAGAAGTATAATAGCCCATCCTCAGTCACCTGAGTTCAAAAAAAGATTAGTTGTCAGGAGGAAGAGGTGATGAGTACTCACCTTGTGAGGTGTCTTTAGCAGATCACTGTTTTTCCAGGGAGGAGCAGAGTAAAAACATGCCACTTTCTGTAGATAAGGCTGGGTAAGAAAAACAGTTTGTTCCTGGGTAATTCATGGCATGCATAACAATGAGTCAGAAAAGTCTTTTTTTTATCATTCCACATTGACACTAAGAAAACCAAGTAGATAACAAGATAACTTTCAGAGTGGCATAACAACTCTGAGTGGGTTGTAAGGCTCCATGTCCTTGAAGAACCACAACAGTGACAGGGTCCCTTTCTTCTGAGATGGGGCATTTCAGTTCTTGGCATTTGTCCTCAACACCCCATTCTTTTCCTCAGGGATATATGTATGCTTACTTGGAGTAAGTATGATGCATATTTCATAGGCTAAATTTCTTTCTGGTTTTGGTGTATGTTTTTGTAAGTCTTTATGTGATCTGTTTTCACAGTCCCATGCCATTCTGACTTTTTAGGGATAGTCCTAAATTTTTCAGTCTGTTTTACATGATTATCAGTGTAGAACTGGAAAGAAACTTAGAAGTCATTTTATTTAATCCCTTTGGCAGATCAGGATACTGAGGCACATGGGATAAGTGGCTTACCCAAGGTTATACAGTAATAATCTACATTTGAACCCAGGGTTATATGACTTTAAGTGCAACACTCTTTCTTTCCTTTCTTTTTGGAGGGCGTAAGGCAGGGCAATGGGGGTTAAATGACTTGCCCAAAGTTACACAGCTAGTAAGTATGTCAAGTGTCTGAGATCCAATTTGAACTCAGGTCCTCCTGACTCTAGGGCTGGTGTTCTCTTCACTGCACCAATTAGCTTCCCCAATACAGCACTCTTTCCAATGTTTCAGTAATCAAATTCAATAGTACCATTGTTTCTAGAAAGGGGATAGTTGATTGACTGTTCTGTGGGTCACCATTCTTGTGATTCCTCCTGACACTCACTTCCCTGGCTACCCCTTTACTATATGTCTTCCTCTATTAAAATGTAAGCTCTTTAAGAGTAAAGACTGTCTAATTCTTCATATTTGTATCCCCTTTGTCTTTGTGAGCCCAGTGCCTTGCACTGAGTAAAAATTTAATGAATATTTTTCATTCACCTCACTGTTTCCCAGTACAGACTTAGAATAACAACAGTAGTAATAGCTAAATCATACAGATTCATTTGTGAAAAAGAGGATCTTATGATGGCAATTTAGGATCAGTTCACCACCATCAGAAACTGCTAAGGGTTAACCTTAAGGAGCTTGAATTTAGTGCACAAACTAAATTATGCATGGAAATGGTGGTCCATGCAACACATCACTAGAGGCTGTAAAAATTTAGCACCAACTGAATAGCTAGCAAGAAAGAATTAACCTTTTGATGAGAATTATACATCCCATCAGAAGCACACAATCTTTCACATACTGACAAATAGCAAATTTCCTTCTCCCCTCCTCTACCTACTGCACAGCAGAGACCGCAGAATATCCTGGAGAGCTCAGCAAATAAACCGAACTAGAAGCAGATCATTATCACAGACTAGACTGTCTTGAATCACTTGGATATAACATATAGCCCTAAAAACTTAAGAATGATTTTTAAATAGATTCTGTAACACACACCAAGTACTCAATCTCCAAATTACATAGAAAGAAAAGCTTTCAAAACATAGAGATCTAGTGAAAAAATAAAAATAATGTGGAAACAATGAAGTGCATAGCATCCCTGTTATCCTGTCTCTTACTGCAGCTATCCCAAGGGTTTTTTCTTTGAATCCCTGGAGGATAAACTTACATCCTAATACTTTTTTAGTCAGCTGCAAAGTTAGTTATTTTATTCACCTGTGAATGATCCATAGAACAATAAGTATGAAAGCATAACAGCAGAATAGTGACTTATGATGGGAACATTTGTATCTGAATCTGACTGAAAAAAGAAGAGATGATTAGTAATAATAATAATAGCATATATGTGTGTGTGTGTTTATAATAACTCAGGCACTGACTATTCCTACACCATGATTCCTTCCAGAGTCTAAATTAGATTCCACTGACACCCTTAAGACATATTGCTTAAACGTGGCATTTGAGTGACCTTTTCCAAATTTCAGGTTAAATTTTCTCAACCTTCAGGATTGAGGACAAAGACCATGTATTCCTTCCTTTGCATCTTTCACAGATAATGCTCATGACAGATAATACTCAAATGCTTGCCAATAAATTCATATCCTTTACATTAGAATGTGTAATTCACAGTTTTGTGGTTTTTCTCTAGTATCTACATATCAGAAATGAAGCAGAGAATAAAAGTAATTAGCTGGATAATTTTTTCACCTAAAATAGTGCTGTTGGTGTTGGTTGTTTTTGAAATTATCTTGCTTCACTTATCTGTATTATTTCATTCATCCCTTTATGTTGGGTATATAAAGTTTCTTGATCTAGTCTATTAAAAAAAAAACACTTTAAAAAAATCTCCTGAATTTAAATGTAATGGAGTTAATTCTCTAAGAAAAACATAGTTTGGGGCAGCTAGGTGGCGCAGTGAGTAGAGCGTCGGTCCTGGAGTCAGAAGGACCTGAGTTCGGATCCGGCCTCAGACACTTAACACACATACAAATAAAAACCTAGCTGTGTGACCTTGGCAAGTTACTTAACCCCAATTGCCCTCCAGAAGGCAAGAAAAAGAAAAAAAAAAGAAAGAAAAACATAGTTTACATATACTAACTAGGATTGGCAGTAGATTATCTTCCACAGGAAAATTAATTAGGTAGAACAGACTATTATTACCATCAATGAACATGAAAATAATAGTTGTCTTATTTTTTCCCCAGAATGCAGTTGAAAACCAGCAGCAAGAAATGATAACTAGAAATAGCATTAAATCAGTTCATTGTTACTCCCAAATGTAAATGAAAGGTGTTAGTAAAGTACAATTTGTTTTTGAATGTGTATACATATTGAAACTTCTAACTCTAAAGCCCTTAAAAAGCCTGAATTTTTAAAATTATAACACTGGAGAGAGAAATAAGACCAAAGATTTTTTTTTTCCAAATGAAATCCAAATCAGATTTTTTTCCAGGATTTTAGGCATTCAGCTAGCATTTATTAAGTGCCTTCTCTCTATCATGTTAAGTGTTGGAATACAAACACATTACCCTTGAGAGTCCCTGCCCACAAAGTGAATAAATATTCCTGGAGAGAAATAAGGAATAAAAAGATAATTAAACATCAATTAATATGATTAGGGGAAGGTCCCCACCTTCTATATAGGAGACTGTGTATAGGAAGCTGCACTTGCAAGAAAATGTCTTCTAGCCCTGAATCCTATGAACTTTGGAAACTTAATGTTTCTTCTCTGAGACAGCAAGTAATGACTTCCACACTGTAAGCAGTCCCCCTCTGACCCTGAACAAGTTAATGGAGCCTCCTAGTCTAGATCACTTTAATTTCCAGCATATAAGCCATACCTCATGATGGAGTCCTTGAGAATCTTGAAAAAAGAAGGTATTGAATGCTCACCTGTGTGCTATATCAAGCAAGTTCATCAGATTCTATCTCTTCCCAGCGAGAGCTTAAAACTTAAAACAAATAATCCAATTTATCCATCTAGCCTCTGTCTGCATTCTATCTCAGGCATTGCTGACAGCCTAGACTCAATCTTGTTCTTTTTTTAACCTACAAAGAAGTTCTCTAGTCTCCCAATAGTAACACTGAATACTGTTTAGCACCCTTTGCTATTGTTGCAATTGAGAGAAAATTTTCTGCTCCAGGACCATCCTCAATGTTAGTAAACTATGTATGACAAGGTGATTTAAGTGGCACAAGCGTTTCCAGCCCTATCAAATTTGTCTGCTACAGGACAGCATGGTGGGGATAGAAAGGGCAGTGACTTGAGAGGATTTGGGTTCAAGTCCAACTCTGCTACTTGCCATGTGATTTTGGGTAACAAACAAATCTTTGCGAACCTCGAGTTCTGGTATTGTCAATGAAAGAGACGGTATGCTGTTGTAAAGGATTTTTTTTTTAATCTGATGGCACTATAGAAACGTAAATTATTACTTTTGGCATCCTTCTACCTCCCCATTCCTGCTTCATTTCACCTTAGTCCCCAGATTTGGGTCTCATTTTTGTTCTTAGTTAGTGGTGGTCTCCTGTTTTCACCCTCTCTTCCCCCTCCCAGATACTAATTAATGACATATTACAAGCTTAGGACTATGCAATTTTCTATTTTAAAAAACGATTCTGCAAAGTCAACCTTGAAAGAAACAAAGCTCTGAGTAAGTGTAGCAGAATCAATATTTGTAGAAATGAGGGAGTAGATACTTTGCCTACTTGATACTTTACCTACTTGTAAAGCCAGACCTCAGCTACCCCCCTTGAACCTAATTGCGTTTTGTTCTGTACTTTTTTAGCTCATTGATCATATACTATTGTGTAGTATAATTAGACTGTAAGCTCTCAGGAGGCCAGGAGCATCCCTTCTTTAAAATTTGCATTGCCTTCAGTACCAGGCATAGTATTGTATACCCTGAAGATACAATTGTTTTTCATACTGTAACAAATGTTTATTGATGAATGATCACAGTTGCTGACAGATAAATAATACCTACTGAGGAAGACTTGTCCTAACATTTTCCCATTGCACTGAAACTGCTCATTTGTTCCACTGTTAGAAGGCCCAGTTTCTACAGGATATTTTTGCATCTTGCATAGGGGCTTAAAAATACTTATTGAATTGACTCTTCTACTGAACCACTGCTTAGGGACTGAACAAGTCAACTTCACATTAAATCACCTCCCTAGGGAAGTAAACTCATTGAGGCTTCTGACATTCCTTAACCCCCCTGCATAGAATAATGACGATTAGGTAAGTATTCTATGAAAGGCTGCCTTCCAACTCCTGCTCTCTAGACCCTAAACTTTGAAGGGGCCAATATAGTTAAATTTCAGATTCTGTGGAAAGTCTTTGGGACATCACCTATATAGTCTCCTGTCTCATGTAAAAAATAGAATGTAGAGCAAAATATTCAACTGTCTCTTCAGGAAAGGAAAAGTAGTAGCTAGAAGTAATGCCTCAGAGATAAAAAATGCCTCAACCCAAAGTTATTGGTATAAATATTCACTGAGACCCACGTGATAATTTTTTTAAAGCATGTATTGTTTCCTCCAGGACACCATCATATACTTCTGTAATTCAAGTGAGAGGAAATTTTTCACATTTCAAATGTAAAAGCAGTTGAATATCATCATCTCTATAGGCTTGTTGTACTTGAAGCCCCCATTAGATCCAAGCACTGATTTGAAAAAAAATACATCTCCATTTATATGCAGATTTATTCCCTACCTATAAGATCTCCAAGGTGCCTTTCAACTCTAAGATCTTATGACTTGAGGAAAATGAACTACAAAATAATTATAATGGGATAGTAAATTGTAATCCATTATTTCATGTTAAATTGTTTCAACTTACTGGTCTTAATTTCATGTCACTTTAACACACTTTGTCCAAATAGGAAAGAGAAAATCACACAGTATGAATAATTATTTAAAAACTTTGTGTAATGAATGTGTGAGATATTGGTCTATGCCTAGCTTTTGCCAAACTGTCTTCCAGTTTTCTCAGTAATTTTTATTAAATGTTAAGTTCTTACCCCCAGAGCTTGGATCTTTGGATTTATCAAACATTAGATTACTATAGTTATTTCTTATTGTTGTTCAGTCCTTTAATCATGTCCAATGCTTCATGACCCAATGGACCATAGCATGTCAGTGCTGTCCAGGGGGTTTTCTTGGCAAAGATACTGAAATGGTTTGTCATTTCCTTCTCCAAAGAATTAAGGCAAATAGAGGCTATACATGACTTGCCCTGGGTCACACAGCTAGTGTCTAAGGTAGAATTTGAACTCAGGTCTTCCTGACTCCAGGTCCAGCATTCTATCCACTGAGCCACTTAGCTGCACCCATCATCACTTACTACTATATGTAATGTACCTAATCTAGTCCACTGATTCACCGTTCTATTTCTCAGCCAGTACTAGACCTCTACTGGTGGTACCACCTCCTTCCTGTTCTCCTGTTTTCTCACAGTTATCCATGCATCTGCACAGCTCTTAGTGTGTTTTCTAGACTGAAGCAGGGGAGGAGCCTGTGAATTCCTTCCTGATCTCGAAAGTGAGCACAGTGCTTTGACCATCTCCTTCCTCATCTCTAGCCCATCGCTTCTCTGTGCGTAGTCTTCTGAAAATGTGATTGGTCACTGCACTTATCAAAGTTCTGAAGCTTTTCAGCATTATTTGTTTTTCATGATAATACTGTGGTCATTCTAGTTTTGCTTATTTCACTCATCAATTCACACAAGTCTTCTGGTTTCTCTTAATTCTTCATATTTATAATTTCTTATGTTGTTCTATGATGTCCTACAGTTTGTCTATTATCTAACCATGTCCAATTTTCCAACCCCATTCTTTATCTCCAGTTCTTTACTGGAGATAAAGAATGCTGCTATTAATATTTTTAGGGGCAGCTAGGTGGCACAATAGAGTGCCAGATCTGGAGTCAAGAAGGCTTATTTTCTCGTTCAAATCTAGCCTCAGACTTCTTGATGTGGGTATCTAGGCAAGTCTTAATCCTGTTTACCTCAGTTTCCTCATCTGTAAAATGAGCTGGAGAAGGAAGTGGCATTTCTTAGCCAAGAAAACCCCCAATGGAGTCACAACTGAAAAATGATTGACAGCAACTGTGAATTTTTTTGTATATATAGGTCCTTTCCTTGTCTTTTATCTCTTTTTATGCTTAATGTTACTATCACTGCAGCAAAGGGTTCATATAGTTAAATGAATTTTGGAGTGTAGTTATAAGTTGTTTCCCAGAATAGTCAGATCATTTTACCATGTTTCTGCTAGCAATGCATTAATGGTTCTGCCTTCCCACAGCCTCTCCAACATATCATTTTCATCTTTGCCAATCTGACATGAGTCAGGTAAAACATCAGAGTTGGTTAATTTTCATTTCTTTTATCAGTTTGGAGCATTTTTTTTTCCCTATAGTTGGTTGTAGTTTGGCTTCCTTCCTTCCTTCCTCTCTAAATCTAATCATCTTTGACAATCCAGACAGGTTCTTTATCTAAAAGAGAAGGAATGAATAGTTGCCTTATTCTCTCCACTTTACCCATACAAATCCTATCTATCCATTAAAAATCCCAAGTCATATGCATCTTACATGAAAGGAGCTTTCCTAGAACAAAATCCTCTTTCCTCTCCCTGAATTTCCACTTCTTCCATTGTCTGTATCATTCATTTCACATTTAGCATATATGAATCTTTATGGGAAAGATCTGTGATTTTCAACAGCATGAAGAACTTACCATATAGAAATTCTGTGCTATGTTTATGACTTTATCTATAAAGTCATAGGGATGACCTTTGATTAATAGAAATTAAGTGACTTACACAAGATCATACAACTAGTAAGTGTCAGAGACAAATGTTGAACCCAAATCTTCATGGCTCCAGGGGCCCAGTTTTCCATTCTCTATGCCATGCTGCCCCGGGCACTTAAAATATTCTGCCATTTTGTTAGCTAACTTGTTCAGGTGTTCATTCTCTACACTTTGAGGTCAGGAACCATAACTCATAGTTTTGAATTTAACTTTTTATAGTCTTAGGGATCTCAGGAATGAGATCAACATGACCTATGGGTACCACAATCTACCCACTGATAGAATAGATTTGCTTGCTGAGTAGCAGTTCTTCCCCTGCCATGGCATTTCCCAAAATGACTCAAGTTAGAGTATAGCATTCAGATTCACAGGGACAGAAAGCTAAAGTGAAGCTAAAAAATTTTCTCTCAGAAAGAGCACTACACTTGACATCACATGACTTAGGTTCAAGGCTGAGCCAAAATCCTTTTACTCTTTATGACCTTGAATGCATCTGGAATTTTTAATCTAAACATTTTTTGTTCCTCTTTCTTTTCAACTGTGGGTTGCATAAGCATAGCAGGTGTGCAAACTATAATTCCCATTCCTCTGTTCTATACTTAGCTTTCTGAAACTAGTTATACTCCTTAGTTTTATAGGATTTTTGTGGGCAAAGTCCATGTTGGCCCAATCCTTTCCTATCAGGTTTGCATATTCATTCTTATCCCTGCTTAGCCTTCAACTTTACAAAAGTCCAGCTCCTCACTCTGGCCTCAGAAGGTGACAACTATAAGTTGTTTTTTAGTTCCCTTTTATTTATCTGTCTTATATGTGCGTATGCACATAAATATAGACATGTATTTCCATTTTTGGTAAGGATTATATCATAATGGCCTCTCTAAGCTCTCCATACTATAAAGGAAATATCTAGACAAATGTCTGGAAACTTGCTTTTTTGTACTAAGGATAATTTGTCACATGACAACAGTAATATAAAGAGGTTCAAAGAGCTTAAATCTCAGGATCTGAAATTTTCCTAGATCACAGAGCTGGCCTCAAGAAAAGACATGCTCCAGTCCTTTAAGCTAATCTCTAGTAGCAGATTAATGAGCTAATCAACCTAAATTTGCATTTCATTGACACCTGTCCACTAAATTGAGACATCTGGTCAATTTATCCAAATCTAAAATTCAGGGCACAAGCTGTAAGCATACAAAGCATTTTTTATCAAGGGGAAAAAAATATTCAGGACTTCCTCCCTTTCAGAAGCAACATATTTTGAAAATATGTCATATTTTATAAAGAATATTTCGCAAAACCATGCTGGTTGGGTCTGCTACAAACTGCTCCACTGGCAGCTAGGAGGTTCACTGGATAGAGTGTTTGGCTTGAAGTCAGGAAGACTTCTCTTCCTGAGTTCAAATCTGTCCTCAGACACTTACTTGCTGTGTGACACTAAGCAAGTGAACCTTGTTTACCTCAGTTGCCTCATCTGCAAAATGAGCTGGAGAAGCAAATGGCAAACCATTGCAGTATCTTTGCCAAGAAGACCCCGAATGAAGCCATGAATAGTGAGACAGAAATGAACAACAACCGTTTCCACTGGGCTCTCACTGCTATATTGCAAGCTTCTATTTTTTCCCCCTATTGACTCTCTCACGCAGTCTCCCTCACTCTTCCCCATACCACTAATTTATTGAAAAATCAAAGCCATCTTTGGTGAGGTTTTTTCCCTTTTGAACCAACTCCACATTGTATTCACCCTTTGATACTATCTCCTCAAATTTCTTTGGAGGTTTTCACTCTTAAGATTCCCTTTTTCTTCTCATCTTCCTTTTTTCTTTTATTGTTCTCTTTCCTGAATGCTTGCAAACATAATTCTCTTCTCCGTCAAAAAAGTTTACACTTGAACTTTTGTTATTATTATTAATTTTCTCTTTCATAACTAAAATTCTGGAAAGGGTCGCCTGTAATTTCTCATCTCCCACCCCTCTCTTTAAATTCCTTGCATTCTGGCTTCTGATCCCCTTTAGACTCTACGGAGTGGATCCAGCCCTTTCCTAAATTTTGATGCTGTTGAATGTCTCTGCATCTTTTAATACAATTAGCTACCCCTACTTCCTTAATAACCTCTCCTTCCAATATCTGGTGACTTTCTCAATCATCTTTTTCTGGATTATCACTTCCTATCCTCTAAGCCTTCATTGGACTCCCTTTTTTATACCCCTTTTCCCTTCCTACCTCTCTCATGATGTCTGATGGGTTCAATGATTAATTCTACACAGATGGAGGCATACATTTAAATGGGCTTCTACTTATATTGTCATTTGTTCTATATTATGTCTTCTTAATCACACTGTTTAAGAAGTTGGCTGCATAGAGAAGCAGCTTTCATTAATGAATCATGAATTGATAGATTATTGTTTTAGCCATCTCTTAGTTCTGCTGCAGTATAAAGTGATTTCTTCAGGAAAATTACCCAAGAAAGGTAAAATACTCCCTCTAGTGGCATAGAAGAAAATAGTAAAAAAAATAATTCCTGAATTCAGCTTTACTTTTATGATACTGTAATTTTTAAAAATTGGAAAAGATGTGTTCTAATGTGTTCTAATACTCTCATTTTATAACTAAGAAAACTGAGGTTGTTCCTTCCCCAATTTCAGCCAGGTAGTTGGAGGGAAAGCCAGGAACTAAACCCATGACCTCACACTCTGAGTTCTTTGTTCTTTCTATTACACTGTACTATTCCTTTATAATAGAATCCCCCATTTAGAGCAGAAATCTTAGAGGCCAATTAGTAATCAACTTTGATTTGCATATGAGAAAATAGATCTGCAGAGATTAAATGACTTGCCCTGGGTTACACTACTACAGTTATCCCTTTCACATCTTGGGGTTGATCTGGAAAATTGAAGGAAAAAATTTTGGCCCTCCCTTCATACCAGAGAAATCTGCATTATTATGGTTTTAAAAGATAAAATGTTGATATTATGTAATACTAATATTTCGTGTATTTCTCAGTATCTAAACTTTTCCTGTGTTGTCTGCTGGCCTTTGTGTTTCATCATAGGCTTCCTCAAAACTCCCCAAACAATCCCTTTTGATTTCTTATGCCAACCCAAGATTTATTGAAACTACAATGGGGAAAGTTGCAAAGTGGATGGGATAAATGTCTTCCTGACCCAAAGTCTCCAACAAAGTATCTATTCTACCACCTAAAATTTATTCAGGACACATTCATTGAGCATCTGTTTTGCACAATTCACTATTCAAATTAAGAGGTAATACGCTTTCACGCTGTATAGGAGATGGTTAATTTTTTTTTCTTTGACATTACTCCAACACATAATTATAACATTCATAAACAATCACAAACCCCCAACTACAACTGGACAGTGGGAATCAACCAATTAATTATTAAAGCATTTAAATGTAGGGAAGTTTCTAGTGGTTGTGAATAGCTGACAATGGCTTTCCAAGCTGACTGATATTAAGTTGTGAAACTAATAAGCATCTCAAAGGTGCTGGGGCCACAAAAGTCATCTAGTCTAAACCTTGGCAGAAGCATGAAAATCCTGCACAGTCATTAACAAATGGTCTGACTGTGATTGAAGACTTCCAATGAGGAGTAATTCATATTTCCTTTTTTCTTTTCCTATTTTTTTTTGTGACAATTTATATTGCCATGAAGCTTTGTGTGTATGTGACTGAAAGTTGCCTTCCTTTAAATTATATTCAGTGGTCCTAGTCTGTTGTCTGGGACCAATAAGATATGGCCTTTCACAATACTCACCATCAAATATTTGAAGCTTATAATCCTGTTTCTCTTAGATTTTCTCTTCTCCAGGCTAACTTTCCTCATTGGTTCCTTCAAGCAATCTTTCAAAGGCATAGTTTTGAATCTCCATACCTAGTTAAATCCCTATAGGAATTCTCCAGCTTATCCTTTCTAAATGAAATATGGCACCCTAAACTCAATGTGATAAAGTCTTAACTAAAGTGCTGTCATTAAAGTAACATCCTGGTGCCATGGCCCAGATGGAAAAAGTAAGTTCTGTCAAAGTATCCAGGTTTAGGATTTAGAGCTGGAAGAAAACAGATTGGGAAACCGAGTCTGAGAATGACTTGCCTTAGGTCTTGTAGATAGCATGTAGCAGATCTAAGATTTATCATACCAGTACCCAATGCTCACCAGTACCACAGGTTAACTAGCATTTAACTAGGCAATAAGAGAATTGATGCTAGTTACATATTTAAAATATAAAAAGGTGAAACTTCTATTTCACTTAGTTCAGAGACTGAAATTTAGAAGTCAGAGAGGTTCTTTAACTTTTCAAATTGGTTAACTGAAATCTCCAAGCTATGACAGAAAATTGGAGAGGGATGAAGAATGTTTACAATTTTTGTATCACTTATATTATTTATAATATATGCCTAGAGAAAATATAAAAGCACAGCTTTGGGAAGACTTGCAAGTATTGCTTCCCTCCCTTCCTAGAAGAGGCACTAAAATTGAAAAAGAAGGGGTGACCTTGGATAGGAGGACTGTCACTCTCAAGTGTGGTAATAATAATTGAGGAGAAGAAGAAGGGAGTACAAAGAACTTAAGTGATTGTAATGGAAAGGTGATTGAATAATGGATGCAGGGGATGGTTGGATTCAAGGTTAGCTTTTGGTGACTAGGAGCTGGTTAATTAAGCCTTGTGAACCTCAGTTTCTCTGTCTGTAAAAGGGAGATAAGTCTATCTATTGTACTTACCTCACAGGTGTATTGTGACAATCAGATGAGATGTTTGTAAAGTGCTTTTCATACCCTAACTTGCTATTTCTAGATGCCCTAATATGTTTGCAAAGTACCTTTTCCATGTAGAAGCTTAACAAACATCAGATATTATTGTCCCTTCTCCCAGAGTTTTTGATGGCCTTGGGGAAATTGCTTTAACCTCTCGCTCACAGAACATATGATTTAGAAGGATCCTGATAGGACATCTAGTACAACCTATGCCTGACCAAGAACTTGCTCTACAAGCTGGTTTCTATCCAACTTTTGCTTGACCACCTACTCCTCAGTGGACAGAATGCTAGACCTAAAAGTCAGGAAAAATCCTTTTTCCATATTGAAATCTGCCCTCAGACCCTTATTAGCTGTGTGACCCTGGACAAGTCATTTAACCCTGTTTGCCTCAGTTTTCTCAGCTATAAAATGAGATGGAGAAGGAAATGGGAAACCACTCCAGTATCTTTGCTAAGAAAACCCCAAATGAGGTCACAAAGAATTTGAAACAACTAAACAACAACAACAACAAAAAAATTGAGGTTTGATCTACTACTCTTCTAGGTAGCCCCTTCTCTCATCTTTGGATCATTCTTATTGTTAGGACGTTTAAATCAAAGTAATAATTACATGTATATAGCACTTAAAGGTTTCCAAAGAACTTCACACACATTATCATTTGATCCTCACAATGACCCTGTGAGGTAGGTGTTGTTATGAACCCCGTTTTCCAAATGAGCAAAAGGAGGCTGAGAGAAGTTATCATGTGGCTTGCTCCAAGTCACAAAGCTTGGAATCTTCTGAGAGTGGATTTGAATTCACATCTTCCTGACTCTGAGTCAAGCACTCTTAGCCACTTTGCCACATAGCAAGATCTTCCTCTCTGTCAGGAAGTCATTACTCCTTCACAGGACAGCCCTTCAAATGTTTGGAGATAAGCACCACATGCTACCCTTCCTTCCCTGTCTTTTCTTCTCCAAGCTAAATATCCTTCATTCTTCATAATGACACTGTTCCCTAGGATTTTCACCATCCTTAAATGCCTTGCTCTGAGCATCTCAATTTTATTTGTGTCTCTTCTAAAGTGGGTCCCACCACTGAACGTCATAATCCATATTCAGTCTGAACAGGGCAAAAGTTTAAAAAAAAGACTGTCAGGGCAGGTAGGTGGCACAGTGAATAGAGCACCAGCTTGGAGTCAGGAGGACCTGAGTTCAAATGTGGCCTCAGACACTTAACACTTACCAGCATGTGACCTTGGGCAAGTCACTTAACCCCAATTGCCCTTCCAAAAAAGCAAAAAAACCCAAACAGACAAAAAACTGTTATCATACCCTGTTCCCTATGTCCCACCCAACTACAGATACTTTATCCCTTTATTATGCAGCCCAACATTACATTAGCTTTTATGGGATACTACCTATCACAATAGATTAGAGCAAAGATAACAGATTCTCAAAAACCTTATTGTCTTCCATACCATTTGCCAACTGTGCTAGCCTATCTATATAAAACTATAAAACTCAAAATACTCAACTTGATTTAATTTTTTTTTTGACACTTAAAATCATCAGTAAGAATTGTCACAGGGGCATCTAGGTGGTGTAGTGAGTAAGAGCACCGGCCTCGGAGTTGGGATGACCCGAGATCGGATCCGGCCTCAGAAAATGAGCACCCACGCATAAATAATGACTGGCCATGTAATCTTGAGCAAGTTACTTAACCCCAATTGCTTAAAAAAAAAAAAAAGAATTGTCACAGGTTTGAGAAGAAAATGTTCCAAACCTAATAATGTAGGTCAGCAGTGTGAAAGGAAGATCATAGAAGGCTTATCTAGCCTTGGAATTAACAGGTAAGATCTTATGGTCTGTATAATGCCTGGGTTAGCACCAAGAACAGGCCTAGAATATAATTACTCCTCTATTATTTGACCATACAGAACAGCTTAATAAATATGTTTTATTTTCTGTTTATTCCACTTTGTGGCTTGTTCAGTCACGTATGACTCTTTGTGATCCCATGGGCCATACTGTCCTTGGAGATTTTTTGGTAAAGATATAGGAATGGTTTACCATTTCCTTCATTTGGTGGATTAAGGCAAACAGGGTTAAGTGACTCACCCAGCTAGTAAGTGTCTGAGGTCAGATTTTAACTCAGGAAGATGAGTCTTCCTGACCACAGGTCCAGCGCTCTGTCCCCTGAACCACCAAGGGGCACCTTCACAATGCTAATCCAATGAACAATGCAGCACTGTTAACATTTGAGCCCTAGACACCCAGGCTCTAGATAATTTTCTCCTACAATAATATTAAAAATGCTCACAAATATCTTTTTTAAAAAGTGGGGTGCTGGGTTATTATGTGCTTTTAAGGCAATTGGTATGGATATGTGTCAAGATATGCCACTGGCAAATAATGATCTAGGAAGATTTTTATAGATTTACATTTTAAAAATTATTTGAGAGGCAACTTTCTGGACTTGTGAAGCTTGCAATAAAAATGTTCTTTAAAGGGAACTTCACTTCTCCTGCTCTCCCATGGCAAATTTCCCATGGGTTGAACACCAGATGCATATATCCATCCAACCCTACAATCTGCCCTGAGTTCCAGTCATCCTCAATTGTCTATTCAACATTTACACCTAGATGGCATGTAGGCTATTCAAACTTAACATGTCCAAGACTGAACTTAGCATCACTTATACTTCTTAGAATACCTGCCTCCACTCAAGCCAAAGCTCACCTGTTGAACACACATGCTATGCACATCATTTCCTGAGTCCCACTGGTGATTCCCCACTACACCATACCAAATCAGTTTTTATTTGTATAATCTATATCTATATACACAGTTACATGTATGTTGTTTTGCCAAAGAAACAACTCTCTTAATGTCCTAGAGGCCAGAGACTATTTTCATTTTTGTCTTTATCTCTCAAACACCTAGCATAGTGCCTGCCACACAGAAAGTGCTTAATAAATGTTTATTGAATTGCATTAGCCTTTCTGAGACTCAGTTCTGTCATCTGCAAAAATCAGGATAATTTCTTTTAGTGAAGCTCATAGACTTCTTCACAGTGGATAGAGTGCTGGGCCTGGAGTCAGAAAGATTCATCTTCTGGAGTTCAAATCCAGCCTCAGATTCTGTGCGACCCTGGGCAAGTCATTTAACACTGTTTGCCTCTGTTTCCTCATCTGTAAAATGAGCTGGAGAAGGAAATGGCAAACCACTCCAGTATCTTTGTCAAGAAAATCTCAAAAGGGGTCAGGAAGACCTGAACAACAAATGGGTGGGGGTGATTAAATGAGAAAATGTATGCAAAAAAGATACAAACATTAAATGTTATAATTATGCTTAACTCCTTTCCATTTTATCCTTTCCTCACAGCCAATAGTGTGCTCATGTTCGGAACCCTAGTCAGCACTTCAAATACCTATGATGGCTCTGGAGTTGTGACTGTGGAAACAGATCATCCACTCATCTGGACCATGGGCATCAAAGATGAATCCAGAAAATGACAGTTCAAAGTCCACCCCTGCCTTACCTAATCTGCTTATGCCTAAAAAACAAGAATAGTACATCTGGAGTAGAATAGTTATATAAGCCACAAAATAGAAGAGGGGCTAGGTTTTTGTTTTGTTTTGTTTTTTTAATAATTGTTTTCATGCGATTTAGGATATAACATTTTTAAAGGAGAGATTCTATTTTTTTAAATGAAGGGAAAAATTAATAGCTAATTAATGTTATCAAGATCAATTAATTTATTTAAAACGCAAATTTGGATCAGTCCTTTCTAAAGTTCAGATCTGAATATTCACAGTTGAGTTCACCAAATCCATCTCCTTATCCTCTCAACAACAATCTTCCCTTTGAAGCTGCTATGAAGTTTCTCAGAAAACTTTCAGGTCCTACCCCAAGCCTCCACCAAAGGACACTGCTGTTGTCTGATGCCCACTTATCACAGTGGACCATGCTGCAAGGTCTTAAGAGCAAAACTTTGTCATTTACTCTGTTCTTCTTGCAAAAATTATTTTGTTCTTCTTAAATCATTGATAAGTGCTCACTACTACCATTACTATCCTCTTTACTCTCCATGAAACATGGGGAAAAATTTAATGACCTAAAGTATTAAATCAGAATGGCCAGCTAGGTGCCAATAGAGTGCCAAGTCTAGAGTCAGGAAGACTCATCTTCCTGAGTTCAAATCTGGCTTCAGACACTTTACTAGCTGTGTCACCCTGGCCAAGTCACTTCACCCTGTTTGCCTCAGTTTCCTCATCTGTAAAATGAGCTAGAGAAGGAAATACCCAACCACTCCAGTATTTCTGTCAAGAAAACCCCAGATGAGGTCACAAAATCAGACTCAGCTGACAAACAACTGAAAATTAAATCAGAATTAATTCTCCAAGTCATTGGCAAGAAGACAGAGTGTTAGGAAATGTTGCCAAAGGGAGGGGGAATATATAGATTTATAGATAGAGATATCAGGGGACCATCCTACTAACTTTGATCATTCCTTGCCCAAATCCAGCTTTTCAACTTATGGATGTCCGTTGCCCTATTAGGGTTTCTACTCAAAAGATTCAAATCACAGTCTAGTACCTAAACTCTGCATAGGAAAAATGAATAGGAACAAAAAAGGCCAGATGGAGGGGGTGGGAGAAGGAGCTTCTTGTCACCCTCCTAACCCTAAAGAACAGTTCTGGCCCAAAAATGAAAAGCTCTATCCAGTTTCCAAGGAACTAAGTTCAATAGTTACTTAATGAATATTTGAGCAAATATCGGCTATGATCGATCACATTGTGACTGACACCTGTCTCAGATCACAGTATTGGAAAGTTGTTCAGTTCTCTGCTCTAAAGAAACTAGACTTACTATTTCCTCATCATCCACAGCCATGGCCATATTGTTTAATAAACTGAGCAGTGATACACAAAGAACAACTTTAAGAAAAACTGCTCACCTCGGTTTGTGGTAGGAAGACATAACCTCTTGATTTTTCCAAGAAAAGGGACCATCAGCTTTCTGCTGTAGTTGCTAGTGCTTAGCCTCTTTTGGTTCAGAAGGGACAATGGCAAGAGCAGTGGGCCTGCCTACTGAAGAGTCTGGCAAGAGTCACATGAAGCAGACTGCAATTCCGTCCTCAGAATCAATGAAGATGATTTTCAATGACCGTTTTTTACACAGTGTGATTTACTCCTGAATGGTAATAGTCAAATCTCGATGTCAAATAAAAATATTTATTGTGTTTAGATGAATATCTATGGCCCATTACCCAGAAATATTTGTCATATGCCAGTTCCATGTGGAGATTGTTGTCAGATCGACCTCAAGTTTGGATCTCCACCTAAAAATTCCATTAGAGCAGATAACACCCCAGTAAATGAAGGGTCCTTCCTCAAAGTTTCTTCATTGACTGACATAGTTACAATGAAAAAACCAATTTGCTAAATGCTTTCTTTAAATACTCCTCGTTTTCTTTTTTTTATATCAAGAGGGAGGGGCAACTTTAGAGAGATTTTGTTTACTTTTCACCCAATTTCCACTTCACACTCCCCAAGCAAGTAGACTTTTTTTTTCTTTGATGCAACAGTATTGATTTTTACCTTCTGGGTGGCCAACCTTTGCAAATGACAAAACATATTGGTCTTACTATGCTCCCAACTGAAATGACCCTATTACACTTTGGTTTGGTGCTCCTCCAAGGAATCCTGCCCCATCATACGAAAAGAGAAGGCATTTTTGAGGCCAAAAAAGGACACTGAAGAAAGAATTGTGGGGTATAAGCAGCCCCTTCCTCCAAAAATATGTTTATATATATATAGTTAAGGTTAGATGGGAAGCAGCAGAGGCCAGTTGTGAAATCAAAAGTTGTGATATGGGAACCAGCAAATAGATCCCATATCTTCATTTTTAACAAGGAATTTTCAGAAGGAAAAGAGGTTTAGAAGGTTGCATTGAATTTTACCATGTTTTCTGCAATGTGTTACTAAAAAGAACACTAGATTTAAAGTCAAAGGATCTGTGTTTGAATCCTGATCATGATATTATTATCTGTGTTCTCTTAGGCAACTCACTTAACAGCTCAGTTTTCCACATCTCTAAAATAATGAGGTTGGGACTAGGTGATCTCAAAAGTTCTCTTCCTGGGGTGGCTACGTGGTGCAGTGAGTAGAGCGCCGGCCCTGGAGTCAGAAGGACCTGAGTTTGGGTCCGGCCTCAGACACTTAACCCACACAAAACAAAAACCTAGCCGTGTGACCTTGGGCAAGTTACTTAACCCCAATTGCCCTAAAAGGGGCGGCTAGGCGGCGCAGTGAGTAAGAGCGCCGGCCTCGGAGTTGGGATGACCCGAGATCAAATCCGGCCTCAGAAAATGAGCACCCACGCATAAATAATGACTAGCCCTGTAACCTTGAGCAAGTTACTTAACCCCAATTGCTTAAAAAAAAAAGTTCTCTTCCAACTCAGTCTATGAATCTGTAATGATAGGGGAAGCAACAAATAATTTGAGGGGCTAAGGATTGCTAGAGATAAGTATACTGACTATAGCAGCAAGTGCTAGCTAAGAGTAAGGATAGAAAAACCATTACTCAAGAACTGACACTATGATGATTATTGAGTTATAAACTGAGAACCAGATAGCTAAGCTTATTTAAATTGTGCACAAATTAAGGATTTTAAAAAGATATGACAAGTCCTGAGAGCTGAATTATGAGTAAAACATATTTTATGTACACGTGTGTCTGTGTATATATGTGTGAGTGTGTGTGTTAAATGTATATATGTGAATATTTTTATATAATTTCAGTTCCCTAGCTGAATAAAGGATGATTGAGGTTGCCAGATAAGCAAAATTCCATTATCAGAACTAACAAATCAAAGATAACAAGTCATATTCATAAAATTATGCATGTGAAAATAGAGAATATAGAATGAGTAAGGTGGCACCTTATATTTGTCCTGGACAAAGGAATGATGCTTGGGTTTTGTCTGGGTTCCCTAGCACAAATTGGCACTGGCTCCCCAAATATGTAGTAGAAATCTTGGTGGTTGCTACATCATATCTGGTTCCTGGTCAGATGGTGAAGTATGGCACAAAGTAATTGTTTAGTGTTCAAGTCTTCCTCCGATCACAGACTCAGATGGCAGGCAGAAATGAGGCAAAGGTCACTGCCAGCCCAGATGCTAAGATGGAGAGAATTGGAGGTACAGAAATAAAAGCCAAGTACTTTTTTCTTGCTTTTTTCTTTAAGCACTTCCCAGAGGAGAAGAAAACAGATGGTCCATACCATCTACTGTCAGAAAAGCATAGAAGTGGCCAGTGAAGTGATTTCCTTCTTCAAAGACTCATTCAATATCTGGTAACTTCATTCAACAACATCCATGACAAATAAAAGTTTATTTGAACTCCTAAATAATAGAACAGCCCCAAACCAAAAGTTCTTTGATGGTTCAGAGGAATATTATGCATGAAATTTTTTTTAACTTTTTTTTTTTCATTCTTGGGTTCAGTACCTTCTTTTGAACTTACTGATTTTTTTTGGAAAAACTGAGATTCAGCTCTCTTTCATCTCAATCTTCTGAAGCCCAGTAATCTTATTAGCATTCATTTATACGTTGAAGAAATGAAGAATGCCTACTATGTGCAGTACACTGTTCTAGGTGCCATGGAAGACATAAAATTAAATAATGCAGAGTCCCTGGCCTTATATGGAGAGATAAGACACAAGGGGGAAAGGAGAGAGAATGGAAACAAGCTTTTATTAAGTGCCTTCTATGTACCAGGTACCTTATGTATTAAGTACTTTTATGTACTATACTAAGCACTTTCTAAATAACCTATTTGACCTTCAAAATAACTATTATCTCCATTTTGCAGTTTAAGAACCTGATGTAGACAGAGAATTTAAGCAACTTGCTCGGTCATAAAGCTACTATATATCTAAGGCCATATTTGAATTTGGGTGTGCTTCCTGACTCGGTTTAGTGCTCTGTCCACTAGAATGTAATTGTAAATTGTAGTCCAATAGGCAAAGGACCACATTTCCCAGGATGCCTGCACAGGCACTAATTGCACAGAAAGTCCCCTAGCTAAGCAACTGAGTATCTCTTATACTTATATTTTTTTGCCTTTTTTTTCTTTGGAGGGGAGAAGGTAGGACAATTGGGGTTAAGTGACTTGCCTAAGGTCACATGGCTAGTTTTGTGTTAAGTGTCTGAGGGCAGATTTGAATTCGGGTCCTTCTGAGTCCAGAGCCAGTGCTCTATTCACCACACCACCACCCCTTCTTATCCTTATTTTAAAAGACATTTTTGAAGAGGGAGTCCTGTTGAGGACATGATAGAGCAACGTCTCTTGTAGCTGCATGAGCGGTGAACACTTGGAGCAGAACAAACAGCTGAGATAGCCTAGCAGTGAAAAGCCCAACAACAAGCACTTCAAGTGGTTGGAAGTTCTGAGGAAAAGGCAACTGGGAGTTGCCCGAGTTCCCACAGAGCCAGGAAATGGCTTCATGAGCACTTTATAGACTCTCATATCCTCACAATAACCCTCGAGAGGACATAGAATGAGCCTCATTTTTCAGATTAAGGAATCCAAATGTAGTACTTGCCTAATGACACACAGCTAGAGACAGAGCTGTGATTTAAGTTCAGAGATCTTCCTACTGCACCAAGATGTTGAGCCATTCAAAAGGAAGAAAGCGTTCTTTGGTTTTGCAAAATTAAAAAATGGCACATCCAGGATTGGAATGGAGGAATAGAATGGACTCAGATATAGTCCATTATTTCCATTCTGAAGTAATATCTTTCATCTTTTACAACCTAGATGAAGGTGACCAAAAAATAAAAAAGACTTGCTCCGCTCTTATATTGTCTCTTGCTTTCAGTTCAAAACAAACATTTATTAATCACATACTATGTGGAAGGTACTTTACTAAGAGCTAGGGATACAATTGCAAAATAATCTATTCCTATAAGGATCTGACATTCTATAAACCACGTACAGATTGAAACAAATAAAGATAACTTGAAGAAAGAGAGCTAACAACTGGGAAGAGGAGAAAGGATTTGCATAGGAGGTGGCAGTCATGTCATCCCTTGATTTCCTAGCTGAGTAAGGGGTTTTGGAAGGCTGAGGAAAGGAGGCAGTATTTTCTAGGGATTGGGTGGGGCAGGGGGCGGGGAGAATGTATGAGATGATGCAAATGGGAAATGGAATAGCTAGAAGATACTTTGGCTGAGATGTAGATCAGGTTGGTCTTGGCAAAGAAAAGGACCCCATGTCTTCCTCAAATACTGAAGTAAAGACAAAGACAATGGGATTTTTTGAGGTATGGAGTAGGGAAAAACAGAAGATAGCATGTTTCACCTATTTTCTCATAGAAATAGGAGCAAAGTTTCTGCCATGAAAAAGTGGTGTGGGGGAAGGGGGGGGGGCTAGAAGAGAACTGCAGAGATTGTGAGAGTCAGGCAGGGAAGATTAAAGGGATGCCATGTAGCATGAAATTATGTCACGAATTTACAGTGGAAACACTCAGTATGTCAGTGTGACTTTAAAATAACATGGGAGATTTCCAGATCATGTAAGAAAAAAGATATAGGACATTTTTCTCTCGTCTTCACAAACTCTCAAACCTCTCCAAAATAGGAATTATACACTAGAGCTGAAGCAATTTAAGCTCTTCATGATCTATGATACCAAGGACTCAGAGACTGTAAAAACTCAATGAACTCACAGCAGATAAGACCAATAATCCCTAACTCCTAACAAGTGCTCACTCAGTACATCTTCCCCCACCACCCACCACTTTCAGGCAGCCAAGCTACACAAACACCAGTTAGTTACTTACAACAGAACTCCACTTTACACCTTAACCCCTTCTTTCTTCTCAGTACCGTGGAGATCCAAATAGGAGAAAGGAAGCATGACAATCTGTAAGGCAACAGTTCTAAACCCAAGAATGGAGAAAGAGAAGGAAAGATATAGGGCACACATTCAGACTTAGAACTCAATTCTGTACTTTACTCCGCTCCTCCCAAGGCAAGATGTTCCTAAATGGTTTAAAAAAGAAATAAGAATTGTGAGAGCAAAATCTGTGACCTGCGCAGCAGAAGTAATTAGCAGAATAGAAAAACTTGAATCCGTATTGTCAAGTCTCACCAAAGAAACAAATGAGAGGATGACTGATTGGGAATGCAAATACAATGACGTCAAGGACAATCTAGAAAAAGAGAAGCAAAAAGCCACAATGTTAAAAGAAAGTATAATCTCTATGCAAGAAAAATATATTGATCTCAAAGGCAGTATACTTAGAGATAAATTACAGATTATTAGACACAAGAAAAAAAAAAGCCTGAATCCAAGAATGCAAGAAATTACCCAAGAAAACTGTCCAGAACTTCTGAATACACAGGAAGTTCTAATAAAAATAATCCCTGGCTCACCTCCAGAGGGGAAAAGAAAGAAAGAAAGACAGCAAACTAAGAAACATTAGTGGTTAAATTTAACAATTCCATTGAGAAACAACAAATCTTGTAAGTGACCAGGAGAAAGACCTTCAAATATAAAGGAAAGGAGATTCTAATAACACAAGACTATTCTTCACCTACCAGAAAATGCTGAAGGGAATAGAGTAATATGTTTAGAAAAGCAATGGAGCTCAAAAGGCAGCCCAAGGTTACCTGACCTGCAAATTTGAGTCTAACCATAAATGAAAAAGACCAACATTCAATAAAAATAAGTATATGAAACATTCCTAGAAAGAAAACAAGATATTAAGAGATTGTCTGCTTCTTAAACACTTCTGACAATAGAAATACAAGAAGGATAAACAAATACAGCAACTGAGAACAACAGTAAGATAAAAGAGAGACCATTAAGAGATTTCTTTCTAAAGTACACTCAGAGACAAGGGTAAAAGCAGAATCAAATAGAAACTATTGTGGAAAAACAGACCTGAAACTTCTTAGATTAAGCTTCACAATGCTATACCTAAAGGTGAATCAAAGAGACAGACAGAGAGAGAGAGAGAGAGAGAGAGAGAGAGAGAGAGAGAGAGAGAGAAAGTCAATTACCAAATAGGAGAATGCATCAAATCTGGAGAGGAGAAAGAAGAAAGCAGGGGATAAGTTATGCACCCTAATCAAATCAAAGGCTAACAGTGAAGGGAAAATAATTCCTCTAGTCTCTTAGGAAGAAGAAAGCCTTTAGCAGAATGGGTGAGAAGGCAAAGGGAGAGATTGAAAAGAGGGCTTAGGGGTGGAAGTAAACCTTGTTTCAGTGGTGGAAGATGTTAACACTAATGGATTCTCCTATGGGACAAGAGAGAGATTTTGTAAAAGGAGGTGGATGCCTTACCACTTGCATTATCTGCAAAGATTTGGTGCTGAAGTGACAATGTATCATACCTTTGGAGAAAAGGAATCAGAGATTCTGGGGGCTACTGATAGCCAGAAGAGTTTGAAGGGCATGTACTAAGGGAAGAGATGTTGAGGAAAATACAAAAAAAAAAAAAGACCAAGGCAAAAGTCAATAACAAAAAGCACAATAAGGGACATTGAAAAATTCTTACAATGAGGCAATATCCTCTATATCAGTGCATGAATTGGTATTCCTAATAGTGAGTCACAGTAGAAATAAAGGAACCAGAAGGACACAAAGGGAACAAGGCAATAACAAGCTATTTAAAAGAAAGAATGCAAAAGAGGTGCCTCAAAATGATAATTCCTTGAAGAATACAGAGAATAAAGAAGGATAAAAATAAGGTCCATGAATCAAAGAGTAAAAGTCAAGGATAGAAAGAAAGGGAAGCCAAATAATGAAGAGAATAAGGGAGAACAAGCAATACTTTAAAAAAAAAAAAAAAGAAAAGAAAAGAAAAAATGGAGCAGAAAAAAAAATTAAAAACCTAATGAACAAAACAAGTTGAAAAGGATGTGAAGAATTCTATATGACTATTGACCTGAGGGAAAAAAATAGAGGAAGAATTAAGTTATTAGACAAAGCCAAGAAAGAAAAATGAACTAATAAGCAAAACTCTTAAACCAAGGAAATGGGTAACAAATAGAGGAGATGGGGCTCAAAGTTAAGGGGAAGGAAGTCAACGGAAACAGGACCACCTTGAAATATATTAAGCTACAATACCTACAGAAACCATTTTGTATTTCTATCAGCAGAGGAAAAACAAAATTTAAAAACAAACAATATGAGACAAAGGAAAATATAAACCTAATTCTCATAACTTTGAATCTAAATAGATTAAGCTATCCAAATTAAAAATAAACAAAAATCAGACTGGATAAGATAACAAGCCTCCCCAATCTTTTGTTTATAAAAAGCACATTTAAAAACAAAGACACAAAATGAAAATAAGTGGTTGGAAAAAAATTTACTCTGCATCAAGTGAATTTTAAAAAACAGAAGTTTGAATTATACTACCAAATAAAGCTGAAAAACAAACTTTCAAAAATTATAATGGATAAACAAGGAAATTACATGATGCTGAAAGACAGACAGGGCAAACCAATATCAATATTAAAGTTAGATACTCCAAATACTGAAGCATCAAGATTCATAATGGAAATATTAACTGAGCTAAATGAACATGTAGTCAATAATGAAAGTGTGTCTGGAGATTTTAATGTCCCTTTCTCAGTTTTGGATAACTCTAAAAGGAAGGTAAAGGGGAAAATTATAGAACTGAATAAATTGCTGTTAGCAACTAGAGCTAAAAAAAAAATGTAGGATATCTTCTAAATGCTACTACAAAAACTCACATGAAACTTTAACATAAATTGATTCTGTATTAGGACACAGATTGCACACAAATGAAAAAAGGCAGAAATAGTAAATATGTCATTCACAGACCACCATGTAATAAAAATTACGGGACTACAAACAAAATGCATGAACTCAGATAGGACAACAACGAAATCATAAATAATGAATGGGCCAAAGTACCAATCATAGAAACAATGAAAAACTGTGTAATTTTTTAAAATGATGAAACAAGATACCAAATTTTCTAGAATGTAGGAAAGTAGTTCCTATGGTAAAGTTCATATCCCTACATGCTTATATTAACAAAGTAGAAAGAAAAATAAGAGGGAAGATTAATGAACTGAACATACACTTGAGGAAAAAAAACCCCACAAATTAATAATTCTAAAATAAGCAGGAAAAAAGGATTAAAAATTAGAGGAGAAATAAAATGGAAAAGAAAAATATAGAAATGATAAAATTAAAAACTGATTCTTTAGAAAGATGAATAATTTCAAGGTCCCTTCTTAAGCTGAGCTACCATGAATGCAAAATCTAGTGGAAAAAGTACAGCTCTAATGGGCTGGTCACATTGTCACAATGTTGAATGTACATTTACCTAAAAAATTACTTTACAGAGAATTCACAGAAGGCAAGCACTCTCACAGAGGTCCATCACACATTCACAGGACCATCCAGTGTGGTGTGGGCACCAGAAATGTTTCTGTGCTATACTTGCAAAGCAAAATTGCAGTAGCTCCACCGCCGCCAAAAAAAAACCATGAGATGCATAAATTAGAGACATCTCCCCAAATGTTCATATGAACTATTTGTGCCAGACATATATTAGACCCTTCTAAGCTCTTCTTGGTGTGATCAGCCAGAGTTGGACATACATTGACCCCAACACTGTGATGTCAGTTTGATCCTCTTGGATTATTAAGGACAACAGATATAACACATGTAAATCTTGATAAGTTTTTTTTTTCAATCTGATTAAGAAGAGGACAATCAATGAACAAAATAGCAAATGAACAAGATGAAATCACAAAGCCAAAAGAAATAAAAATAATAACTTGAACCTATTCTACCCCATTATATACTAACAAAATTGAGAAGACAAAAGAAATAGAGACATGCATTCAAAAACATAGAATATCCAAACTGACAGAAGACTACATAAAGCTCTTAAATAACTTAGTATCAGAAAAGGAAGTAGAACTAGTTGTAAAGGAACTACCACGGGAAAAAATTTCCTGGTCCTGATCGATTCAAGGGGGAAATAACTCAAACTTTTAAAGAATAATTAGTACCTAAATTACACAAATTATTCTTTTAAAAAATGGAGAAATAAAACACTCTGCCAGAATCTTTTTATTAGACAAATATGGTCCTAATCCCTAAGCCAAAGTATAAAACACAGAAGGAAAACTATAGGCTAATATCATTAATAAATATCAAATTAAAAATTTTAATTAAAATCCTGTAAAACAGGCTATAACTGTTCATCCTAGGGATGCTAGGAGGGTTTAGCATTAAGAAAACAATTAACATGATTAATTACATCAAAAACAAAAACATTCAAAATCATGTGATTTTCTTGATAGAGAAATAGCCTCTGAAAATATACAACACACGTTTTTGCTTTAAAAAAAAAAAGCTTAGGCACAGAAGGGCTTTAAAAAAAAAAATATCATGGAAGGGGGGCGGCTAGATGGCGCAGTAAGAGTGCTGGCGCCAGAGTTGGGACGACTCGGGATTGGATCTGGCCTCAGAAAATGAGCACCCATACATAAATAATGACTGGCCATGTAACCTTGAGCAAGTTACTTAACCCCAATGGCTTTTAAAAATATATATCATGAAAGGAATCTATCTAAGACCAAAAAGAAGCATTATATTCAATGGAGAGATACTAGAACCTTTTATGATAAATGTGAGAGTAAAACAAGGATGCTCACTTTCCCTTCTATTATTTGATGCAATTCTTGAAATGCTAGCAATGGCAAAAAGATAAGAGAATGAAATTAGTAACATAAACAGAGAGAAAAAAGAGAGAAAAATTATCTCCATTTGCTAATTATATGATGCTATATTTGCAAAATCCTAATCAGCAAAGATATTAATCAAGCTAATTAATAACTTCAGCAAAGTAGATTACAAAAGAGACCCTCAAAAATCAACTGATTTGTCATATAATAATAAACAAATCCAAGAGTTAATGAAAAAAGGGAAATCCCATTCCAAATAACTATATGATGCATAAAGTAACAAAATACTTAAAAGACTTGTATAGATATGAGTAAAAAGGACTTCTTAAAGAAATAAAGAACTTAAATAGATGGAGACATAATGTGTGTATATATGTGTATACACATACTTATACACACACACACACACACACATATGGACACACATACATATATACATACATACAAATATAGTGTGTGTGTGTGTGTGTGTGTGTGTGTGTGTGTGTGTGTGTGTGTGTGTGTGTAAATCAGTGAAACCATTTTGGAAAGTAATTTGGAATTAGAATAACTAACATGTCATGGTCTTTTACCCAGTAATTCCACTGGTGTATACCCAAAAAAAACTCTTAATAAAAATTTTAAAAGTTCCTATATACACCAAAATATTTAGAGTAACACTTTTTTTGTGATAGCAAAGAAGAGGAGACAACATAGATACTCATCAATTGGGAAATGACTAGATAAATTGTGGTATGTGAATGTAATGGAATATTACAATGCTGTAAAAAATGGTGAATGTTATGAAGACAGAGAAGCATGCAAAGATCTGCATGAACTGATACAGGGTGAGATAAGCAGAATCAAGAAAATAATATGCAGAAATACACATATACAATATAACAATATACATAATATACACAAACAACTACATACAATCTGAAAAAATTTAAACATGAATGGTACAAAATTATAAAGAAGAAACATGGCTCAGAAGAAGACATATGAGAAGATATGCCCAGCCCACCCTTTTCCAGAGGTGGAAGGTTTCAGATTACACATATTTTCAAACTTTCACAATGTATTGATCAGTTATTGCTTTTTTCCTTTTCTTTTACTTTTTTTTTTTTTTTTTTTTTTTTTTGGAGGGCAATTGGGGTTAAGTAACTTGCCCAAGGTCACACGTCTAGGTTTTTTTGTTTGTATGCGTTAAGTGTCTGAGGCCGGATCCGAACTCAGGTCCTTCTGACTCCAGGGCCGACACTCTACTCACTGCGCCACCTAGCCGCCCCTTTTCTTTTACTTTTAAAAAGTATTATTTATTATATGGGATGGATCTCTAAGAGGTGGAGGGATCCTAAAGAAACCACAATGATGTCAAAACCAAAAGACATCAATAAAAACTTATTTTGGAAAATAAAACTATTATTGATAATTCTCCAGTAGCATAGGAGTGCAAGCAGAGAAGACAGATAGTTGGTAGGTGGTGATTTAGGATTGGGGATAGGGAAGGATTAAATGGTATATGACAAAGGAACAAGTAATTTAAGGTTGGGGGATATTATCTAGATCAGGGTGGAAACCCTGCATTCTTGAGGCCACTTATGACCCTCTAGGTCCTCAATCCAGTCTGGATTCAGTCAAAGAGGCTGGAGGTTGGAAAAGGGTAGCAAGTCAGTGTCTTTCTGAAAGAACTAGATTTCTATTAGCACCAGAATTTGCAAAGAATATACATTGAGAAAATCTAGGATGAGTGGGAGTTTTTCCAACAATAGGGCAGGGTTCTATAGATCACAGTAGAGTATGGAGATGGAGTAGGGCTAGATTAGTTAAAGACAAGGGGATAGTAGGGACAAAGAACTAGTTCTCTCCAGTGTCCCACAATGAATAGTCAGTATGGGAACAGTGACATCAGCTTCCCCAGATGGTCACTTCAAATACAAGGGAGCAGGATGTGTTGGTGGTAAGTAAAGGTGGCTGGGAATTCTGTCTCAAAGTCCAAGTCAGAAAGCAACTTGCATTTTTGCCCCAACAATAAATTGAACTCATATTCAACACTAATATCCTAGCCCCATCTCAAGAAAGGGGTGGGGAGAAGGATAGGAATGCATTTCCTTCTAATGTTGCTCTCCCCCACCTTGGAGCATGCTCAACTGCTATTGACGACTGCTACTGACAACCACATGGAATTTTTGGAGATCCTGTATAATTGTATCTCTTAATTGGCTGCTGAATCAGAAGATTGGATGATTCAAGGAACTACATTTAGTAGAGGAAGAAGCAGTTTCTTATTTTGTTTCTACTTTTTTCACTACCATTAAAAAAAGCTATAAATATTTTTTGAACATACAGGTTTCACTTTTTGATATTAAGTTCCTTGAAAATCTGCTCAGTGATGCAATGACTGAGTCAGAGAATGTGAACAGTATGGGAACTCGTCTCTCATAATTCCATATTGTTTTCCTGAATGGCTAGAATAATTCACAGTGGAGCCACTCTTTTTTTTTTTTTCCAATGGCCTCTAGACCCATTTTACCAGCTATACAAGAAAATTTTCTTATCAGAATTTGGAGTGTAAACAACATAATTTGATGAACCACTTTGTTCATCAGATTTAGCTGGGCAGAGACTTACTACCATGAAAGGTACCATGAAAGGGTAATGCTAAATTATGTGTCATAGGTGGGTCAGTATATGTTTGGGCAAGGAGAAGCCTGGAAATAAATGAAAGAACTAAGAAGCAATAGAAACAAAAGAGGACCTTTGAACAGAATATTGTGTCAGTCTTAAAGAATAAAGTTCCTGTGATGATGAAGTGACAGAGAAAATTAGTCCATTATTTCATCTCTTTAGTAACAACTTCCTCTAACCTACTTGCTTGGAAATTGTCCATTTAAAATAGCACCTAATTTAAAGATTCTACTCTTGTGTGCCTTCATTCAGAGGCTTGGTATTTATCTGCTAATGATATTGGTGGTAACTCATATGTGTTGTAAAAAAGGAAATCTGCCGTGTTAGAATGGTACAGGAGATCTGGTTTGGGAATTATAATAAAATCAGCTTAATCTATGTTCCAAACCTTGTTTAAATTTTGTCCAACATACTCTGCTTGGTGCAAGAGAGAGGATTCCTTTAACTGGAAAGCTATTTTTGAGAGGTTAAGGGAGAAAAAAGACACTTAGAAGTAACATTTAACTATGTGTACAAGGTAATTTAAACAAGGTCCAGTTCATGTGATTGAGATAAACAGACAAAAGGATTCTCCCATTTTTCTTGGCATCATGCCACTCTTTCTTTCCCTTTTATCATTGGTAGAAACAAGGATACTAAGTGCAAGAATGCTAAATATATATACATATATGTATGCATACAACACACTATATCTATACATACATGGATGTGTGTATACACACATACATGCATGTATATACACAACACACATGTGTATATATACACACATATACATATACATCTGCACACTTGTGTGTGTGTGTGTGTGTGTGTGTGTGTGTGTGTGTGTATGCTAAAGCCTTCTCTGGGATTAGAGATAACAGTCTTAGCTGGGCACAGGAAATCATCCCCAGTGGGGGATAGAATATTTTTCTCAAAGATCAACAATCCAAAATGCTTTGATACCAAGTCAGTCCTAAAGCAGGACTCCAACCTATTATTCAGGGCAAGTTGCTGAAACAATGGAGGATTAATGAAAAAGGGTAATAATTACTAGTGTTTGTGCTCTGGGAAAGTCACACTACTGGGGCACTGAATTGTGAAGGAAGAAAGGACCATAGGTGTGCTGGAGCTGGCTTGAACTGCTCAAGAGAGCTGGTTGTTAGATGTTCAGTGTGAGCATTTACACCTTGGAAATAGTCAAATACAAACCAAGGCCCGATTTATTGTTTTGTTGATTTCCAGCCTTCAGAAAATTATGTGGAAAATGTTGATAACCCAGATTAATCCTTAAAATGTGTTGTCTACATTTTTTTCAGAATGACAGTTGTTAAAACTTACCAGCATGACTATAATGAAGAGAAATAGCATGTCATAGTGAATAGAAGGTGGGCTTTGGAAATAAGAATGCTTGGCTTTAGGCTCTGCCTCACAAACACACTAGCTTTGCAATGTTGGGCAAGTCACAACCTCTCAGAACCACTGAAAATTCTTTATGATTAGAAATTGCTGATGAGTTGCATGTCTTCAGTGGTGGAATTTCCATGCCACAAATCCTGGGCATAGATGAAAGCACAAAGTCCAGACCAATTCCTGCTAACTTGGTTCTGTGCTGCTGCCCTCGTACCTGGTGTTCTTTTATTTCTATAATATTCAAGTGTTCTTTAAATTCAGCACCTGGGATGCAAAGCCCTGCTCACTCTACCCTAGTCACAGCTACAGTCAGAAAGGTATCCAATCATTGTACAGTAGGCTCTTAACATTTAAACTGCTATCTGCAAAATCTAATAGTTTGTTAATATAGTTTACATTTGTTCTTGTCCCTTGCCTGTTCCCTGTTCACAACTGATCAGTCTTCTGCTATAAGATATAAAATAACACTCGTTATCTTTGTTATTTTGTACTTTGATATTTTATGGCATAAGCATTTCATATAGTTATATTCACTTCTTCCTGTATACCCCTTGAGGGACAATATTAGCATACACTCCAAGCCCAGCTCAACTTTGTTTATTCTTGATAAGACCTAAGGTTAAAAATTACATTCAAGTATATGTAGAGCCTATATCAGATCACGTGCCTTCTTGGGGAGAAGAGAGGGAAGGGGAGAATAGTGGGGACTCAAAAGCTTGTGAAACTGAATGTTGTAAACTAAGAATAGATAAATAAATTTTTAAAAATTGCATTCAACAGGAGAACATTGTATATAGTAATGGCAATATTGTATGATGATCAACTGTGAATGAATTAGCTATTCTTAGCAATACTATGATAGAAGACAATTCTGGAGGACTCATGATGAAAAAGGCTATCCATCTCCAGAGAAAGAATTGATGGGAGTCTGAATGTAGATCAAAGCACACTTTTTTCTTTACTTTTTCATTTTTTTTGTCTGCTTTCTTTCACAACAAGATTAACATGGAAATATGATATGCATGACTACAAATGTATAACCTATATCAAATTGCTTGTCTTCTCAGTGGATGAAGGAATGGGGGAGACAATTTGGGACTCAATTTTTTAATGAATATTAAAAAATGTATTTACATGTAATGGAGGGAAATTAGATATTTTTTAAAAACCACATTCAAACTCAAGTAGACATTTCTTCCCTCTCTCTACCATCTGCTTTTAAAAAGTGCCTTGCACATAGTATGTGCTTAGTAAATGGTTCTTGTTTTCTCAGTATGCCCCTGGCCAGATCCAACTTCCTCACAAGTATAACATCTACTTTTGCAAAGATGAAGTCTGTAGTCAATTATGTTGTTTCCCTTTAAATAAGAATGACAATATGAATATAATGCTTATCAATTGCCTTTTGGAATGTACTTTTTTCCTATGTGTTCAATGAGGTCTAAGTCCTTCCTAACCCCATCACCACCAAAACCAGCTTTTTCAATAGTTATGTTTTGTGGAGGTACAAACATCTAAATAGAAGTAATACTAGACAGAACAAGAAGATGACTTGACAGCAAGTTTTCTCTCTGCTACTCAACAGCAACATGATCTTAAGTCACAATTTCTCTAGGCAGGCATAAGGGTTGGGGTGTTCAAAGTAATGGAGGCAGATGAAGGCATGGAAGAGTTGAGAAATAGCCAGCAGTCTAGCTTGATTGGAAGACAGAGTGTGTGAAAGGGCACAGTATGGATCCTAGGGAAAGGGAAGGAGAAATCTAATCATGGAAGGCTTTACCCACCAAGCAGAAGAACAATAGGGAGGAGGGATTTAAGTCTTGGGGCAGGGGAGTGTCATGGTCAAAAAATGAAACAGAAACATTGATTTAGTAGCTGCCATGTAGACAATGATTTGGAAACAGGATGGACTAGAAATAGGGAAGTGAAAAAGAAGGCTCTTGCAATGGTTCTTGTGAGAGACAATGAGGTCCTGAATTAGAGTAGTGGCTACACAGGTCAAGAGAAGGACATAAGTGACAAGACTTGGTAACTCTTGAGATATGGGGAGAGGAGTAGTGAGGGAGAAGGAATAGTCAAGGATGACTTCAAAGGTTTTCAGACTGGGTCACAGTGGTATCCTCAACAGAATTGAGTTAAGTGTGAAAGAAGGATTAGTTGAAGGGAAGAGGGAATTCTTTCTTTCTTTCTTTCTTTCTTTCTTTCTTTCTTTCTTTCTTTCTGGTCAATCTTTTTTTTAATTTATTTTTATTTTTTAGTTTACATCATTCACTTCCACAAGATTTTTAGTTACAAATTTTCTCCCCATTTTTTCCCCTACCCACCACCTCAAAACAGCATTCCCACTGAATATCCCCTCCCCCAATTTGTTCTCTCCCATATCTTCCCCATCCTCCCTCAGACTTTCAAGTAGGGTACTGTGGATCTCTTTGCTTCAGTGCCTGTATATCTTATTTTCCAGTTACATGTAAAATAATAATAATAATACATATATTTTAAACATTTTATTTTAAACCTTTGGATTCCAGATTCTTTCCCTTCCTCCTTTGTCACCATCCTTACTGGGAAGATAAGCAATTCAATATAGGTTGTACATGTATAGCTAGGCAAAATATTTCCATATTGGATATATTGCAAAAGACTGACTATATTTCCCTCCATCCTATAAGAGGGTATTCTTTACAAGACATTAGAGAGGCATTTTATACTACCCAGCAGAAAACTGGAAAGTTCTGAACCATGAAAGAATGACTTTAAAATGCTGTAATGGAGACCATATCACCATATAGTTATATATAAATATGGGAAAGCCCATATAAGAGAATACAAAAGCAAAAAGGCATTAACTAAGAGTTCGAGATTCATCCTTAGTGTAGCTATGTAAATGTATGTGTGTGTACATGACTATATAATATGAACATATATAATCCTGATGACAGGGGAATTGTAATAGTAGTTATTGATGTTACCGTTGTTCTATATATTTTTATTATAAGATGAAATATATATTATATATGTATTATGTATATATGTTGTGTATGTACATGTGTGTATGTGTGTGCATGTGTATTTGTGTGTGGAGAGAGAAGGAGAGAGTGAGACAGACACAAATGTACACTACTGTCAATATGGTATAGTGGGATCAACGCTGGCCTTGGAGTCAGAAGACTTGCTTCAATAATTGACTCTTCTACTCATTTCCTGTGTGAATTCAGGCAAATCACCAACTCTCTGGGCCTCAGTTACCTTATCAATCAGATTAAGGGGATTGGCTAGAAAACTTATAAGGTCTCTTCCAGCATGAAATCTGACTCCATGACATAACATGTCAATTCCATTCATTCAAACATTACATGTTTTTGTATAAGGCACTAGGGATAAAAAAATGCAAAAAAAATGGGATGTCAGATTCTCTCTAGCCCATATTGGCTCTACTGATTAAAAATAAAGTTTACCAACTCTCCTTTCAGGTCTCTAATCAAGAAAGACTTTTACATGGTGTTAGGAATATGTTATTTCATCTTTTTTATTTCCTCTGCTTAAAATGTGAGATGGGATGAAATGTAAAGAGGATATACACACGGAAGTATAATACAAAGAAGGAAGTGATAGAGATGAGAGAGACAGAGAAAAAGAGAGAGAGAGAGAGAGAGAGAGAGAGAGAGAGAGAGAGAGAGAGAGAGAGAGACATCTAAACAAAAAATATTCTAGGAATATTTACTCTGTCCCATTTTTTGAAAACTACCTGATGCACAAAGCTCTATTTATAAATAAATACAAACTTTAAAGATAACTATAAAACTAGGCAGATTAGCTTAAAAGTTCAGTGGTGATGGTATCCTACCTACCCATCAATTTAGCACAATTATTTAATAAAATATTAAAGTAATAAATATTAATTCTATATCTAAGTATTAAACATTATTATCCATAACAATAATTGCTTCTAAGTATATTATCTCCAACCTTTTCTCTTTTGACTGAACAAAACAGAGAAAGGGAGGAAAAGGAAATAAGGATTTATATAGCACAGGCACTGTGCTAAGCATTTTACAAATGTTATCCTGCTAAGCATATTACAAATATTCTTCTCTTTTTTTGGTGGAATTTATGTAACAGAGAATGAAGTAGTTATTTAAAAATCATATCCAAAATCCACTCACAAAATCACAGCTCCTCAGAGTTGGAGAGGCCCTTACAGGCCACCTTGTCCAACTGACACTGGCATGTATGTGTTTCCAGAACCCCAATAACCAGAGCCCCTGGGTGGGCAGTCTGGAATGAATTCACAGGACCCAAGCATTCTTTAAGTCAGGATGGTATAAGTTTATTGTTATGCTTTATAGAAGGCAGGAGGTCTTAGGGAACCTACAACCTTAAAGGGCTAGAGTTAAAGTTTTTATAGAATAATCTTTAGTAAATCATGTGCCAATTATGCTAAGTAGGTGAGTAAGGGTGGGATTAGGGAGGAGTTAAGGAGTGGTTAGTGCTTAAAGGAACATGTACTTTTAACATCTACTGTGCAGGTGTATTGCCCATAATTTACTGGGAAATAGCCCAAGAGGGGGCTGTATGGAGTGTGGTTTTAGGCTTGAAATGTAACTAAGTCAGCTAGTGGTCAGGGCTGACCAAGCTGCCACCCATCAATGTCATGTTTGACAAGATGGATGTTGGGTGTATACATATGTCCCAAGCTAACGAGGGATCCAGGATGTATATAATGGGCTAGGGAGTTACTTATAGATAGTTCTAGTGAAGGATTCATAGGTACAGCTGGTTATTATACTAAGGGGAGATAAACAGTTCATGAATGGTTGCTACACAGAGTGCTGACAGGGGGAAGGGGCAGAGATAATACTCTGAGGCTGGGGAGAAATGTGATTATACAAACTGATTTTACAAACTCATGTTCAAGCACAGGTACCCAAGCACCCCATCATAACCCAAATGATGATGCCGTCTATCCCCATCTAACAAGGAGTCATCCAACCTTTGCTTGGACCTACAGTGAGGGAAAATGCATTACCTCATAAGCATCCTAATCCCTGCTGACCTAGTGCTGATGGTTAGGCTGTTTTTCCTGATATCAAGCTTTAATTCACTTGTCTGCCACTTCTTACCTGTGTTCCTGGTTCCGTCCTCTGGGACCAAGCATAAGGAGATGGGCCCTCTTCCATGCTCTTCAAATGAAGATGGCTATTACCTAAAGTAACAGTCTTTTCTTTTCCCAGATAATCATAACAAGTTCCATCCAGAAACTTTTGCTCTACTCATAGGAACTCTAAACTAATCCCCTTTATTCATGGCTCCCTTTATCAAATTCCCATGTCTTTACCTACTGATCTCAATGATACAAATGATAATTAAGGTAATTTTTGGCTACAAAATGTATAATGAAAAGAAATTCATGAAAATAGGAGTTGTCAATTCTATGGCTGTAGAAATGGATCTATGAAGGGCATATAACAAGGAGTTCATTTTAAGAAAAATTTCTACTTCTACTGTGGAACTAGAGAAAACGATTAAGCATCCATCAGATTCTTCCCATCCTGCATCAGCTTCATTAATTTAAGAAATGTCACCAACTCTACCATCAGGTCTCCAGCCATGAAAGAAATTTTACTTGGCTCCAGTAGTCTACAAATTTCATCTCTGGATTTGTACTGCTTAAAATTCAGGGAGGCCTATATGAATAATGAGATGAGAAGAAATGGTGCAGAAAGTTGTTAGAATAGCTTTTTGTCTCTGAATTTATTATGCATATTTTAAAAACTGACCTTTTAATCCAAGTTTTATTCAATTTCATTGCCAGGACTTGAGCAATATGGTCAGCTTGAACATTGGTATGCCTGTGGCATTGAATAATGATTTTGGTGGAAACAAAATAAAAATGACAGATTAACTAAATGTATGGGGAAGCTGGTGTACTTTTTTTCTTTAAAAAAAAAAAAGGTAAATGGCGAAATGAGCAGAGATATTAAAGAGACAGAAGAGTTTTGCAACCAGAGGAAAATGTTGCATAAAGTTCATAAAATGAACATAAAAACTTTTTTTACTTTATTTCCTGAATTAATTTGCTACTTGAAATTGTGTGTATGTGTCAGTATAGATGCTACCTTTTATTAATGCTTTTACCAAAAGACAAAAAAAGTTTCCTATGAACCTGCTCTAAGCTTCCACATGGTTGAATTTCTAAATTACTTGAAATGGAATTCCTTATCATTGACATCAGGCAAATGATTTCAATGTGGACAGGGTGACCCTAGATGGAAAACTGGAAGAAGTCTCAAATTCTTCAAGGTATCAAAGGTTCTCCTATCTTTAATTCCTTAGTAACTTTCTTGGCTCACCTTAACAATGGCCCCTTCTCAGATCATGACTTTCCCATTGGTAACTTCCTGTGTAGGTCTCTTGGCTCTGGTAAGTCAGCTTTCTCATTTTCTTCCCAGAGTCCAGACCTTTACACCATTTCTGGTCATGCCATTGGATGTGTACCCTGCCTCCATTTTGAGAGCTGAATTTCTCTCAATAAATTGAAAGTATTGTTTGAGGGGGTTTACATAAAAATCATTATCCAACACAGAGATAGATTCAACAAATTTTATTGCTACTCACAAGGGAAGGAGCAAAACAGTGACTGAATGTGAAGTCTCCATACTCACAATGGGAAACACATGGAGGTGAGGAGCTATCCACACTCCACTTGAAGGCCCAGAGGTTCTAGGGGCTTGACTTTATATGTCATTTGAGACAAAGAGCCAAGATGATACCAATGAGAGACTGCTCCATTAATTATTGGACCAGTAAAATGAAAGTATTTTCTTAATTACCCAATAAGGAGAGAAAAATAAGAAGCAGGAATGAAGAAAAGGGAAGTAGGAAACCTAGCCCCAACAAGTTCAAATGGGGGCCCTGAGAATGTGTCAGTAAAATTGATCAACATTCAGCCCCCAACTGTCAGTCCCACAAACACCAGATCAAAAGCTCTCCCATCTAGGGTGGATGGTTAAGGAATTGGTGAGCTGGCAGTAACTTCCTTAAATGCAATGATTATCTTAAGTACTTGTCTTTGTTTCTTTGGCTGTTTAATTCAGGGCCTTGAAGAAAGTACTTAATAAGTACTCTATCTATTTATCTATCCATTCATCAATCTTAGATTCCCTAATAGGATAAACACCTTAAATAATTAGGAATTACTAAAGAGGCATTGTTATTGAGTTGTTTCAGGCCAGTCAGATTCTTTGTAACCTTATTTGTGCTTTCCTTGGCCAAGATATAGGAATAGTTTCCCATTTCCCTCTCCAGCTCATTTAACAGATGAGAAAACTGAGGCAAACAATGTTAAGTGATTTGCCCAGGGTCACAGGACTAGTGTCTGGGGCCATATTTGAACTCAAGTCTTCCTGACTCCAGGCCCTGACCTCTATATCCATTATGCCACATAGCTGCCCTAAAGATAAGCACAGTTTTAGGGGAAAAGGAAGTAATAACTCCCTTCATGCCCAGTCTGGGGCATCACAGGTTTTTATAATCTAAAGACTGTCCAAAAGATGACAAGAACAATGGTGAAACTCTTCAGTCCATATTAGATAACAAGTCTTTGAGGGTTTAGCCAGGAAAAGAAAAGGTTCAGAAGAGACATGATAACTGTCATTAAGTATTTGAGAAGCTATAACAAATAGCTTTCTGTTTGACCTCAGAAGGCAAAACTTCGAGCTATGGATGAAAGTGTCAAAAAGGCATAGTTAGGGCTTAATGTCAGAAAAAAATGTCCTAATAATTAGAACTGGCCCAGGGTATAGGCTATCTTGAAAAGGAGCAGATTTTCCCTTTTATGGAGGTCTTTGAGCAGACATTGGAATATACTGATTGGACGTATTATAGAGGATATTTCTTTGAGGTTTGGGTAGATCTAAATGAGTGCCAAGTCTCTTTCAACTTTAAAATTCAGTAATTATGGACTTTTAATGCCTCCTTTTAACTTCCAATCTCTGTGGAACTTTGGAGAATGATTTTTCCTACTCCATATTTATTCTGCTTAAAGTCATCAGAAACAACAATTACTCTGTCTTTTTATGAGGCATTTTCAAAGTTTGTTGACAATGCATTTCATGGTTGGATTACTAGATTAAAGATTTATAGTTAACAGAGTGCTATATTTCTTGAAAGTACATGATCACAGAGATGAGCTAATGTAATTGTGCATATGTAAAAGAGAGTTACAGAGGTAAAACATTGTCATTCAATGCAGGGGAGTTCTTGCCCAGCAAGAAAGGTCACTTGATGCTCAACTAATAAACGGAAAACCTGTTTAGCCCCAATGACCCATTCAACACCTTCTTAACTTAGTTACACTTAAGTTTTAGCCTTTATTGTGGTCCACTAGGAAGATAGGATAGAGAGTTAAAGGAAAAACAGAGGGGAAAAGAAGAAAAAAGATGAAGAACATAAGAATGAAAGGGAGGGTTGAAATGGAGAGACAGATGTGAGAAAGAAAAAAATCTATAATAAGAAAAAGGCAAGGGGGAGGGAAATAGAAGGAAGGAGAAGGATATGCAAAAGGGAAGAGAGAAGGAAAACAGAAAGGGAGACAAAGATGAGAATAGGGGAGAGGAAAGACCAAAAAGGTGACAGGTAGATGGCACAGTGGATAGAGAACTGGGCCTGGAATCAGGAAGACTCATCTTCCTGAGTTCAAATCTGACCTTAGATACTTACTAGCTGTGTGACCTTGGGTAAGTCACTTAATTTGGCTTTTTTTTCCTCATCTATAAAATGAGCTGGAGAAGGAAATGTATCCACTCCAGAATCTTTGCCAAGAAAACTGTAAATAGGTTCAGGAAGAATTGGATACTACTGAAAGGACTGAACAAAACAACAAAAAATCATAATTCCCTTCCTGTTTTTACCTTCTCTAGATACCTGCTTCCCCTCCCCTATCAATGGCTATGGTATATAGGCATATACCACATCACAGGACCATAGATTTAAAGCTAGGAGGAGAGGTCATCCAGATCAATACTTTCATTTTTACAGATAACAAAATGGAGAGTCTTATATGTTAAATGATTTATCTAGATTTGGAGTGAATTCTTTTCCCCTTTTCTTCCCCTCCTCCATCCCCCCATCTAAAACCAAACTAACGCAGCAGTTCAGTTGAAAATTCCTAAATTAAGAAAAAAAAACAGACTCAGTGACTGAGCTCCGGCTTAGGTGGCTTTGGGATCACAGCACAGCAGCGGCAGTAGCAGCAGCATCCTCCCAACCTTGTTGCCTTTCATGACCCTCGGAACAACCTTCGCCTCCTACCATCATGCCATTCTCCAAGAGCCACAACATGCTGAAGTCCCGCTTTCCCGCCGAGGAGGAATATCCTGACCTCTCCTCTCACAACAACCACATGGCTAAGGTGCTGACTCCCGAGCCCTATGAAAAGCTCTGCGATAAGGCTACACCAAGCGGCTTCACCCTGGATGATGTGATCCAGACCGGTGTGGACAATCCAGGGCACCCATTCATCATAACTGTAGGCTGTGTGGCTGGAGATGAAGAGAGCCACGATGTGTTTAAGGAACTGTTTGATCCTATCATTGAGGACCGGCACGGACGCTACAAGCCTTCAGATGAGCATAAGACTGATCTTAACCCTGACAATCTGCAGGGTGATGATGACCTGGATCCTATGTGCTGAGTTCTCGTGTTCTAACTGGCCAGAGCATCAGATGATTCTGCCTGCCCCTACATTGTAGCCGAGGCAAGCGCTGGGCCATAGAGAAGCTGTCTGTGGAAGCTCTGGCCAGCCTGTAAGGTGACCTGAATGGCAAGTACTATGCTTTTAAGAACATGACTGAGCAGGAACAGCAGCAGCTGACCAATGGCCACTTCCTCTTCCACAAATCTGTCTCCCTGCTCCTCTTGGCTTCTGGCATGGCCTGAGACTGGCCTAATGGTGGGGGCATTTGGCATAATGACAACAAGACCTTTCTGCTGTGGATCAATGAGGAAGATCACCTGAGGGTCATCTCCATGCAGAAGGGAAATAACATGAAGGAAATGTTCACACGTTTCTGCATGGGGCTCACCCACATTGAAACCCTTCTTAAGACCAAGAACTACGAGTTCATGTGGAATCCTCACCTGGGCTACATCCTGACGTGCCCCTCTAACCTGAGCACAGGCCTCCATGCAGATAGCCACATCAAGCTCCCCCATCTGGACAAGCATGAGAAGTTTGGTGAGGTGCTTAAGAAACTGAGGCTGCAGAAGAGAGGATGGGGTGTGGGGTGTGGACACAGCAGCTGTGGGTGGTGTCTTTAATATCTCCAATGCTGACCAACTGGGCTTCTCAGAGGTGGAGCTGGTGCAGATGATGGTGAATGGTGTGAAGGTGCTCAACTCCAGTAGGGCCAGTCCATCAATGACCTTATGTCAGCCCAGAAATGAGCAGTGGGCCCCTGAATTCTGCACTTCCTAATTTATTGGATAAATGAATAACCACCATTCTTCCAGCCTGTGGCACCATTAGGGGCTCCTGATGCAGCTTCTTCCTTCCATCCTTGGTGTTAGAGTTTTATTTTTGATGGCTGAGATGTTGCTGAATGCTGAAATAATAAACTATTGTTTTGGCCTAAAAAAACCACACATTTGAATTTCTTTTACTAAGTTCTGACATTAATATATTAAACTGAGGCATATTTCTTAAATTGTATGTTCACTTAGATTATAATCACACTAGTAAAGTGTCATCTATTACTACTTCTACTTCCATTTGAAATATTAACAGATTTTATAAACAATAGGAAGTGGCTAAACTTTTTATTTGCAAATTTCAAAAATGATATTTTTGTAACAGGAACTTAATTTCTTTCCCATTCTCTTGCTTGCCTGCTTTCCTGCCCCTTAGCTTTGATTTCAAGGGAAGCAGTTCTGGTGAATTTGAATAAATCTACCCAAGAAGCACCAGAGGGATATACAAGGCCAAAAGAAGAAATGGGAGTATTTTGAAAAATGTGTATGTGTGTTAAAATTGTATCTTGTTCTAGTCCCCCCTGACTACTACCCCCTTCTAGTCAGTATAACAAATAAGTTTATAAATAGCCATTATAAAGAGGAAATAAGATTGCAAAAAAGAACCCTGAAGTCAGGTAGAAACCATCCCAAAGATTAAAGGAGCACAATTTACAAGGTGTATCATTATTAACCAAAATTCACTTCCTGGTAGTGTGTGCTAAATCCTCATCTAGGCACTGCTATAAGGGCCTTCTGGTTATGTGATATGAAAATCTCAGATAAGTGCCAGACATCACCAGTATGACCAGTAGGACTCCAAAAACTGCTGATAATTTTGAAATGATGTGGACATAATATTAACTTTAAACATTTATTGCCAACTGTTATCCATTTATCTATTTTATTTTTTCATAAAACCAGCTCTTAATTTTATTAGTTCAATAGTTTTCTTTCAATTTTATTAATTTCTTTGATTTTCTGAATTTCTAATTTAATATTTAATTGGGTATTTTAATTTTTTTTCTAGCTTTTTAATTGCAGGCCCAATTCACTGAACTCCTCTTTCTCTATTTTATTCATGTGAGATATAAAATTTCCCCTATGTACTGCTTTGGCAGTATCCCCTAAATTTTTATATGTTGTCTCATCATTGTCATTCTCTTTGATGAAATCATTGATGGTTTCTATGATTTGTTGCTTAATACTCTCATTCTTTTAGAATTATTTAGTTTCCAATTAATTTCTAATCTTTCAATGGCCCTTTATTATGTGTAATTTTTATTTTATAATAATCTGAAAAGGATGTATTTAATATGTCTGTCTTTCTCGATTTGACTGTGAGGGTCTTATACACTTCTGCATGGTCAATTTTTGTGAAGGTGTATGTACAGCTGAGAAAAATGTATATTCCTTTCTATCCCCATCCAGTTTTCTCCAGAGGTCTATCATATCTAACTTTTCTAAAATTCTCCTCAACTTTTTTCTTATTTATTTTGTGATTAGATTTATCTAGTTCTGAATGGGTAAGGTTGAGGTCTACCAGTAGTATAGTTTTGCTATCTATTTCTTCCTGTAACTCATTTAACTTCTCCTCTAAGAATCTGAATGCTATGACACTTGGTGCATATATGTTTAGTACTGATATTACTTCATTGTCTATGGTACCTTTTAGCAAGATGCACTTTCCTCCCTTATCTCTTAAATGCATCTATTTTTGTTTTTGCTTTGAGATCAGACTTGCTACATCTGCTTTTTTTAAAATTTCAGTTGAAGCATAATATACTTTGCTCCAGTTTCTTCTCCTTCTCCTTCTCTCTCTCCTTCTCTCTCTCTCTCTCTCTCTCTCTCTCTCTCTCTCTCTCTCTCTCTCCTTCAAATGTGTTTTTATAGGAGGCAGAGACAAGATGGCAGAGTAGAAACAGCATGTCCAAGGCTCTCTCCCCCCAGATTACCTCCAAACTATGTAAAAGGGGTCTCTGAACACCTTCTGGAGCCCCAGCACCCAAAGAATGACACAGATAAGCTAACCTCCCGCTGAGGACAGCCCAGCAGCCCTGCAGGAAGGGCCAGTGCATCGCTCTGGGAGCTGGCAGTGCAGCGCATGTAGAGCTGAGCCCAGGTCCGCATGAGCTGAGGTTTTAGCCCCAGAGCGGCCAGGCCAGAAGCCAGCTGGAGGGACCCCAGAACACCAGCAGCTGTGGCGATTCCAGAATGGTCAACACAGACATGCCTAGGACAAAGTGAGAGGTTAGTGCCCTATGTCGGCTTCCTCCCCTGGGGGCTAGAAGCCACTGAGGAGACAAGCCATTTTGCAGTTTTCAGTGGCAGCTCCAGCTCCTGGCCTATGAACTGTAGGGAGATCCAGCGATCAGTCTCAGGGGGTAATCACTCTTGCTTTAACCTCCCTGGATCTGGATTGTGGTCTGGGGTGGAGGTCGTGGGGTGGGTTTCCAGCTTGCCAGAAACGGAAGTTGTCCCCCCACACGTTCGGGATGAAGCTCCCCTGTCTGGTGGCAGAGTTCTACTGTGGCAACAAGCCCAAAAATCAAGTAATTAAGTGGCAACATGCCAAGGCAAAGGAAACAAAATAAACAGAAAAATAAAACATTAGACTCCTATTTTGGGGGCAAAGAGGATCAAAGCATGGAACAGTCAGAGGACTGTGAGGTCAGAAATCCTGATCCAAAAGCCCCAAAGGAAAATATGAGTGGGTTACAGGCCATAGAGGACCTTAAGAAGGACTTTAAAAAATCAAATAAGAGAAGTGGAGGAAAAATTGGGAAGAGAAATGAGAAGGATGCAGGAAAAGTATGAAATGAGGGTCAACAGCCTGACTGAGGAAAACAATAGCTTAAAAAAGAGACTAACTCAAATGGCAAAGGAGGCCCAAAAGGGCAATGAGGAGAAGAATGCCTTAAAAAGTCGAATTTGCCAGATGGAAAAAGAATCTCAAAAGCTCACTGAGGAGACTCATTCCTTCAGAGTTAGACTGGAGCAAATGGAAGCTAATGACTTTATGAGAAATCAAGATGCTGTTAAGCAGATCCAAACAAATGAAAGATTAGAAGGCAATGTGAAATATCTCATGGGAAAAACCACTGACCTGGAAAATAGATCCAGGAGAGACAATTTAAAAATTATTGGACTACCTGAAAGCCATGATCAAAGAAAGAACCTAGAAATCACCCTTCAAGAAATCCTCAAGGAAAACTGCCCTGATGTTTTAGATCCAGAGGGCAAAATAGAGGTTGAAAGAATCCACTGATCACCTCCTGAAAAAGATCCCAAAAAGAAAACTCCCAGGAATATTATAGCCAGGTTCCAGAATCCCCAGATCAAGGAGAAAATACTACAAGCAGCCAGGAAGAAACAATTTCGATATTGTGGAAACACAATCAGAATAGCCCAGGACCTGGCAGCTTCTACACTGAGGGATCGAAGGGCATGGAATATGATATTCCAGAGGGCAAAAGAGCTGGGACTGAACCCAAGGGTCACCTACCCAGCAAAACTGAGTATTTTGTTTCAGGGGAAAATATAGTCATTCAGTGGAATAGAGGACTTTCAAGCATTCTTGAGGAAAAAACCAGAGTTGAATAGAAAATTTGACATCCAGACACAAGAAGCAAGAGATACCTGAGAAGGCAATCAGGGAAAAGAAATCAAAAGGAACTTATCAAAGTTGACCTATTTACATTCCTACATGGAAAAACAATAATTGTGACTGATGAAACCCTTTCTCTTTTCTTTCTTCTTTCCCCTCCTACTTCTATCCTCCTTTCTTCTTTCCATTCTATCAGCCCTCCCTTCCCCCTTTTCTTTCTTCTCCTACTTCTCTATAGGGTAAGATTGAGTTCTCTGTCCAATTGAGTGTATATGTTATTCCTTCTTTGAGCCAAATCTAATGAAAGTAAGGGCCAAACAGTGCTCACCCCCCCTTTCCCTTTACTGTAATAGGTTATTCATGCCTTTTCATGTGATATATTTTACCCCATTTGATCTCCCCCTTTCCTCCCCTCCCAGCACAATCCTTTTTTTCACCTTGAATTTTTTTTAATCATCACATCAGAGTTAACTTATACCCATACCCCCTATCTAAGTATACTCCTTCTAACTACCTTAATAGAGATACAGTTCTGAAGAGTTATAAGTATCATCTTCCAAATGTAGGGATGTAAACAGTTTAACCTCATTGAATAACATGGTTCCCCCCCCCCCACCATTTTCTTTTTACATTTTTATGCTTCTCTTGTGTCTTGTATTTAAAGATAAAATTTTCTGTTTAGCTCTGGTTCTTTTAATCAGTAAAGTTTGAAAGTCTCCTATTTCATTGAATGTTCATCTTTTCCCCTGAAAGATTATGCTCAATTTTGTTGTGTATTTGATTCTTGGTCATAATCCAGCTCCTTTGCCTTCCAGAATATCATATTCCAAAACATCTGGTCATTTAATGTAGAAGCTGCTAGTTTTGGTTTTTTTTTTTTTTTGGAAGGGGGAAGGCAGGGCATTTAGGGTTAAGTAACTTGCCCAAGGTCACATAGCTAGTAAGTGTGTCAAGTGTCTGAGCATAGTTTTGAACTCAGGTCTTCCTGACTCCAGGGCCGGTGCTCTATTCTCTGTGCCACCTCGCTTCCCCTTAATTTTTTTTAATCTTGCATTATTCTATTATTAATTTTTCTATTATATTTTATTTTTAGGTATTCCTTTTCCATTGTCAAATACCATCATGATCCCCCAATCCCACTTCTCTCCCAAATGAATCCTATCCTAAAACAAAGAGTAAAGCAAGGAAAACAAAAGATTTAGTTATTTCTAACAATATATGCTGTACCTCTAGCCCAAAATCTCTCTTCCAAAGAAGAGGAAGGCATGTTTCAGCTACGGTCTATAGATCATTTTATATAGACCCTTGAACCATATTGTGTATGTAACATGACAACTTTGCAAACAGATCTATCATTAAAACAGAATTTTTATTCAGGATATAAATAAGCCTTTTAAAAATCCAATTAAGTTGACAAATTCCACAGAAATAGAATGTTTCAGATTGATCTGTGACAGAGTTTTCCAAAATTTACATCTGTATACAGGGATATATAAGACAACTCTGGATGATACTCAACTATGGCTAACTCTGAGATCTGAGTAGTCAGATTTTGACTGCATACTGATAAATACATACATATGAACATATAAGTAACTGTAAACAAACAAAAAAATGTGACACCAAATTCAGGCATCCTCTTATTTGTAGGTAGTAAGTAGCATAGCAAAAAAAATACTAGGTGTAGAGTTAGAAGATCTGTTTTTGCATCTTTTTCCCTAAAATTTTCTTTTAGATTCAATTGCTAGAATACAAATGCAGAATAAAGAAAAGAAACAAAAACATATCATAAACATAAATATTGGAACTTAAATAGAAAGTTAGAAAGAAATAAAAGCATGTCATGTACAATAGCAGGACATAAGAGAGGATTCAAAATATGTAATAATAAATTTTCATTTCAAGAAAACTTATATAATAAATAATACATGTGTTGAGAATTGTCCATATTTTCTTTGCTTCCTTGTGAGTTTTCTTTTGTTCTCTGCTGTGCACTTTTTTTCCTCCCACCTTCCCCAAAGGCCACAATAAAGTTTAGATAAGTTCCTTTATAGCTATAAATATATACCTACCTTCCCTCCTCCCCCCAGAAGGCTACAATAAAATTTAGATGTTTCTCCATAGTTATAGCTACATACACATATACATATATACATACATAGATAGACATACACTTTCCCAAACCTATTCTACTCCTGATCTTTGTTTTCTATGGATATGCATATCTCTTGTTTCCTATCCTTCCTGCCTCCTCTACTTTACTTTTACCTACTACCTTGCCCTCCAATGACTTGCCTACCCCCCTCCAAGGATCCTTCTCCATGTTCCCATTCCCATAAATTTAAACATCCTTCTATACCTCTATTTTACCTATTCCCTTACCATCCCCTCTAAAGATCCCTCCCTTTTCCTCTCATCCCTCTCTATATCCCTACCATTTTATTTCTCCTGAATTTAGATATATGCTCTTTTAAATATGTATCTCTTGTTCCCTCACATATACACATATAGACATATACATTCCCAAACCTATTCTATTCCTGAACTTTCTTTTTATGTATATGCTATCTCTTGTTTTCTATCCCTCATGCCTCTTCAATTTCACTTTTACCCATTACCTTGCCCCCCTATGACTTGCCTGACTCCGGCTCCTTGATATTTGAATTTTTTTTTTCATTTCTGGATGCTTGTAGTATTTTCTCCTCAACCTGACAGTTTTGAATTTTGGCTATGATATTCCCAAGAGTTATCATTTGGGGATCTCTTTTAGGAGGTGAGCAGTGGGTTCTTTCAATGACTATTTTACTCTCTGGTTCTAGGATATCAGGGACGTTTTCCTTGATAATTTCTTGAAAGGTGTTATACAGGCTCTTTTTTGGATCATGACTTTCAGGTAGCCAAATAATTTTAAAATTATCCCTCCTGGATCTATTTTCCAGGTCAGTTGCTTTTCCAATGAGGTATTTTACATTTTCTTCTACTTATTTTTTTCATTCTTTTGATTTTGTTCAACTGATTTTTCATCTTTTATAGAGTCATTAATTTTCACTTCCCAAATCTAATTTTTAAGGAATTACTTTCTTCAGTGAGCTTTTTACCTACTTTTCCATTCAGCCTATTTTTCTTTTAAAGAAATTATTTTCTTTAGTGGATTCCACCCCCCCCCCCCAATTTGGCCAATTCTATTTTCTAAGGAGTTGGTTTTTTTCAGTCAATTTTTTGTGCTTCCTTTTCCAAGATGTTGACTCTTCATAATTCTCTTGCATAATTTTGATTTATTTCTCAAATTTTTCTTATACCTCTCTTACTTGCTTTTTAAAATTCTTTTTGAGCTCTTCCAAAATGACTTTTTCAACTTGAGACCAATTCCTATTACCCTTCACATGTAGGAATTTTGACATTGTCCTCTTCTGAGTTTGTGTTTTGATTCTTCCTGTCACCACAGTAGGGTTCTTTTTTTTGTCCATTTTATAAAAGTTAAACTCTGCTCTTGAGATACAGGGGGCACTGGCCCAAGCTTCTTGCAAGAAGGGCCAGGGACCTGGTCACTTACTTTCTGTACTGGGGCCTCCAGGGCTGGTAGTTTGCCCACTGTGCTAGGGTGGCATAACCTACTCATATTTGCTGTGCCTTGGGTTCCAGGGCTGGCAGTTTGACCCCTGTGCTGAGGGTGGAGGTCTCATAGCTGGTCTGCTATGCTAGTGGCCTGCTGAGAACTTTGGGGTCTCAGTTGTTGCTCTGGGCTGTGGTTAAGAGCCTTGTGCTGGCTTACCCAGACACTGCTTTCACTGGGTTGTGCTCCTGTAGCATCAAGCACCCTAGCATCCCCAGGATGGCTGCTGACACAGGTTCTTAAATCTGCTTTTCTAAAGGAAAGCAACTCAAAATGGATTAACAATCTAGCTTTAATCAAACATATGTAATTTACCTCGTTCAGGGGGAAAAGGTCAGCACCCCAAATTTCAGAGAATACAAACAAGTTACAAGCAGAAGTTACAAGCAGACAGAGAAACAGATCAACAGACAGGCTTCCAACTGTCTGACCATTACATCCACACCTAGTCAGTTACCAGAGAGGGAAACACCAACATCTGGGTTTTCAAACCCAGGGGGCTCAACAGCTGCCCAGAGTCTTGTCTAGGCAAATCACATAATTCTTCTCAAAGTGAGCCCCAAAACAAAACCTCACATCAGGGTATATATGGCCTTCTCCTGGCTCAGAGAATGTCACAACCCTCTTGACTCAATGCTCAATCACAAAGTATCAAGATGTGGGTGTTTCTGAAAAACAAGCCTCCTGCCACAGGCTCCAGGTGACCACATTCAGCATATTAGGGGGCAGAGTATATTTTCAAATCAAGGAAGGTTCTCAGAATCACTTAAGACTATCAAAGGGCCTAGGGACAGGGAAAATCTTAGATTCCCATTCCCATAACAGCTTCTTTTTCCCCAAGTGAGACAGATCTTTCCTGAAGTCCTTCTAAGTTATCCTGGACTGGAAAATTGTTTCACTCCATCTTTTTGTGGATTCTATCACTCCAGAATTCTTTTAGTGGCTTCTGAGGGAAACTGAGGATAGCTCAGATAACTTCCTGGCTTCTCTCCATGATCTTGACTCCCCCAATAGGATACTTTTTAACAAGAGACCTTGTTAGTCCATCATTGGGGTATGTGATTTAAACCTTTCCATTGCGGTTGGAATTGTCAGGCTTGGCATTCAATTGCCAGAGACTCCTGCCCTTTCCACCACTAACATTTTTTAAAATCATAATCAACTCCATACCAAAATGAGGCAGCAGAGAAAGAAAAGGTGACTCCTACTAAGGATAACAAATCAATCACTAACAATGACAAGCAAATAAAGGGAAAAAATGAAAAAGCTGTATAAAATCAATGAGATCATAGCTCTTCAACTGTTCTAAGCCAAATGTTCAGAGGTCCTGCTCTCCCTACAATAGACAGAGCATAGAATGCTTCTTTGAGAGAGAAATGTAATAGGGATACAGGGAGAAATATAATGTAAAAATAAGATAAATCATTAAAAATCTGTTTTGAAGAAAGGATAGACATAACAACTGGTTGGAGGAAAATTATGAAGGTCAACTAGTGCTACTTCAAATGAGCAGATGGAGTTGACTCAAATGCCCACAGTTTTTCATTTTTTTGATTATCTCTCATTTTATATAAAGATAATTTTTGTTCACTGTCCCGCTGGCACCAGACACATGGAATATGGATGGCTGTTTAAAATGTAATAATGTAACAAATCCTTATGATTATTCCTCTTTATCCTTCAAAATAGGAGCAAAGTAGCCCTTCCTCCAGGGAAAAGAAGTGCCAAAATGGGAAAGGGACTAAATATTAAAGCTCCATGACAAATTGATGATGGCTTTGCCAGTCCCTTTCCTTTATTTAATTATTAGTTGGACAGAAACCCTTCACATTTTTTCTTTAGTCTTGGCAGCAAATTGATAACCCCAGGCAATTTTTAATTAGCACCCTTTAAAAGTGGTTAGCTAAATTAGTCAACTATGAAATAACCTCACCCAAATGATTAACTCCAAATTGCATTTCAAATCCATCAGTTGCTTTACTATATGAACACATCATTACTTCAGGATTGTTAATTAGAATGTTTATCTCTCTATATAGTAAGACATTCATAGCTCAGTGTGGGGCCAGATGCCAACTGGCATCCCTTTTTACAATTCTTCCACAAATGTCCTGCCAGCCATTTGGTGCTGACATTTCTATTACCAGATACAGCTCTGGCTCCATCCATGTCACAGCAGACACAGCATTTAGAACAAGCTGAAAACACGATGGTCCCCTTACCACCTCAATGTCCATGTAAACAGCCTTGGTATTTTTTCCCTTCAACAACAATTCAGCACACCGCTAAAGGTTTATTAGGTGTCAGGTACTGTACTAGGTGGTAGGGATACAAAGACAAAATGTTCCTTCCTCCAGGAGTCTAATTCTACTGGGAGGAGTTACTGATGATATGTACAATACTAAATATAGCCATATAAATGCAAGGCAAATTTGGGGTGAGGGAACCAGCAACTTGGGGAGCCAGGAAAGGCCTCTTTTTGCAGGTAGTATTTCTTAAATATTAAAAGGAGCTAAAGATTCTAAGAGGTAGAAGTGAGGATGAGGAGCATTCCACATATGGGAGACTTTATGCAGAAGCATGGAGGTCAGAGACAGAGTATTATGTAAGGGAACCATCAGATAGATGGGTATGTCCAGAGTATAGATTTTATGGAATATGAAAAATGTCTGGAAAGACAGATCAGACCCATACTGTGAAGAGTTTTAAATTCTAAATAAAGGAGATCTCTTTTTTTTTACTCTTTTAAAAAATGCTTTATTAACTTCTGGTTTACATCATTCATTTCTGCCAAATTTGGATTTACAAATTTTCTCCCCATTTTTCCCCTACCCACCTCCCCAAACTAGCAGTCCCACAGGATATACCCTCTTCCAATCTGCTCTCTCCCATATCTGCCCCCATACCCCCTTTGACTTTTCCAGTATGGCATGGTGGATCTCTATGCCCCAGTACCTATATACCTTATTTCCCAATTACATGTAAAATAGCACTGATAACAGTGTGTGTGTGTGTGTGTGTGTGTGTGTGTGTGTGTGTGTGTATAAACTTTGAATTCCAGATGTGTTCCCTTCCTCCCTTGTCACCCACCCTTACTGGGAAGATAAGCAATTAAATATAGATTGTACATGTGTAACTAATACAGAACATTACCATAGTAGATATATTGTAAGAGACTGATTATATTTCCCTCCCTCCTATCTCACCTCCCACTCGTTCTATTCTCTACTTTGGTCCTGTCCCTTTTCAAAAGTAGGTGCTTCCAACTTCCCTCCCCCTAGCCTTCCCTCTCTTCCCTCCTCCCCACCTCTCATCCCCTTCCCCCCTACTCTCCTGTAGGGTGAGATACCCTATTTAGTGTGGATGTCATTCCATCCCTGAGCCAAATTCAATGAGAATAAGGTTGACCCATTCCCTTTTGCCTTCCTGTTCTTCCCCTCCATTGTAACCATTTTCCCTTACATTTTCTATATGAGATAGCTTACCCCATTCTGTCTCTCCCCATCTCCTCTCATTATATTCCTCTCTCATCTCTTAATTTCACTTTTAAGTATCATCCCTTCCTATTAAATTGGTCCTGTTCCCTCTATCTATGTATACCTGTAAACATATATATATATATATATATATATATATATATATATATATATATATACACACATATACATTCACATATGTATTCATGTGCCTATATACCCTTTGATAAAGACTATATATTCTTATTCCCTTCAACTGTTTTCATACTGAGAAAAGTTTCATCAGTTACAATTATCATTTTTCCATGTAGGAATGTAAATAGTTCAACTTTGATAAGTTCCTTATGATTTCTTTTCCCTGTTTACCTTCTCATGCTTCTCTTGCTTCTTGTATCTGAATGTCGAATTTTCTATTCAACTCTGATTTTTTCTTCAAGAATACTTGAAAGTCCTTTCTTCCACTGAATCACTATATTTTCCCCTGAAACATGATACTCAAGTTTTGCTGGGTAGGTGATTCTTGGTTTTAATCCCAGTTCCTTTGACCTCTGGAATATCATATTCTAGGCCCTTTGATCCCTCAGTGTAGAAACTGCCAGATCCTGTGTTATCCTGACTCTGTTTCCATAATTTTCAAATTGTTTCTTCCTGGCTGCTTGTAATATTCTCTCCTTGATCTGGGAAATGCAGAACCTGGCTATAATATTCCTAGGAGTTTTGTTTTTGAGATCTTTTTCAGGAGGTGATCAGTGGATTCTTTCAACCTCTATTTTGCCCTCTGGGTCTAAAACATCAGGGCAATTTTCCTTGAGAATTTTTTGAAGGGTGATTTCTAGGTTCCTTCTTTGATCATGGCTTTCAGGTAGTCCAATAATTTTTAAATTATCTCTCCTGGATCTATTTTCCAGGTCAGTGGTTTTTCCCATGAGATATTTCACATTGCCTTCTATTCTTTCATTTGTTTGGATCTGTTTAACAGCATCTTGATTTCTCATAAAGTCACTAGCTTCCATTTGCTCCAGTCTAATTCTGAAGGAATGATTCTCCTCAGTGAGCTTTTGAGATTCTTTTTCCATCTGGCAAATTTGACTTTTTAAGGCATTCTTCTCCTCATTGCCTTTTTGAAGCTCTTTTGCCATTTGAGTTAGTCTGTTTTTAAAGGTGTTATTTTCCTTAGTCAGGCTATTGACTCTCATTTCATAATTTTCTTTTTTTATTTATTTTTTTTTTTTTAGCAATTGGGGTTAAGTAACTTGCTCAAGGTTACACGGCTAGTCGTTATTTGTGTGTGGGTGCTCATTTTCTGAGGCTGGATTCGATCTCGGGTCATCCCAACTCCGAGGCCGGCACTCTTATTCACTGCGCCACCTAGCCGCCCCTTTTAGGGCAATTGGGGTTAAGTAACTTGTCCAAGGTCACACGGCTAGGTTTTTGTTTGTGTGGGTTAAGTGCCTGAGGCCGGATCCAAACTCAGGTCCTTCTGACTCCAGGGCTGGTGCTCTACTCACTGTGCCACCTAGCTGCCCTCATAATTTTCTAGCATCGTTCTCATTTCTCTTCCCAATTTTTCCTCCACTTCTCTTATCTGCTTCTTAAGGTCCTCTATAGCCTGTAACCAGCTCATATTTTACTTTGAAGCTTTTGGTGCAGGAGTTCTGACTTCACTGTCTTCCTCTTGTTCCACACTTTGGTCCTTTTTGTCCCCCAAATAGGAGTCTAATGTTGTATTCTTCTGTTTCTTTTGCTTGCTTTGTCTGGTCATGTTGCCACTCAATTACTTGACTTTTGGGCTTTTTGCCACAGTAGGACTCTGCTACCAGACAGGGGAGCTACATACCAAATGCTGGGGTTTTCTAAGCTGCTGGAGGTATTAGTTGGGTGCCCTCTCTGAAGCCTCCACACACTCTGGCAAGCTGGTCACATACCCTAGAACCTCCACCCTAGACCACAATCCAGATCCAAGCAGGTTAAAGAAAGAGCCAGTACCCCTCATACTGGTTGCTTGTTCCCCCTACAGTCTGCAGACTGGGAGCTGAAGCAGCCACATGTGGCTGTGGCTTCAGGGCCAAGGTGTCTCAGCTGCTTCTCGTCCTGGGGGAAAAAGCTGATGTACTCCCAGTTACTGGGTCCCAAAGTCTACACTGCACTGACCTCTGACTTTGTCCTTGGCATCTCTGTGTTGATAATTCTGGAAACCACCACAACTGATCTGAAGTCCCTCCAGCGGGTGGCTTGTTAGGCCTACCCTGGGACTAAGACCTCTGACTCACTTGGGGCTGGGCTTGGCTCCCAGAGCACTGTGCTGGCCAATTCCTGACGGCTTGCCAGGCTGTCCTCAGCAGGAGGTTAGCTTCTCTCTGTCATTTTGTGGGTTCTGTAGCTCCAGTGTTTGTTCAAAGTCACCTTTTACATGAACTGGGGAAGGTGAAAGCCAGAACCCCACAGAAGTCCTGTTTCTACTCTGCCATCTTGACTCTGCCCCTGCTATGTTCAAAGAGATTTCTTTTATCTCCTTGTCAGGAAAGAAACACTAAAGCTTTCAGAGTAGAGAAGTGATATGGTCAGCTCTCCACTAATATTATAAAAACAGCCCAAAGTTAGCTAGGTAACGATTCATAGTAGCCTATTGGGAATGTCTGGCAGGGTCGCCTAGCTATAATAACCCAGGACTTCTTACTGAGACCCACATCCTTGTGGATCTTGGGTGGTTCTGGAGGAGAGAGATGAGACACTGCCCAGGTAGTTTATGTGTGAGCTACATTTGCAGATGTAGGAAGAGGTAACTCATAGAAGTTCTTCAGTCTAACAGTGTGAGAATTTCCTGTACTTGTTTGTTATCATTCCCTCAACTTTGATCTCACTACTAGTACCCAGCAGCTATCCTATGCCTAGAGTAACCCTAGGAATGCTGCTTCCAACTTCAGACTGTCTATTCTATGGTGGGTGGGCCTCACTTCGATAGAAATATGTGCTTTTGAATGGCCCTAAATAGTTTAGCAAAGTTGGGTGCAGAATATAGATATATACACATTTATACAAATAAGTGTGTGTGTGTGTGTGTGTGTGTGTGTGTGTGTGAATAAGAATTTATTAAGTGTGTGTTCCTATCACTATGCTATATGGATGGCCCATCCCATAAATATATTCATTAAGGTGAATGTTTATTTTCTTCTGATAGATTTGCAGCATCTGACATTAATGCATTAATTTTAAATGAATCTTAGTGAGTACTCAGCATTTAGAAGATAGCAATTTTCCCCCACCAGGTGGCAGGCAAACCTTAGTAAATTATTGGATTTCAACTTTTTTTTTTTTTCTAAATAGCACTAAACGGGCTATACTAATAAACTGATAGAAATTAGAATAAATGTAGAAGCCTAGAGTGGTGATCAATCCACCACATTAAAATCTTATATACAGTGGCACAAAAGCTAGCAAAGATGTAATGTTCAGATGGCTGAATAAAATTACTTTCTCACCAATTTAACTAGCACTAGTTTCAGGGAGAGAGAGGCAGACATAGGCATGCACTGAGAAAGGGGTAGTTAGTATTGCTGCCAGATGCTTTGTCTCTACTACTAGAGAAAAGGCTCTTCCTTGGAAAGCTCAGTTACATAATGGGATCAGAAACTAGCAGATACTAATCAGAAGCTCAAAAAAGGGGTGCAAAAGATTGGGGCTACTCCTGCAAAGGGCTGTGTGCCTATGTGTTGAGTGTTTTGAAACCTATGAAGTTTCAAAGTTTAGGTTTCTTATGATTTTTTCCCATTAATGCAAATGTAGACTTCCATTCTAAGAGTTCCCTCCTTAAGTCTACCACACCTCCCCTAAATGAATGGTGCCTTTTCCTATCACAGTTGGACATTTTCCTGATATTCCTATTACTCTACTACATAGAATTCTAAAACTTTTAAAATCAACTAATCAACAAGTGTTTATTCAGGATGTCAGGCACTCGCTGTGCTAGATACTAGGGAAAGAAATAATAGCAATAATAAGAATGAATATTTACATAGTGCTTATTCTATGCCAGGAATTTTGCTAAACACTTTATAAATATATAATCAGATGATCCTCAGAACAATCCCAAGAGGTTGGTGCTCTTATTATCCCCATTTCACAGATGAGGAAATTGAGGCAAACAAGTTAAGTGGCTTGCCTAAAGTCAGGCAGCTATAGTAAATGTCTGAGGCCAGATTTGAATGAAGATGTTTCTGACTTTAGGTCCTGTACTATATCCACTATGCCTTTCAGCTGATTCAAGTACAAATCACTTGTGCGAAGAGTAGATGAATCCTACTCATGAAGAGCCTAGATGTTAAGCTGCTCTTTAGACTTCACCCCAAATTAACTTAAGCCAGAAAAAGAAACTGAACAACCACATATAATATTTTGGAAATATCAGGCAGCACTGCAAAACTAGAACTAGGAGAGAGTAAAGTGGGCTTTGTACCAGGGCATTGCAAGGGAGAGAATGGTAGCAAAAACTTTTCCTCATTCAGCAAGTAGAAACAACCGTGTTTAGCACCAAGTTAGTGAAAATAATCAGTTGAAATAGAAGCTGCTAGACAGCAAAATGCCACAGTCACTAGCTATGTGACCCTGAGCAAGTCATTTAACCCTGTTTGCTTCAATTTCTTTGTCAGCAAAATGAGCTGAAGAAGGAAATGGCAAACCACTTCAGTATCTCTGCCAAGGAAAAAAGGAGCCATAAAAAGTTGGGCATGACTGAAAAATTACTAAACAACAACAAAAACTGTAATATTCCTTCCTCCTCACCTGCTATGGCTGTACCTGAGTGCCTCTTTAGCTGTATCTGCCCTGTTTTATTATCTAGAAGTGGTTTTGTATAGGGTCTCCCCTAAGATGATATGCTCTCTAACAATATCTTTCCCCAGCACAATCTTACATTTATAGATCTAAATGCTCTCCCTTGTAACTGAACTTCTTATAAACATTTTATTTGATGATGCTGATCATCAGTTCATATATTTAGAGTTGGTTGGATTGTAGAGGTCTTCTAGTCCAACTTCTTTATTTTATGGTTGAGAAAATTGAGGTGTGAGAAGGTGAATGGTTTGCTTTAAGTCACAGGAGACTAAGTAGAAGTGTTGGAATACAAATTCAGATCTTACAGGTTCAAGTCCAGCATTCTTTATACACTACTATGCTGATTGCCCCAGGCACATTTTATTTTGCTTTCTCCAGGTGCCAGAATTGCTAGTGAGGAATCTGGTGATATTAGAACAAAGACAAGAAGAAAACTAACTTTTTTCCCTTAAAGGAGAAATTCAAAATTTAACACATATCCCCATCTCTTCCAAGTAAAAGAACTAGAAATAATATCAGAGATGTTGATGATGGGGGTGAGTATGGGGAACCTAATTCAACATGAGAACTAGAATCCTAGAGAAACTTAGAGAAGTTACATGGTTACAAAGTAGAAAAAAATTAAAAGTTAAAAAAAATTTCTTACTTTATCATTTTATCACTTCTGATCCAAAGGGAACTTCTCTTGTTCTTATATAGGGGGGAAAAGAGGGAGCGGGGTTGGTAGGGTTAAGTAAATGACACTCAGTTCCCCTCCCTCACACTCATTTCTCAAATATATAGAAAACAGAATCAAATTTATAAGAACATGAATAGTTAATTTTCAGATGAAGAGATCAAAGCTATCTCTAGTCAAATAAAAAAAATTTAAATCACTGATTAGAAAAAATGCAAATTAAAGCAACTCTACCACCTCACACCTATCAAATGGGTTAATATCACAGAAAAGAAAAATGACAAATTTTGGAGAAGATGTAGGAAAATTGAGACACTAATGCATTGTTAGTGGAGTTGTGAACTGATCCAATCATTCTGCAAATCAATTTGAAACCATGCCCAAGTGATCAGATTGAGGAAAACATTGTGTACAATACTGACAACACTGTGTGATGATCAACTAAGACTGACTTAGCTATTCTCAGCAATACAATGATCCCACACAATTCCAAAAGACTCAAGATGGAAAATACCATCCACATCCAAAGAAAGAACTAATAGAGTCTGAATGTAGATAAAAGCATACTCTTTTCATTTCCTTTTTTGTTTTTGTTTCTTTCATATTACTAATGTGGAAATATGTTTTACATGATTGCACATATATAACCTATATCAGATTGCCTGTTGTCTTGGAGAGAGGAAAAGAAGGGAGGAAATGTGGGACTCAAAATCTTATAAAAATGAATGCTGAAAATTGTCTTAACAATTAAATGGAAAAAATAAAATTGTATTTATATTAAAAAATAAAGTAGTGAAATGAGGTATGCAAAGACTCTTAGAAAGTGGTACATTTATAGTTGGCACACACCAAGGTCAATGTTGGGTGATTAGATCAGTAATTTACACATTTCCAAAGTCTTGAACTAAAATGTCAAGATTTAAGGCATTCAAAGATATAAAACATGTGTATAAAGTATAGAATTGAGAAGGCAACAGTGATATCTCACATTTATTAGGTTTTTCGAAGTAAGATATTCATTATCTCATTTGATCCTCACAATAGCCTAATGAAGTAGAACTGAAAAGTACCCTCATTGTTATTACCATTCAGTTATATCTGACTAGTCCTTCATGAACCCATTTGTTTTTGTTGTTGTTGTTTTTGACAGAGATGCTGGAGAGATTTGCCATTTCCTTCTCCAGCTTATTTTACAGATGAGGAAACTAAGGCAAACAGGAATAAATTACTTGCCCAGGGTCACACAGCTGGTAAGTGTCTGAGGCCAGATTTAAACTTAGAAAAATGAGTCTTCCTAGGTCCAGCCACCTAAACAAATGTATAAATGAGAAAATAGAAGTTTAAAGAGATTTAGTTACTTATGTAGGATCATAGATTAGTTAATGCCAGAGGTGGGAGATTGTCTTGATTCCATTCTAGTATTCTACCACATTACTTTCAAACCACAAAATAAAGAAAATGAATATTCCTGCAAATTGCAAAAATGGGGAGAGAGTGGAAAAATCCTAAAGCTACAAAGATTTGGCATCACCAGAAGCAAGGATACCAAATATGAATATTTATCCAATACAATGTTCCACAGAAAACGGTTTTTAATAATTTTTAAGATCAGCATTATTGGGGGATGTAGTCAAGATGGTGGAGTAGAAACAGGACTTCTGAGAGGCTCCAGCTCCCACCTCCTCCAATTCATGTAAAAAATTACTCTAGACAAACTTTAGAGCTACAGAACACACAAAACAACACAGAGAAGCTAACCTCCTGCTGAGCACAGCCTGGCAGCTGGCAGCAAGCGGCCAGCACAGTGCTCTGGAAGCCAACCCCAGCCCTGCCAGAGCAGAGGTTTTAGCCTCAGGGCAGGCCTGATCAGCTGCCAGCTAGAGGGACATCAGATCACCAGCAGCTGTGGTGGTAGATGCCAAGGACAAAGTGAGAGATCAGTGCAGTGTGGACTTTGGGACCTGGAAATTTGGAATGCAATCTGGCCTTTGCCCCCAGGGGCGAGAAGCAGCAGAGGCATGGCGGCTGTGCAGCTGCCACCTTGTGGTTGCTTCAGTGCTCCTGGCCTGCAGATTTTAGGGGGACAAAGAGACCAGCCAGAGGGGTAATAGCTCTTGCTTTAACCTGCTTGGATCTGGATTGGATCTAGGGTGGAGGTGGAGGTCCTGGGGTGTGTGAGCAATCTGCCAGAGCATGTGGAGGCTTCAGAGAGAGAGCACCCAACTAATACCTCCAACAGCTTCGAGAAAAACCCCAGCATTTGGGATAAAGCTCCCCTTTCTGGTAGGAGAGTTCTACTATGACAAAAGGCTCAAAAGTCAAGTAATTGAGTGACAACATGAGCAAGGAAAGGAAGGAAAGCAAACAGAGCAACCCAACTTTACACTCCTGTTTGGGGGACAAAAAGGATCAAAGCATAGAACAGGAGAAAGACAGAGAAGTCAGAACTCCTGCACCAAAAGCTTCTAAGAAAAAAATGAGCTGGGTACAGGCCATGGAGGAGCTCAAGAAGGATTTTGAAAATCAAGTAAGAGAAGTGGAGGAAAAATTGGGAAGAGAAACGAGAATAATGCAAGAAAATTATGAAATGAGAGTCAACAACCTGACTGAAGAAAAAACACCTTAAAAATAGACTGACTCAGATGGCAAAAGAGGTTCAAAAAGGCAATGAGGAGAAGAATGCCTTAAAAAGCCAAATTTGCCAGATGGAAAAAGAATCTCAAAATCTCGCTGAAGAGAAATCATTCCTTCTAGTGACTTTGTGAGATATCAAGATACTATTAAACAGATCCAAACAAATAAAAAAATAGAAGGCAATGTGAAATATCTCACTGGAAAAACCACTGACCTGGAAAATAGATCTAGGAGAGATAATTTAAAAATTATGGGACTACCTGAAAGCCATGATCAAAAAAAGGACCTAGAAATCATCCTTCAAGAAATTCTCAAGAAAAATTGTCCTGACGTTTTAGAGCCAGAGGGCAAAATAGAGGTTAAAAGAATCCACTGATCACCTCCTGAAAAAGATCTCAAAAACAAAACTCCTAGGAATATTATAGCCAGGTTCCAGATTTCCCAGATCAAGGAGAAAATATTACAAGCAGCCAGGAAGAAAGAATTTCAATATTGTGGAAACACAATCAGGATAACACAGGGCCTGGAAGCTTCTACATTGAGGGATTGAATGGCTTGGAATATGATATTCCAGAGGTCAAAGGAGCTGGGATTAAAACCAAGAATCACCTACCCAGCAAAACTGAGTATCATGTTCCAGGGGAAAATATGGTCATTCAGTGGAATAGAGGATTTTCAAGCATTCTTTTTTTTTTTTTAAAGCAATTGGGGTTAAGTAACTTGCTCAAGGTTACACGGCTAGTCATTATTATTTATGCGTGGGTGCTCATTTTCTAAGGCCAGATCTGATCTCGGGTCATCCCAACTCCGAGGCCGACGCTCTTACTCACTGCGCCACCTAGCCGCCCCTTTTAGGGCAATTGGGGTTAAGTAACTTGCCCAAGGTTACACGGCTAGGTTTTTGTTTGTGTGGATTAAGTGTTGGAGGCTGGCTCTGAACTCAGGTCCTTCCAATTCCAGGGCCGGCACTCTATTCACTGCGCCACCTAGCTGCCCCGATTTTCAAGCATTCTTGATGAAAAAACCAGAGTTGAACAGAAAATTCGACATTCAGATACAAGAAGCAAGAGAAGCATGAGAAGGTAAACAGGGAAGAGAAATCATAAGGAACCTATTAAAGTTGAATTACTTATACTACATGGAAAAACGATAATTGTAACTTATGAAACTTTTCTTAGTATGAGAATAGTTGAAGGGAATAGAAATGTATATATGTGTGTATGTGTGTGTGTGTGTGTGTGTGTATATATATATATATATAAAATCATACATATATATGTCTATATAGGAGGGTATATGGGTGTATGAATAGATATGTTAGTGTGTGTATATATGTCTATATGTATACATAGATAGACAGAGGGCACAGGACCAACTGAATAGCAAGGTGATACTTAAAAGGTGATTAAGAGGTGAGAGAGGAATATAATGAGAGGAGATGGGGAGAGACAGAATGGGGTAAATTATCTCATATAGAAGAGGCAAGGAAAAATTATTACAATGGAGGGGAAGAACAGGAAGGCAAAAGGGAATGAGTCAACCTTATTCTCTTTGAATTTGGCTTAAGGAGGGAATTCCATATATACTACATAGGGTATCTCCCCCTACAGGAGAGTAGAGGAGAAGGGGATGAGAGGGGAGATGATGGAAGGGAGGGCAGGCTGTGGGGATGGAAGTTGGAAGCACCCATTTTTGAAAAGGGACAGGATCAAAGTAGAGAGTAGAACAAGTGGGGGGTGGTATAGGATAGGGGGAAATATAGTCAGTCTTTCACAATATGGAAATGTTTTGCATAGCTACACATGTACAACATATATGGAATTGCTTATCTTCCCAGTGAGTGTGGGTGACAAGCATGGAAGGGAAATAATCTGTAATCCAAAGTTTTAAAATCAAATGTGTGTGTGTGTGTGTGTGTGTGTGTGTGTGTGTGTGTGTAAAATTATTTTACATGTAACTAGCAAATGAGATATACAGGCACTGGGGCATAGAAATCCACCATGCCCTACTGTAAAGTCGAAGAGGGAATGGGAGAAGATATGGGAGAGAGAAGATTGGGGGAGGGGATATCCAGTGGGAACACTGTTTTGGGGTGGTGGGTATGGAAAATTAGGGAGAAAATTTATAACTCAAAATCTTGTGGAAATGAATATTGTAAAATAAAAAATAAAAAAAGAGAAAAAAAGGTCAGCATTATCTTCTTATTACTGGGGGTATACTATGTTTAAGGAGTAGTATAGTGAAGGACACAAAGGTGGGAATGGGTATGACCTTCAAGAAGATATTAGGCTAGAGAAAGTTTCTAACCTGACATGAAAGGTTTATATACAGGAGTAATATTAGAAGTTTGAATAGATAATGTTAATATTATCAAGTGATTTCATATTAACATGAAGAGTACAGGCTTCATCCTCTAGGCAGGCAACAGGGAATTCTTGACTGTGACAGATAGAAAATATTTTAGTATGGCTAGTCTGGCAATACTACAGGTGACACAGTTTTGAGGTTGTTGAGGGACTAATTTGTAGTCTTGAGGGGAGAATAAGAAATGCTTAGGGGAGAAATGATGAAAGTAATTATAAGAAAAAGACCATTGGGAAGACATGAATAAGTACCAGCCCATATGTCTACTTTCCTGATCTCTACACGACCTTCAGGAGAATAATTTCTGTACATATCAAGAGCACCTTGAATAAAGATATGAGAAAGAAAAAGACAAGCTTCTGCAAATGATATTTGGTTATAGACCAAGCAATATCATCACAGTCAAAAGATTAACTAAAAGTTAACTAGACAAGAAGATTTTACTGTATTTGCTGAATTAAAAAAAAATAAAACCCAAAACAAACCATTTGCTTCAGTAGAATGCAATGCAAATTTACGAGTTCTTCTCTAGAAAGCTGTCTGGCATTCTTAAATCAAAATCACACCAAATTACTCTCAACAAAAGAGATAACTGCATTTGACAAGCAATTGATTATTATCATCAAATGAGACATAAAACATAAACATAGAACAGGAAGCCAAATTTGTTTATCAATGCTTTGCAGGACATTTGGGCAAACTCTTAAAGGAAGAGGAACTTTATGTAGATGGTGGGGTGCCCCAACTATGCAGATTCATCAACCCCAAGAATGCTGTGGAGCTTACTAAAATAAGATTCAAAATCATTCAAGAGTTTGGTCTAAGTAACCACAAGGGAAGAGCCAAGATAATCAAGAACATCTATTTTCTCAACCATGATAAGCAGTTGGAAGAAGAGTGCCATGATGCTGATCTGTCTGGAATTTGTCTATAATATTCCTGGCATTTTTTATTTTGGGATCTTTTTCAGGAAGTGATTGGTGGATTCTTTCCATTTTTATCTTACCCTCTGGTTGTAGAATATCAGGTCAGTTTTCCTTGATAATTTCTTGAAAAATGATGTCCAGGTGCTTTTCTTGATCATGGCTTTCAGGTAGTCCAATAATTTTCAAACGACCTCTCCTGAATCTATTTGCTAAGTTAGTTATTTTTCTAATGAGATATTTCAAAATGTCTATTTTTTCATTTTTTGTTTTGTTTTATTGTTTCTTGATTTCTCACAAAGTCATTAGCTACCCTTTGTCCTGTTCTAATATTTACAGAATTATTTTCTTTAGTGAACTTTTTGACTTCCTTTTCCATTTTTTCCAATTCTGATTTTTAAAACATTCTTCTCCTGTTTTTTTTTTTTAACTTCTTTTACCATTTGGCCCAGTCTGGTTTTTAAGGTGTTATTTTCTTTAGTGGATGTGTGTGTGTGTGTGTGTGTGTGTGTGTGTGTGTGTGTGTGTGTGTATGTCTCCTTTACCAAGCTATTGACTCAGCTTTCATGACATTTTTTCATCATGCTCATTTCTTTTCCCAATCTTTTCTCTACTGCTTACTTGATTTTCAACATTCTTTTTGAGGTCTTCTATGGCTTGAAAACAATTCATATTTTTCTTGGAGGCTCTGGATGTAGAAGCTTTGACCTTGTTGTTTTCCTCTGAGTGTCTTTTGATCTTCCTTGTCACAATGTTAACTCTCTATAGTCAGAGATTTTCTGTTGCTTACTCATTTCCCCAGTCCATTACTCGATATTTTAACTCTTAGTTAAAGCAGGACTCTGCTTCCAGTGTGCAAGGAGTACTGTCTCAAGCTTCATGGGTTTTGTGCAGCTCTTTTCAGAAATACTTCTAGGAACCTGCAAGTTTCCAGTTCTTCTAAGGTGTATGATCTTCTAAGGTGTATGAGGAGAGGTATTTACTCCTCTTCTGGCCTGTTTCCTGGTCTGTGAGTGACCACAAGCACTCTTTTTTGTCCTGAAACTGTGAGAAGGGTCCCTGTTCTACTGTAGCTGTAAGCTCTGCTATGACAGTGCTCCTCCTAAGGACTCTGACCCAGATCTCCTGAATATGGGTAAAGTAACAGAATCCTGCCTCAGTGCTAATAGACCTGTAATCCCCTTCTGATCAGTTGTTTGTAACTGTCTTACCATCTGTGGGCTGAGAACTCCAGAAGCAGCTGGATGCTGCCACTGTTGATTCAGCCACTGTTGATTCAATCATTCCCTGGTTTGCTAGGGCTGGGCTAGGTTGGTGCAACCTGGGCTGAACTGCATTCCATTCTCACCCAGATGTACCAGACCCTTCTTGCTGACCACCTAAGTTGTCTTTGGCTTCTGTGGGCTGAGAGATCTGGAAACCAGCACTGCTGCACTGCTACTATGAGGCCTGCTTCTAGTCTGCTAGGCCCTTGCCTGTGCTGGTATGGCCTGCATTATACCTTGCTCTCTCACCCTGGTGCAACAGACCTTTCCTGCTGGCCTTCCACGTTGTCTTGGACTGGAAATTTGTTCCATTCCATATTTTTGTGGGTTCCGATGCTCTAGAATTTGTTTAGAGTCATTTTTAGAGGTATTTGGAGGAGAGCTCAGGTGAGTCCTTGCCTTTACTCTACCATCTTGGCTGTGTCTCCCCATTTAATTCTTTTAATGCCCCTAATAACTGCCTGAAACAGAGGAACACCTTAAACCCCCCCCCCAATATTCATCCAGTGATATTACATAGCTAAAAAATTAAATCCAATGTAATACAATAAGCACTAATTAAGCACTTATGTATTGAATAAGGCTAAATGGTGAAGCTACAAAGACAAAAAAAGTCCCTGACCTCAAAGAAATCACATTATACTGAGGAAGATACAGCAAGTAACTGAATATACAATAATCTGAGGTAGGTGTGAACACTAATAAATTAGGAGGTAGGGAGGGGGAATCAGGTGAGATTCCTTGTAAGATGTGGCATTTAAATGAAACTATGGATTCCAAGTAGCAGAGCTAAAGCAGGAGTGCAACCCAGTCATAGGGGACAACTCCCATGCCAAAGGACAGAGATGGGAGAGGCAATGCCAAGTTTAAGGCACAGAAAGTAGGGATGTTTGACTGGAATGTAGTGTTTAAAGGACAGTGATGTGAAATAAGCCAGGAAAAGTAGACAAGAGTCTAACTGTAAAAGGCTTTAAATGGCAAACTGCCAAGCAAGCAATAACAGTTTCTGAAGAATTAAATCTGTAGGTTACCCAAAGGGAAATGGAGAGCTAAAGGGTGAGTATGGGAGAACAGAATATAAAAAATGTCTATCCGGAAAAGGTGGCAGTCTAGTCATAGCAAGAACAAAGAATAACTTTGGGCTTAAGCAACCAGTCAAGAAATTTGGAGAATTTTGAAGGACATGCCTAAGGGTCACAGAGGATGAGAAAGAATAGATGGGTTGCAATCTGCACTGTTGGAAGAAACATTCATATTGATATGATCACAGATCCATCAAGGTAAACCTGATAATGATATCCAGAGTCAATTGGAAATGAGGAAAAAAAATATAACAGTAAGGTCCACATAATGACCCAATATGAAAAGTTTAGGGATAGGAAAAATATAACTTTTTTTAATAAGGAAGCACTAATATGACTTGGGTAAATGGTAATGATGGAAACTATAGAGTTAGAGATGATGTTTATTATCCTCACTTCATCTCTTTTCCTCTGATCTTGATATTGTATTTCTTGAAGACAGAAAGGAGCAAATGGGAGTGGCTTGGCATTAAATAGAAGGTTTGGACACCATAACCTGTTAGCCAAAAGCTGTGGCATTTATGTGAAAAATTATTAAGCCTTTTGCTAAGAGAGTAATTGGAAGAAAACCAAAAGAGCCAACAAGAAACAATTCAAGTTGTTCAAGCTTCAAGAAATTTTGACTCCCATTTGGAGAACTCAACTTCAGTTTTAGTCCATGAGTCTCAGATGAGAACTAAAAGAGCCTTAACCATTTCCTCATTTTCCCTTTAGGTTCTGGAATTTGGGTTATTTCTTTTTATCAAATAGTGAATGTATATATTTGTGATTTTCTTCAGCTGTACCTGGTAATCTGAGAAAGTAATAAAAGCAAGATTAGGTGATGGTTACACCACCCCATGCCCACATCATACTTCACTTGGAATAGTATAGTGTTTTGTTTTGAGTGTTTGTTTAATGTTGATAAGCAAGAGCCTGTCAAAAGGCAAGAAATCAAGATGGTGGGATCCATTGGATCTATGTTATATGATGAGTGATTGAAGGAACATGTCATGTTTAGCCAGAAAGAAAGATGAAGCAAAGGAGATATAATAGCCATCTTCAAGTATTCAAAGGGATGACATGTGGAGAAGAGATTATACTTGTTCTGTTTGGCTCCTGAAAGAAGAAGCAATGGATCAAAATTGCAAAGAAGCCAATTTAGAACCTCATAAAGAAATGAAGAAAAGCAGAAATGTCAAACACATCTTTAATGTGTTTAATGAAATGCAATAAAAATTATACCAACAAATAGTCAATGAATAAAATTCATTGAAAACTAAGTAACTTAATCCAAATGAATGGGTATGTTAAAGAACAAATCATAAAACCAATCAATAATTTCATTGATATTAATGACAACAATAAGACAAATATCAGAATTTGGAGCATGCAGCCAAAATAACCCTGGGGGGAAATTTATATCTCTAGACACTTCCATCAATAAAAGAGAAATAACAGACTAACAAATTGGACACATGCCTAGAAGAAATAAAAACTGGGAAAAAATAAATAATATAAATGAAATATCAAAATAGAAGTCCAGAAAAACCAACAAAGAAATTTGAAAAATTGGAAGCAAAAAAACTCTAGTATAAGTAAACTATTAAAAAAAAGTACATCACAGGTATAAAAAATGAAAAGGTGAATTCATAACCAAGAAAGAACCTATTTTGCCCAATTATATGCTAATAAAATTGACCACCTAAATTTTACACACACACACACACACACACACACACACACACACACACACACACACAGATATATATATATATTTATGTGTATATGCATATATATACATATATATACATACATACATACACAGGGTATCCCTAAAGTCTGGACACATAGGAAATCTCATTAATGATGCATATTTTCAGGAAATGAAATTAATGAAATTTTCAACATTTTATTTAATTAGCATAAATGAGATTTCATAGGAAGGCATAGGAGACACATAGGAAATCTCATTAATTAATTAAATTAAATTAATCTCATTAATATGGAAAATAGTCCCCAATAACTAATGAAAGCTTTTATTCTATATGAAATTGTCACACCTAAAATTTATCCTAATTAAATAAAATGTTGAGAATTTCATTAATTTCATTTCTTGAAAATATGCATAGTTAATGAGATTTCCCATGTGTCCAGACTTTAGGGACACCCTGTATATGTATATGCATAGATTAAAATAACAGAAAATAGAAAAATTACATAATCCATACTTAGAAAAAAATTGAACAAGCAACAAATGAGCTCCCAAAGGTGGGGATGGGTGGGGAGGAAAAACAGGACAATATAGATTTATAAACAAATTCTATCACATATTTAAAGAATAAAAATTTCAATATTACATAAACTACTTGAAAAAATAGGAAACGAGGTGGAGGGCACAGCCTCGATAGTGAAGAAAAGGCAGCAACTCACTTGAGCCCTCTGATTCCCCTTTAAATAACACCTCAAAATGAATTCAGGAGCAGCAGAACCCACAAAAGGAAGGGGTAAAACAATTTTCCAGTCTGAAACAGGGCTGACGTTTGGCAGGAAAGGTCTGTAGAGCTGGGGTGAGAATAGAGGACAGTTTACTAGAGGCTGTACTCGTGCACGTTATATGCCCTGAAAACCAACAGCAGGCCTTGGAGATGACTGGATCTCTCAGCCCACAAACAGTAAGGGGCTCAGATATCTGATCAGAAGGAGATTACAGGGGTCCCTTTGCTGACATTGGATGCAGGACTCTGTTGAATTGCCCATACAGGGATCTAGGTCACAGCCCCAGGATAAGGAGGAGCACTATCACACCACAGCTTATGGCTGCAGGGGAATAGGAACCCTGCTCATAGATCCAGGGTGGAAAACAGTGGTCACTAACAGAGCAGAGCACAGGCCAGGTGAGCAGAGGTGAGTAATAAACACACCTCTCCTTAGATCATACAACTTAAAAGAACTGAAAACTTACAGAGACTAAGAACTAGCTCTGAAAACAGCTGTACAAAAACCCTGAAGCTTGGGATAGTGCCCCTTCTTCCCTACAGAGTAAATATCAAGAAATAGACTGGAAAAATGAACAAACAACAAAAAGAGAACCTGACTGCAGAAAGTTACTATAGTTACAGAGAAGATCAAAATACAAACTTAGAAGAAGACAACCATGTCAAAACTGCTATATGCAAAGCCTCAAAGGCAAATGTGAATTGGTCTCAGGCCCCTTAAAAAATTAGAACTGAGCAAGTGGAAACTAATGACTCCATGAAACTTCAAGAAACAATAAGAACAAAGTCAAAGGAAAGAAAAAAAATTGAAGAAAATTTGAATTATCTCACTGGAAAAACAACTGACCAAGAAAATAGATCCAGGAAAGATAATCGAACAATTATTGGACTACCTGAAAGCCATGACAAGAAAAAAGAGCCTTGCCATCATATTTCAAGAAATTATCAGGGAAAATTATCCTGATATTCTAGAATCAGAGGGAAAAATAGAACCTGAAAGAATACACCAATCACCTCCAGAGAGACATACCCAAATGAAAACTCACAGGAATATTATAGCTAAATTCCAGGGTTCCTAAGTTAAGGAGGAAATATTGCAAGCAGCCAGAAAGAAACAATTCAAACATCATAGAACCATAGGATAACACAAGATTTAACAAATTTTACATTAGAGGGTCAGAGGGCAAAATAGCTAGGATTACAACTAAGAATCACCTTCCCAGCAAAACTGAGCATAATCGGGGCAGCTAAGTGGTGCAGTGAGTAGAGCGCTGGCCCTGGAGTCAGAAGGACCTGAGTTCGGACACTTAACACACACACACACACACACACACACACACACACACACACACACACACACACAAAACCTAGCCATGTGACCTTGGGCAAGTTACTTAATCCCAATTGCCCTCCAAAAAGCAAAAAAACAAAACAAAACAAAAAAAACAACAAAAAAACAAAACTGAGCATAATCCTTCAGGCTAAAAATGGATATGTAATAAAATAGAAGATTTTCAAATATTGCTGAAAAGACCAAAACTGAATGGAAAATTTTACATTTAAACAAAAGACTCAAGAAAAGCATAAAATGGTAAGTAGGAAAGAGAAATCATTAGGGATTCAATAAGGTTAAATTATTTGCATTCCTACATGGGGAGGTCAGTCATACTTTTAACTCCTAAAAACTATCATTATTAGGTCAGTTAGAAGGAATATACATAGATAGAAGGCATGGGTCTGAGTTGAATATGATGGGATAATTAAAATAATAAAGGGGTGAGAAAGAGGAATTCACTGAGAGAAGGGGGAAGGGAGAGATAGAATGGGCTAAATTATCTCACATGAAAGAGTCAAAGAAAGAACTTTTACAGTTGAGAAGAAGCTGGGATTGTGGGGGGAATCTCTTGAACCTTACTTTCGTTGGAATTGTCTCAATGAGGGAATAACATACGTACTCAGTTGGGTTTAGAAATCCATCTCACACTACAGGAAAGTGGGAGGGGAAGAGGACAAGAAAAGGGGTGAGTTGATAGAAGGGAGAGCATATCTGGGGAGGCAGTAGTCAGAAACAAAACATTTTTGAGGATGGACAGGGTGAAAGGAGAAAGAGAGTAGGACAAAGAAGGGAGAAAATAGAATGCAGGGAAATATACTGTAATCATAATCGTGAAAACCTTTTTTTCAGCAAGTTTCTCTGATAAAGGCTTTAGTTTTCAAACACAGACTAATCAAATTTATAAAAATAAGAGCCATTCTCCAGTTGATAAATGATCAAAGGATAAGAACAGGCAGTTTTCAGGTAATGTAACCTAAGCTATCTATAATCATATGAACAATGCTTGAAATCACTATTGATTGTAGATCTGCAAATTTAAACAACTCTAAGCTACCACCTCATATCAATCCAATTGGTTAATATGACAGAAAAGGAAAATGACAGATGTGGAGAGGATGTGGGAAAATTGGGACACTAAATGCACTGAAGATGGAGCTGTGAACCAATTCAACCAATCTGGAGAACAATTTGGAACTTGCCCAGAGGGCTTTAAAACTATGCATATACCCTCTGGCCCTTCAATACCACTACTAGGTCAGTATTCCAAAGAGATAAAAAACAAAAAGGAAAAGGATCAACATGTACAAAAATATTTATAGCAGTTTTTCTTGTGGTGGCAAAGAATTGGAAATTGAGGGGATGCCTATCAATTGGTGAATGATTAAACCAGTTGTGGTAAATGATTGTGATGGGATGCTATTATAAGAAAGGATGAGCAGGATGCTCTCAGAAAAACCTGGAAATACTTAAAATATAAAGTGAAATGAGCAGAACCGAGAATATTGTACACAGCAACAGCAATATCGTATGATGATTGACTGTGAGTGACTTAGCTATAATCAGCAACACAGCGATCCAAGACAATTCCAAAAGATTTATGATGAAAAATGCTATCAATCTCCAGAGGAAGAACTGATGGAGTATGAATGCAAATCATAGCATACTTTTTTTTTGCTTTCTTTTTTTTTTGTTTCTGTTTCCTTTCACAACATGACTAATATGGAAATGTTTTGCATGACTGCAAATGTATAATCTATACCAAATTGCGTGCCTTCTCTGTGATGGGGAGGAGAAAAAAGGGTTAGAATTTGGAACTCAAAATTTAAAAAATGAACGTTAAAAATTGTTTTTACATGTAATTGGGGAAAACCAAAATATTAAAAAATTTTAAAAGTAAAAGAAAAAATAGGGAAAGAAAGGATCCTTAGAGGCATCTATGTGGCACAGTAAATAAAGTACTGGGCCTGGAGCCAGGAGGATCTGAATTCAAATCTATTTTCAGATACTTATTAGCTAAGTGACCCTGGGCAAATCAATTAACTCTTTGCCTCAGTTTCTTCATCTGTAAAATGGGGATAAAAACAGCACCTGCCTTTCAGAATTGTCTAAAGGATAAAATGAGACATTTGTAAAGCATTTTGCAAATCTTAAAGTGCTATATAAATGCAAGCTATTATTATATAGTCTTCATATCTAATCCAGGAAGGGTCTACGGAGATAAAGAAACTGTAGACCAATAACTAATGGATATTGATGAACAAAATAATATTCTCAAAGAGACTACAGCAACATATCACAAAGATTATACAGAATGTCAGGCTTGATTTATGCCATAAATATAGGGCAGTACAACATAAGGAAAACTATAATATAATTGACAATATTAATAACAAAAACAAACAAAAAAAACCTTATGATTACACCAATGCCGAAAAAGGCTTTGACAAGACAATGTCTATTCCTGCTTTAAAAAAATTAGAAAGGATATTAAACAATCTAATCTTTCCTTGATATAAATAGTATTTATCTAAAAGAAAAAGTCAATTCTTATTTTATAAGAATAAAAATTCTATTTGTAATAAAGTTAAAGGCCCTTCCAATAACATCAGAAGTAAAACTAGGATGTCTTGTCCTACCATTATTATTCAATATAATGATGGAAAAATTAGATATGGCAATAAGACAAGAAAATTAAATTGAGGATGCAAGCACTGGTAACAAATTTATCACTTTTTGCAAATGATGTGATGATACCTTAGAGAACCATAAAGAATCAAGTAAACAAACTAGTTAAAACAATTAACTAAAGCAAAGAATAAAATAAGCCCACACAAACCATGGACATTTTTCTATATTATGAAAAATGCATACCAGGAAAATGTAGAAAGAGAATTTCCATTTAAAATAACCACAGAAAATATAAAATACTTGGGAATCTACCAGGTAAGACAAACAGGAACTATATGAATAGAACTATGAAATATTCTTTACACAAATGAATACAGATTTAAATAATTGGAGAAATAATAATTGCTCATTAGTATGCTGAGCCAATATAATCAAAATGTCAAAACTACGGAAATTTATTTATTTAGTGCCATAGCAAAATACCAAAAAGACTTACTTTATAAAATTAGTAAAAAAATATGACAAAATTTATCTAGAGGAACAAAAGGTCAATAATTTCAAGGAAATTAATTTTTAAAAAATAATGGGGAAAAGAGGCTCTAATAATAATGAATCTCAAACTATACTACAGCAGTAATCATTAAAACTATTTGGTGTCTTTTGGTCAGTGGTAAAGATTAGGTTCACAATATGCAGAAGCAAACAAGCATATCAGTTTAGTATTTGATAAATCCATAGATCCCAGCTATTGATGTAAGAAATTAGTATTCAACAAAATCTTCCAAGCAAACTGGAAAGCAGTCTTGCAGAAACTAAATCTAGACTAACATCTCACATGATATACTGATAAGCTACAAATGAGTATGTGACTTTGTTATAGGAATGTAAAATTTTAAGATCTTCCCTGTGCCTAGGTTAAATGCACCTGGAGCCTGTGGTGGGAGGCTTGTTTTTCAGGAATGAACTGATTCAGCCATTCTGGAAAACTATTTAGAACAATGCCTCCAAAGCTAATAAACTGCATATCCTTTCAAGTAGCAATATCACTACTAGGTCTGTACCTCAAGGATATCAGAGAAAGAGGCAAGAGGATCCTGTAAAGAGGCCACTGTCTGCCTCATTTCTTACCTAGTCTTAATCACTGAATGAGCATTGCCTCAGTCAAACTGAGGCATGTTAAAGACCTTACTTAAAAAGGACAAGGTCTCCCACTGCATCCTGGACATCTCCAGTTGTCCTGAACTATATTTTGCCACTAGACTCAGATGGCTCTGGAGGAAAAAGTGAGGCTCGTGACTTTGTATAGCCCTCCCTCACTTAAATCCAATTCACTTGCAAGTCATTATATCACTTTCCCTATGCCACGGTCCTCTTCTAGAATGAAGGACAAACAACAACAATCTTGGTGCATACACTGAGAAGAGAATAACTGACATGGTCTGGGCTGATGGTGCTCTGAGCAGTTCTGGCAGTTCTCATACTGTATTTCCTGGCTGCAAGATAAACAGTGACAACCTACCACATTCACAGGCTTCATGAAAGTAGCACTCAAGTTACCCTACAAACTGGGGGAAGGGGGATGGAGGGGGCGGAGTCATATTTACAACTCTCTTTAGGCAGACAGAGGGGATAGAGAGAGAAAAGCAGTCATAAAAGAAAAAAAGGAGAATTAATGAAGTATTATGGCAACCCAAAAGGGAGAAAATACCATGAATTACAGATGTGGTCAACAACATTAAATGCTGCAGTGAAGTCAAGCCGGACTCTCTGGGATTCAGTTCCAGTTGATTGAGCATGGGGTTGAGAGAATCAATAAGCAATAATTACTTCCTCAAGGACTAGGATTAGAAGCAGAATAGTAGAAGAGAAAATGTGCTGATAATAGGCTTGACTTGGAAGAACAGATAGTCTGCATAAGCCTTTGTTCCAAAATCAGACTTTATCTGAAACGTTCACACATGGGCTGGGTGAGCAACCATAAGATATATTGCATGAAACAGGAGACTAGATTTAGCGCCTTCAAATGTTCCTTGGCATGCTAAGATTTTAGTGCTAGATGCATACTTTAATTTAAATCTAATAAAACCTATAGGGTTTGTGTGCCTTTACTCCTAAAGAATAATAAAAGTGGTGAAGTTAAAGTAGGTAGGACAATGTTCCCTAGACCACATATCCTTTTGTTGCTTTTTGGTCATTTTTCAGTTAATGTTGACTCTTCATAACCCCATTTGGGGTTTTCTTGGCAAAGATACTGGAGTGGCTTGCCATTTCCTTTTCCAGTTCATTTTACAGATGAAGAACTGAGGCAAACAGGGGTAAATGTCTTGACCAGGTAACTTAGTAAGTGATCTGAAGCCAGATTTGAATTCATGAAGATGAGTCTTCTTGATTCTATGCTGTGTATCTACTGTACCACCTAGCTACTCTCATATATCCTTACAAGGAGTTATTGGATGATATCAATAGGAGAGGACATAGCCAGAGTTACAGATCCAATAACACACCTCAGAACCTAGTCTCTTCACCTAGTCTCTGACAATGGACACACTTCTATTGGCTATGCAATGGAAAGATATTACTACAAAAATACTTGCCATGAAGTAACTCCCCACCAAAGGTTTCACTTTCTGTCTATAACTTCATCCCACTGTAAATTTCTATAAAAGGCCAGTGCTCCTTGGACTATTCATTCTGTGATATTTCTGTGAACAAAGACACTAAAGGATTCCCCACCTAGGAAGAGCTGGTGTGCCCAGGATTAACCAAATGGTGCCTTAGGAACTCCCACCACCCCTTTTGTAGGAGTGAAGAAGATCTGGTCAACAGGAGTTTTGAGTATAAGTACATAATGTTGACTATTTGAAGAGGAAATGGGTAACTACTTGGTAAAGCAAATTGAAGGAAGGAAGGGGTTGATATTGGATAATCTAAAACCAGAATAGTATGGGGACATATGACCACTTTGCTATTCTTGTACAAGATACTTGGTCTCAAGACTGGATGGAATATTCTTCCTCCTCCTGGCTTCCTTCCAGTCCCAGCTAAAATCCCATCTTTTATTAGAAGACTTCACTGCTACCTCTTAATACTAATGCCTTCCTTTACTCTATTAATTCTCTACAATTTATGCTGTGTATATCTTGTTTGCATATAGTTGCTTTTCCTGTGTGTCCCCAATTAGAGTGTCAGCTCTTCAAGCGCAGGGACTATAGTCTGCTTTTCTTTGTATCCCCAACACTTACTACAGTTCTGGCACTTAACAGATGGTTAATAAATTCTTGTTGACTATCTGACTAGTAACTGGTTGGGAATTAATAGGCAAGGCCCATGATACAATAGTTGATCGACAAGTATTTACTGAGTGCAATGTGCTATGAATTATTGTTGTTTTTCAATAGTTTTTCAGTTGTACCAGACTCTGTGACCTCATTTGGGGTTTTCTTGGCAAAGATACTGCAGTGGTTTGCCATTTCCTTCTCCAATGCATTTTTCAGATGAGGAAACTGAGGCAAACAGAGGGTGGTTACTTGCCTAGGGTTACTCTCTAGTAAGTATCTGGCTGGATTTGAACTCAGGAAAATGAGGCTTCCTGACTTTAGGCCCAGCACTCTGTCCTCTAGACCAAATACACGGATACAAATGTCATAACCTCTAGCAAGGGATTTGCTGGTAAAGAAAGCAAAAACACAGACACTTCACCCTTAAGTAATTCATGTTGCAATTGAGATGGTAGATAATGTAAAGAAAAACAACAACAAACCCTGCATGTATAAGATTTGTAGAGTATTAAAAAAAGATATAGAAAAGTAGGCCAACCTGTGACGAGGCTGATGGTGAGTCAGGAGTCAGACTCAGGTCAAAATGTGGAGTATGAGAACAAGGAAAGGGTTCCTATCAATTGCTACTTTTAGCTGGTGACTCGGGATAGTCCAGATAGCATCTCCATGTTGTCAGGGGGTAAAAGCCATCTTGAAAATGGACCTTCGTGAAACCAGGGCCATCCAGGACACCGAACTCTCCCAGGACAGCGCCATCATCCCTTTTAGCCCAGGAAAACTGAGTCTAATATATAGTATGTTATATAGAGTATATACTATACACACATACACACATATAGTAGCTTAGGGAGGAAACTCAAACATCTTTTTTTTTTTTAAAGCAATTGAGGTTAAGTAACTTGCTCAAGGTTACATGGCTAGTCATTATTTGTGTGTGGGTGCTCATTTTATGAGGCTGGATCCGATCTTGGGTCATCCCAACTCTGAGGCTGGCACTCTTACTCACTGCGCCACCTAGCCGCCCCAAAACTCAAACATCCTAATATCTCAAACCATAATAATAACTTACATTTGTATAAAGCTTTACAATATATAGTGCACTTTTATTGTCATTATTTCATTTGATCCTCATGATACTCCCATGAAATATTATTCTCATTTTTAGTTGGGAAAAAAAGTGGAGAACTAGCAACTTGCTAAAGGTCATAGCAGGTGAGTGACAGCCCAAAGGACAGGATCTTCAAATATACTGCATCCCTCTCTTACCTATCTGACAGCCCCTTTATATCATCTCCCACATGAGACATGTAGGAGAATTTTTTAAAATAAAAAATTAAAGTAATAAAGCTTACATTTTTATACTAGTTAATATGTTAACTTGTTTCACTTAATTGGACTTTGTTACAAGGAATTGCTCTAGTTGGTGTGATTGGGTTTCAGAGGTTTGAAAAAGGGTCGAAAAGGGTAAAAAAGAATTAAAACATTTTAGAAATCATTCATTAAACCAGAAAGTTCAATCATTTCTGTAGGTCACCACACAATTAGAATAGGACTCAATGAGGGACAAGTACTCAAAAGATGTAGACTTTAAAAAATTTAAGAATGATTAAAGATCAAATTACATATATTTTCTGATAAACCTTCATTTGTGCTCATTTCAGTGGATTAACAACTTCAAAAGAATCAGTCATCTTCCATTCCTCAATTATTTCTTTTTTATCAATTCCAGTGTCTCTAGCTGTCCTAACAATTCTTTCCTGCTCCTAAATCCAAACTTTCTCCATGTTCATGGCATCCTCATAATCAAAATATATATCAACATCCTGTCCTGTGTTAAATTCCATATCAACTGAGTTAAATAACATCACGGATAATGGCAGTTGCTTCCTAGATGATTCAGAGGCCATCCAGTCCATCTCAGAATCCCTCTGTAATATACCCAGCAAATTGGCCATCCAGCCTTTGCTTGAAACCCTTTAGAAAAAACAAAGCCGATGCTTGAAGCAATCTATTCTGTTTTTGGATAGCATTGACAAAATATGAAATTTTCCTTCCACTGAGTCAAAGCAAATCCAGTTTCGCTTTTAAACAAGTCTATCAAACCCCTAATCTCTCCAAAGTACTCTTCTATTCAGTCCAAACACCCTCAGATTGCTTCTGATTATTTACACTTACGCGCGCACCCCCCACCCCCTCGAGCACTCCCCCACACCCCTCACACCTTCCCCCGCCCCCCACACCCCTCCTATGTATTTGTCTCTTTGCCCACCACCTTCACTCTAGACTTTGCACAAAAGCCTCACTTCTTCCCTTGGGTATTTCTTGAAAATCTCACTTAAGTAGACAGGTGTAAAGCAGTGCTTTCTTTTCTTACCTCTGACTTTCAGGAGATGCCATCTACACCCAAATTAAACTTCCAGAACATTTTACTTGTCACCATTTACTTGTCACATTCCATTTCTAATCCACGTATCTTCTCCAAGTATGCCTGGCCGTTCTTTTATACATTTGCCCCCATCAACACTTTTGCTTTATCTTCTAAATTCTTTTTACGTGTTGTGTGCAACAGGCAGGAAAACGGGGGCCTTTAATAAACACTTACAGGTGCGAATGATTCCAGGTGGGGGGCTTCTCATTTATCTTCCAGGCCAGCATTAGCTGAAGAGGCAAGAAGAGGAAAGTGGGAAGGCCCCTGGGGACTTCAAATGCAGATGCCTCAAAAGTTTTCACACCCTTCCCTCCTACAGGCAATTCAGTCTTTAATGAATGTGGACTCTCACTCAAAAGAAATAGCCTAACTTAACCTTCGTTCTGCCTTAGCTCACTCCTCTGGAGACAAAACAGTTTCAGTCTGTTCCCAAGCCCTGCAGGTGGACTCCTGTGAGTCCAGTATTCTGCCGGCCTCCTTCAACGATTGTTTCTATCTGTCCCTCAGCAGAGGAGAAACTGTGTACCTTCATGGTCGGAAGGGCACACACTCCAGACTCTTACTAGGGAGGACGCAGTCTCCTTACCTTCCTACCACTTCTTGGCCCCAGGCACCACTGCCCGGAGAAATAGAGCAGGAGGGGAGGAGTCCTCTCAATTAGAACCACACCTGATCTCTCCTTTTGGACTTTTTTTCTTTTGGAGGGGGAGGAGGTAGCGTTGTAAGGAGTTTGAGAGATGCCACTGTTGCCCCTCCCCCACTTCCCAAAGGTACCTCTTCCTTCCCACTGCCCCCAGGCCCTGCCCTATGGGGAGTTTAGGCTTTGTCTCGCCCCCTGATCCCCCGTGCTAGGTGCTAGTCCCACACCTGCCCACACGGCTCCAGGGCTTCATTAGGAGCCTCCTCTGAAGCTCTGGGGCACAGAGGCAAAGAGGAGAGAGACTAGGTGAGGGAAGCCTCGGATTATGGAGCCAACTGCAGGAACAGCCAAGGAGCCCCGGGGTGAGCAAGGTGGGGACAGGGGCGTGTAAGGATGAGGGGAAGTGGGTGGGAGCGAGGGGGAAGCTGGAAAGAAAAGAGTGGGAATTGGCGAACTCGGTACAAGTGACCAGGAACCGGAGGACCTCCCAGGCCATCGGGAAGAAGAAACCCCTTTTGGTATTCGCTAGGGCCCAAGGAGGTGACTATGCCCAGGGAGGTGAATGGGGTGGAGAGACTGGGACAGCACATTTCCTTTGAATATTTCTATCCACAAGTGGCACAGGACCCAATTACTTAGCAGAGCTAGTCTGGCTTCGAGTAGGGCTCATTTTCCCTTTCCTTGGGATCCTTTCATATCCTTATCTCTCCACCTGACCATTTCTCTCATCTCTTCTCTTTCCCCAATCATAACCTCTCTGTGTAATGAAAGATTCCCTATAAAGATTTGGAGATTCAAAGAGGGATAAATATTCCCAGGGTAGAGCCACCTTCTTAAATGAGCTCTTGACTCATCTTGTGAAGTTAGCAGAGATACAGGCCAGAGGGCTGAAAAAGAGAATCAAACTGTGGGGTCAGAGAGGGAGGAGTTCTTCTGGCGCCTGGTACCTGCTGTCCAACATGCCCAGAGTGAGGAGCTACTACTGTCCTTTATTGTCACAGTGGGAGGGAAGGGGAGTCACAGAAAGCTTCCAGGGAGCTGACTGGAGCTGACATCTGTGTGGGAAATGAGTCGCAGAAACTCCCAGAGCTGGTGGGTGGACACATTACCCAACTGGGAGAGGTAGAACTGGAGAAGAAGGTTTACCCTCTGGTCCCATAGACACAGAATGACCTTGATACCCCAAGACCATCAGAGCAGGTCTCACCTCATGGGACTGGTGGGGCGCCAGACCCAGGTGCTACCACCCAACCCTTGGTGCAGTGTGGAACAGACAAAGGGGCCTGCCATTTGACAGCCCTGCTCAGTACAACTGCAGCAGGGGAGAGCAGCCAGAATGTTACCAGGAAGAAGGAGCCCCCAAACACACCTCCACAAGTCCGGAAAAAGACGCGCACCCTTTACCGTACAGGTGAGTCCAAATAGATTTTTCTTCTTCAGGGGCTAAGAAATCTTAATTTCACTTTATTTGGAGTTGGGCAAGCCTAGATCAAGAGGGTAACTGTAAGGGACCTGGTCACTTTGTGACCTAACCTTTCCTGTCTCTAGACTCCAAGAAATTCCAATGCCCCTTCACTACCATAGGTGAGAGGAGTGGGCCCTTTCAGCAGACGTTAAATTTTAAGGGAATAGGAAATGCCATTCTGATAGTGGGAGGGTCAGGACATTGAATACATCTATGGACACAGAAGGGGATCATCCTAACCTTATAAGCTGATTCAAGTAAGTTTCCATTTCTTCCAAGGCCAGATCAGACAATTGTATATGGTCAATAGTGTCTCAGACAGCCTCAAAAACTAGGGCACTAGCCTGAGAATTGGGAGACCTGTATTCTACATCCAGTTTTGTCATTAACTAGTTGTATAACTTTATAAGTCACTTATATGCCTGTAACACATGTGACAAGTTAATCTTTTATGTCTGGGCCTCAGTTTCCTTAGTGGCAAAATAAATGGTTTGGACTTAATTACCTCTATAGGGCCCCTTTCACTCCCCAAGTCCTATGATTCTCTCCTTCTCAGATTCATTGATTCTCAGCCCAGTATGGATCTCCCTTTCTTTTCCCAGACCAGTTAAAAGAGCTGGAGAAGATGTTTCAGGAAGACCACTACCCTGACAGTGACAAACGCAAGGAGATTGCCTTGGCTATTGGAGTCACACCCCAGCGCATCATGGTGAGGGACGGTAGAGAAGAATCCGCTCATCTGATAAAGCTAGCAAGGGGAGAGGGGTAGGAGTTGTTTCTACAACAGAGTAGACGCATACTTTAGGTTTGGGTAAACCTCAGATAGGGTTCTGTCTCTTAGCATTTTCTCTATTTTCTTGCGTTTCTGTATGTTTTTGTCTGGTTGTGTCTTGCTCTCCGTGCCTTCCTCTGCCAGGTGTGGTTCCAGAACCGAAGAGCCAAGTGGAGGAAAGTAGAGAGACTGGCCAAGGGAAACAAGAGCAGTGTGGGAGCTCCCGTCCCCCCCACTGCCCCCTCAGACAGTCACCATGGGTAAGAGTTCTGTCACTTCTGGATGAAGTAAGGACTCTCCTCCCTTGTACTGGGGAGCTGAGCCTAGACCTGGAAATCGAGGCTTTAATTATTCATCTGTTCTGCCCTCAGCTCTGCCCCTGAGCTCCCATCCCCTCAACCCATAGTCATGGAGCCAGGAAACTTCACTAGTGAGCTGGTGCCTCCACCTGCCACTTTTCCTCCGGGTGAGTTACCTTCTTGCAGAAAGGGGATCATGAGGTCTAAGAAGCGAATTTATATCTGGGGTGGTTGGCAATGCATGAGAAGTCCTTCCCCAAAGCACTACTCCATGTGAAAATATGATCATGGGTAGCCCAGAATGGTCATCCATTGCAGCCCCATCACTTAAGTCCCCTTGCATCTCAGCAACCCCAAATACATTTATCATTCCCTTACCTTTGTACATCTGAGTTTTTTCTCCTTAGAGTCTAACCTACTACTGACATGTGACCAACCAGTGGCTCTGAGTCAACACAATGATGAGGCTCAAAAGGGAGAGGTAGCTCCTCTCCTCCTTAGCCCCCCACCTGTCCGAAGGGCCAGCCTTCCCTTGACCTTGGGCCCTGTTCACACCCCGCACCTGGTACCCCTTCTGCTGGAAACACCCAGTAGTGGTTTTAGCCATAAGGATGGCTCCTATGGATCTTGGGAAACAAGGTATGAGGGATATTGGAAAACAAGTGGGTTTTTTAAATGGTGTAAGAGAAGGATGCTATGAACCCCGAGACAGAGCAAATGGTACCTAGAGACTAAGCAAAAGCTTCTAAATCATTAAGTCTCATGATATGCAAATATTCAAAGTTGGGGAAGAATGAAGGAAATATGATAAGGGAAGAGCCACTCTATAGAAAGAGCCATGAAATAAAGAATGAAATCACTGCAGGGTAGAAGTAGAGAAAGAAGGTGGGGGTCAGGCTAGAAAAAGTACTTTAGTGCTAAGAATCTTGATCACAAAAGAAAGGCCTGAGGTCAAGTCCTAGCTCTAATATTTACTAGCTTTTTGGCCAGGGACAAAGCCTTTACAGAATCAAGCTCCCCATTTGTAAAAGAGGGATAATGATATTTATCTTCTTGACAGAGTTGTTATAGGGAAAGAAAGCACTAAGCTGCTATGTTAAAGTTGGTCATTTCTAGTGTTTCCATTGTCATTATTTTCATGTAATCAATTGAGGAATATTAGCCTGACACATTCCCCTTCTTGTTTCCCCAGCATTAACCCACCAAATGCTTACAACTATTCTGAGCAAATGGAACCCCAGTATCATCATCAAGGCAACCAGTCCAGAGCCTTCCAGCTCTCCCACTATCCCCAGCACCAGCTCTTCCATCAGTCCCAACACCACCTGCCCCAATTCCATCCTTTCCCCTTTCCTCTCCCCAGCACACTGACTCCTCCACCACCAGGAGACTCTAGTGCTGCTCTCCTTGCATTTGCCTATGGCCGTGATGGAGAGACCTCATCAGGGTTGTTCTCGGGCACTCCAGTGGGGCAGCTTCTGTTGCAGCAGCCTACTGGGAGCTTGGGTGAGTGAGAGGGATGGGAAGAAATGATAGAATTTGGAAGCAGAACTAGGAGAAATTAGGAATAAAGAAGAGTAGAAATCATGAAACAGGAAGATAAGGCTCGGGATAAAGAGGGGGGAGATAAGGGCTTGGGATAAAGAGGGGAGTCTTTAGGAGGCCATTTTCCTTTTCCCTAATAGTCTTCCCAGGGGTGGCTAAGTAGTTAAGAGTCCTATACTTGGAGTCAGATGATCTCAGTTTGAATTTTACCTTGGATATTAGCTGTGTAACCTCTGTTTACTTCAGTTTTCTCATCTATAAAGTGGAAATAAAAAAAAACACCTATAATAACAATCTTAGAAGGTGGTTATGAGGACCAAATGAGAATGTCCGTAAAGTTCTTTATAAAACTTATTATTGTCACACTTTGCTGACGCTTAGGCTGTCCTTTTCCTTTTCTTCCCCCATAAGATTGTGTAGACCCTAATCAGATGTCAATTACACAAACATCCATTTTTCTGTTATCTTTCATGTCAAACCTTGGCCATGATGTTCCTCCCTGGGATTTAGAATGATCGGTAGAGTTGTTCCATACCCCGCTCCCCCTCCCCCAAGGGTCATCTTCTGTCCTTTCTAGATCTTTGGTCTATAATAATGTACAGCCTATTTCTTGTTCTGACTTATATCAGGGTTTTCAGAGCTTTGGGTTTCTAAGGGCAAGGGCTCATCATTGATGGAGTTCATAGTATTGTGGGCATATGTAATTGCAGACTAGGTCTCTAACCCAGTAATTACAACTAGACCTTTTTCCAGAGGACATATTTAAACTAAGAGGTTCATGTGGCCAGGCTGTCTGACCCATTTCTGAACGTTTGGATACCTTTAGGTCCACTCACAGCCCTGCAACCTATCCCTTGGAATGATCCCTGTTTACGAGAGCTTTCATTCCCGGGTTCACTCTGCTCCCAGAACTTTGGGCACCACTCTGGAGGAGGGAGCTACTTACCTGACCTGGCTGCCCAGATCTTGGAGAGGCAGCCTTCACCAGGCTTCATGCAGCTTCTTGGAGGGTCTAAAACAGGCACTGAATTACTTGATGAGACTCAGGAGGAATTGTCTTCTAGCACTCAGGAGCAATTGTCATTGCCTGAGGAGGTCAGAGATGGAGTCAAGAACACTCACCTCCCCAAAATTACTATTGATGGAGATGGTAAGTAAGATAATATTTTTGGGATGAAGGGAAAGTTCTTTTTACCTCACTGGGAGAAAGACTCATAGCATTTCAGAGTTGGCAAGGACTTCAGCACCCTTCTAATCTGATAGCCCTGAGAGAATCTCCCCTATAAAACCTCAACTAGGTGATCATCTACCATTTCTTAAATATTTCCATTGAGGGGGAATCTTCTGCCTCTTAGGCTAGTGATTCTATCCTGAGATAGCTCTCAAAGTGTTAAGACAAAACTCTAGACTGCCCTGGAGGATCTAAATATATTTATGCTTGAGTGGGTCTGATGGTACAGGGTATTGAGGAAAGATATTTAAAGAAGAGGGATTGAAGCTGGGATAAAACATACCATTACTTCTCTCCCCCCCACCCCTGCTTGTGTACAGGTATTCCAGAGAAGAATGAAAACTGAGAGGAAAAAAGAAGAGGTTTTCCTTGCCTGACTTGTGGACTTTATATGTTGAGCTATTTCTATGTTTTGCTTCTGAGAAGAGTTGATCCCGGACCCCTGACTTAAAAAATAAAGTTATCTAAACTAGGATTCCTTTCTTTGATTATATTCCCCTCCCCAAACCTAATCCGTGAAACTCATCCAAGTTAAGGAATAGGAGCTTATTTCCAATGAGCCTAAAATTTGTTTAGAGCTGCCCAGTTACAAGTTATTTTTAAGATTTCCCTTGTTGGCCTGGAGCTTGGCATCTTTTCAAGACGCTTTTGCCTATTTGTCTGTGTTTGAGGAAAAGCCTATGATTGTAGGACTCGACCTCAAGTCTGCCAATGAAACGATACTATTGATACTTATGAGACACTTGGAATGGGGCACGAGATTTGCCTATGTTACATTTCAGAGACACAAAATAGATTTGGGGGCTTCTTCCCTGTTTGTTGTGTCCCTGGTTCCTACTGATAATAATCCTTAGGAGAATCAAAAGAATCACTATTTCTTAGCATCACAATTTGATTTTCTAAAAGATCTTTGCAGGGCAGGGAAATACTGGGGGCATCTCTCCTAGAGAATTGGTCATAATCTCTGGGCATTAGAGACTTTCTTCCCCCAACTCTTTAATACTCACTTCCCTAAACTAGAAGTGGCTAGAAGTGTCTCTATCATTGACTACAATAATATAAGACTTCAATGATCTGGACTGCTGCACCTAAGTTCACAGGCCTTGTTGGACCTTCACAAGGTTTTCTATTAGGCTTGGTGCCATCAGGAGGGGAAGGGATATTTAGTTCTTGGCATGGGAAAAGGAACAACAGCAAATGAGGGATGATTCAAAATGGGATGATGAGTACTTTTTTGCCTCACCTCTGTCAGAGAGAAAGGGCAAAGAAACTGGGTTTAAACCTAGGAGGGTCCCTGTCCTATAGGCAAATTTTGCTCTTCTTTCCCTTTTCCTGGGCAAAATAACTCCCCCTTCTCTATGTTAGGCGAGGTTGGAGTGGCTTCCCCCTACCATTAAGAGGGAGAATAGTGCCACTTAAACTGTGGTGGTGGGATGAGGGGGAACAGATTATAGCAAGCTGACCTCATTGGCTCTTAACATCTATTCTTCTCAGTTTTGTTTCTCAGATATCTATACCTTGTTTGGACTTGAAAATCCCTATCTTAGGACCTCCAAATTCATAGGAGGTTATGGTTCTTTGGTTTTAGATAGAAATGTGTGCCTGGGAAAGGATGCTAGCAGATTTCCTTAGCTCAAATTACAGCTCTGTCATTTGCTAGCTATGTGGTATTGGGTAAGTGACAAAGACTCTTGGCTTGACCATCCTTATCTGTAAAATGAAGTGGTTGAACTGATGTCCCTACCTTTCTAAAGCTAAAGAAAACAATAAGAAAAGAAGGGCAATGGGAAGGAGAAATGATTTAAGAGAAGAGAGGAAAGGAGCAGAGAAGAATAAGAGAGATGGATGATTGAGAGAATTAGGAGTCCAGTTTATGAGATAAGGGAGACTTAATAGCAAAAAGGAAACTGGAAGATGGACAATCACAAATATTGAATGAACACACATATACCTACACAAAAGGAAGAAAGGCATGGTTGTGACATGGAATAGAAGAGGAAAAAGAAATGAGAGAGAACAGAAAAATGTGAGACAATGGAATAGTGGCACAAAAGGGAATAGGACAATGAGCATGAGCAGAAATAGGAAGACTGTGATAAAGGGAAATGTACTTGAATAGCTGTTTGTCATTCGTTCTCGAAGAGGACCATGACATCTGGATGTGATGCCATGACAGGCAAGTGAATTGCATTTAAATGAGGGAGGGCTGTGTAGCATCTCCAGCCTCACTTTCTAATCCAGAATCATCTGGGTCCAGTGGCCAGATATGGATCAGGACAATTGTAGATGGCCCAGGATGCAGTGGGGGTACTTGAACAGTTAATATGACAACAGAACCAGAAAGAGTTGTGACTGAAAAGAGGTATTAAGATAATTGTCAGGATTACAGGGAAAGGGATGTGAATGAAACAAAAGACTGCTTAGTAGCACTCAGGTTACAAAATGCTTTCAAAATTTCTTAACCCATTTGATCCTCATAATCAAAGAGCATGTAGAACAGGTAACCTCATTTTACAGATATGGAATCAACCAGTTATGTGATTTATGACAAGAGGCTTAACCTTTCTCATTGTCGAAATGGTGAACATTGCCTTCTGACTTCAAATTCACTGGTTTTCTAATCTCACCAAAGAACAGAAAGAAAAACCTGATAACAGGATGAGATGAGCATCTAAATAAATAATTGTGGGATGGTACCACAGAAATCAAAGTACTACAGAAATTTCAAAGATGTTCTTGAAAGAGAGGAAAAAGTGACCATACAAAGGTAGAGGGGGAAAAGTACAAATAGAAACTAAGAGCTATGAAACTAGCTGAATGTGAGAGGGGCAAATGGGGAAAAATGCTGAGTTAAAGTGAAAATTTAGTATTAGAAAAAATTGCAAGGAAAATGAAGGTGAGTATGATCCTAATCGGAAGAGGTTGAGCAAGAAAATGGAGGTGTCTGAACTAAAAACTGAGAGGGCCATAGGTCATGAGAATTCTCTAGTTCACCCAGTTCAAAAAAAGGTATATAAACTAAAAATAGTGTTTGCAAATGGCTTATTTTGCCATGGATTATCCACCAAGAGTGATGGGGATAGTGAATAATTAATATAATAGAGAATCTAACCCAATGAGACAGTTTCTCCTCCTTCTTCTCTCTTTCCCACCACACTTTGATCAGGATAAGAGCTTTGACCTACTCCATTTCCAACCAGGCCCATTTCACCCTTCCTTAGGTAACCTGATAATCCTCTGATCCAAAGGGCTCACACCAAATTGGCTTAACCCACTACAGTTCAGAGCTCCTAAGCTCAAGAGGTCCAACAGCCTCAACCTTCTTGGTAGTAGGGATAACAGGTGTATACCGCTGTCCTGCTGACTTGGAATGATCTCTTATGAAGAAGTCAACCTAAGAAACATAATAGGAAATTTTCTTGGGGGCAGGGAGGCAGTGTGATTAGAGGGGGGCGGGGGATTGTGGCTAATGAATCATTCAAGGTTACTATGATCTTACAGGAAGTTGAATTGCTGATGAGAACTGAGGTGTAACTATACTGGGAGAAAATGATTACAGGACTTGGTCCTAACCAGAAGTCAGACAACATATTCACTACCCAAGGATATTGCCCAAGGCTCTCTTGTGATCCCGTTCCTTTTCTTTTCCCACTATACTGTCTCATCTGGTGATATTATCACCTCCCAAGGATTCAATTATTATCACCTCTTCAATTGCATATTGGACACATGGAACTGGAAGTTCAATGGGTATTTCAAACTCAACATATTCAAAAGATATTTCATTATCTTTCTACCTTAAACCATCTCCACTTTCAAACTTCGCTTTCATTGTTGAGGGCACCATATTATCTTCTCTATCACCCAAGCCTACAATCTTGGTGTTACCCTTGGCTCCTTATTCTTTTTTACATATCCAATTTATTGCCAAATCCTATTGTTTTTATCTGCACAACTTTTGTATGTGCTCCCTTCTTGGCAACTATACAGTCACAATCTCAATTCAGACCCTCATTACCTCTCTCCTGGCTTACTTCAAGAGCTTTCTAACTGATCTCCCTGTTTCAAGTATATCCCTATCCTAATCCTCTGCCACTCAGCTGCTGAGGTGATATTTTTCCTAAATAGAGCTGATCCCATTCCACCCCTCACCCCCTTTTCATTAGCTCCATTGGCTTCCTTTGACTTTGAGGATCAAATTTAAACTCCTTTGTCATTAAAAAATACACACATGTGCATACTATATGACAATATAAACAAGAAACTCATCCATTGTGAGGGGGAGGGAGACATGTCAGGGAGGAAATACTCTCACACCTTTGGGGTTCAGGTGACAAATTTATATGGCCTAGGAATGGGCTTGGTTGAGAACAGGTGATTGGCACCAAATTGGGAGGAGGCATTCCTAATCAGACCTAGGTATTATGGAGAAGCTCTGAGGGTCATTTATCAATAGTAGACTAGGGTAAGCATTTAGTTTCTTTAACGGAACCAAAAACCGAGGGAGGATCTAAATGAACTATCTAAAACAGGAGAAAAGAATGACTTAAGTTCCATGAGGCTGGTCAAGTTTCATTCAAACAAAAGCTTGAGAGCATTATCTCTCTGATACAAAATTAAAGGTGGGTCAGAATGGTGGGAAAGTGCAAACTTCATCTGTTTATGCCAATAAGCTTTAGGGACATCAGGATCACTTACCCTATGACTCCAGATTGGAGTCTTATCATTATAACTAAAAACTAAAACATCAAACAATATAAAGTTTATAATTATCACGCCTTTGCATTGGATATTACTTTTGCCTAAAATGCTCTACCTCCCCACCTCTGCCTTTCTGTTTCCCTGGCTTTCTTTAAGATGCAGCTCAAACACCACCTCCTGCTGGAGGGTTTTTCTCCCAGGTACTCTCCAGCTACTAATGCCTTTGTCTTTCAGATTATTTTCATATATGCTGATTTTTTAAAAATAATTATTTGTTTTCTCCACCATTGAAATGTATTCTCCTTGAGAATAGGAACTGTTTTGACATATGTGTATATATATATATGTATATATATGTGTATATATATGCATATGTATACATATACACGTATACATACATACATACATATACGTGTGTGTGTGTGTGTGTGTGTGTGTGTGTGTGTGTGTGTGTGTGTGTGTATAATCTGTAGCACTTAGCACAGTGGCTGGAGTTAGTAAAACTTTAACAAATGGAAAGTTTGACCTGGACTAATTCAGAAATTTTTTCCTCTTCTTAACAAGGTGCCAAAAGGCATCTCCACATTATTAGAAAGACTCCAAATCAAAGGTTCCATTGCCCTATATATTCTTGAAGTTGAACTCATCAAGAGAACTCCTTTGATCAACCCTTTACAATTGTTCAACTCCTTGAGATGAAGGTATATGTAACATTTATCTTTGCTCCTCTCTCCCCACATCCATCCCTAGCACAGTGGCTTGCACATGGTAAATATTTAAGAAGTACTTCTTGAATTAAAATGTCAAGCAATCAGAAATGTTTTTTTAAAAAAACCAACAATACAGAGATAAATTGTTTTTTAAGTTATTTATTTTGGAAAGTTTTAAAGTAGAGGCTAAGTTACTGCCTGTCTGTCATAAATGTTGTAGCTATGATTCCTATAGGGGGTGAGAAATTGGATTATGTGACCTCTAAGTTCCCTTCCAACTCTAAAATTCTGTGGCTGTAAATTAGCAAAGGAGATTCGGCCTTTCCAGGTCAGAATTTTATTACTTTTGGCCAAAGGCTATTGTGGAACTCACAGAGCAAAGAACAAGTACAAAGCAATTTAAAAACAAGTTTAAAGATTAAGACAGTACAAAGCCAGGGTGAATTTCAGAGTGGAAAAAAAACCCAGGTAGCATTTCAGTTAGTTTCATAAAAGGAGCCAGACCAATGCATTAGTGTCATTTTGACTATGGTGCCTAAAAAACAGGAAGGAATAACTTCTGTCTTTACTCTTCTATTGAAATTCATCTTTTAAAGGTCACTAATGGATTCCTTATCACTGAGACTTCTCCTTCATCCCTTTACATGTCTTTTTTTGATATGTTTGACCACTTGTTTTCCCTTCAAAACTTTTTGATGTTCACAAAATGAACATTACCAGCAATGTAGGTAGAGAGCCAACTTCAGAATTAGAAAGACTTGGATTTAAGGCTAATCTCTGACATGTACTGACTGTGTTCCTGAGAAATAAGTATTAAGCACTTCATTTCCCAGGCAACTAACTATAAGAAACAAAGTTACACAGCAGGAACATGCAGATCAGCATTGGTTCCTCATCAGGAGTGCCCTACACCTATGAAATCATAAATCTAGTTTAAAAAAAATGGAACCTAGGTTATTCTTACCTTCTCTCTACCTCTCTAACCTCTCCTTATAAGAACAGAATCATATTTCTAGAGCTACCAATTACTACTAATGAGAGAAATAAAAATTGGAGCAATTACAAGACTCTACTTTATGCCCATCAGACTGACAAAGATGACACAAAAGAAAAATAATATCTGTTGGAAGGGCTATGGGAAAACAAGCACATTGAGGCATTGTTGGTAGACCTGTGAATAGACCTTTCCATTCAAGGAAGCAATTTGGTGTAAACAGTGAGTCAATTTGAGTTATTCCACTGCTAATTCTATACCAAAAAGAGTTATTCCACTGTTAATTCTATACCAAAAAGTGTTCCAAGAAATAAGGAAAGGTCCTAGATGTGCCAAAATAATTATAGCAGGCTCTTTTTGTTGTAGCAATAAAACACCTAGAAACTAAGGGAATATCTATAGATTAATCAATGGCTGAACAAATTGTGTTATATGAAGGTAATGGAATATTCTTGCACTATAAGATATGAGGAAATATATGATTTCAAAGAATCATGGAAAAATGTGTGAAATGATACAAAATAAAATAAGCAGAACCAGGAGGACAATTTATAATATAACATCAATATTATAAAAATGAACAATTTCAAAAACTTTCATAAACTGATAAAGACTAGAAAGACAAATAACTTTGAAAACTGTAAAAATGATGATCAATACAATGACCACCCATTTTTCAAGAGGACAGATGTAACATGTCATCTACCTCTTTACATGTGATATATTTAAATTGTAGAGAGTGTGTATATATACATGCATATATAATATATGTGTTCATATACATACATACACACACGTATATATCTTTTTTATGTAGTCCATGAAGGAACATCTATATTTGTTAAAAGGAATTTGTTTTTCTTTTTCATTTTTTTTGTCAGTGGGATAGAGGATCAGAGGGAGAGAAAATAAATTTCTGTTCATAAAAATAAACATAATTGAAAAATAAAGAAGGGTGGCCTATAAAGAATGAAAGAAAGAATTCAAATAGAAAAAGTAATGATGGAGGTTCTTAGAAGAAACACCATGTACAACATTTCTTTTTTTTCCCCGCCTATAGGAGAGTGAGTGAGTGTGTGTGTGTGTGTGTGTGTGTGTGTGTGTGTGTGTGTACTAAATTATAGCGGGGAAAGAAGAAAGAAGATATAGGGGAAGACATGGCATACTCTAATCAATTTAAAGGTTAACAATGAAGGGAAATAACTACTGTATCTTCTAAGCAAGAAAAGGTCTTATAGGAGAATTCCTAATGGCAAAAAGAGAGAATGAAACAGGACAAAAGAGAGGGGAAAATTTTCAATTCAGTAACAGAAGAATACTGCCATTGAGAGGGGTTGAGATTTGATAAAGGGAGATAGGGACCTTATAATGGGTATAATCTTTAGGGATTTGTTGCTTTAGAGGCCACTTCTCTGAGAAAGTGTTGTTTCTCCATGGACAACAAACATCTTGCCTTTGGAGAAGGGGAATTAGAACTCTTCAGGACAAATGACACCCAGAAGAGTGGGAGGGCATGGACCCAGAGAGGTCCACAAGAGGATATTTTGTGGAAAGTTGGAGGGAAACGATCATGGAAAGATCAAGGGGTAATAATGAACAATAATCAGGGACTTTGGAAAATTCCTGCTGTGGAGCAATACTTGTGTTCTCTCTCCTAGGGCAATTGACATTTCTAAGAGTGAGGCAACAGAAACAGGGGCAGAGGGAAAGATCTACAAGACAATAATTGACACTTTAAGAGAGGCATACCAAAATAGATGCCTTAGAAGTTTTAATTCCATGAGTAATATAGAGACTAAGGAAGGAAAAAAATCATTATTGGGGCCATGACTCAAAGAATGAAAGTCTAGAATAGACAGAAATGGGAGAGAAATAATGAAAAGAATGGGGTCATTCTTAGAAAAAAATGTAGAAGGAGTTGAGAGAAAAAGGAGGAAGAATTAGATAAATAGATTTTAAAAACAAAGTATAGTGAATTAAGTTAAGAAATGTGAATTTTAACCATGGATAGCAAAAGTGAATTAAGTTAAAAAAATTCCAAAACTAGGGAAAACAAGAGATATGAAGCTAGGGTTGGGTTAAAGGTAAATAGAAGGGAATCTTTAGGAATGCAATAATTGCTTTAAAATAAATTAAGAAGAAAATAATGTAAGAGACAAAGATTTAAAATAAATTAAGAAGAAATGCTTTAAAATAAATTAAGAAGAAAATAATCTAAGAGACAAAGTTATTTAAAGGGCAGGTAACCTGATTCAGAAATAAAATAATATTAAAGACAAATGGAAAAAATATATAAACCAAACTCTAATAGCTTTACATGTGAATGCATTAAACAATCCAATAAAGAGAAAAAAGATAGATTGGATGGGAAAGCAAAACGACATGATATTTCACATACATGAAATACACATGAAAAAAAAAGATATGTACAGAATAAAAATGAGAAGCAAGAATAAAATTTACTGTTTCAAAGTTTAGAAAAGAGTTGCAATCATGTTATCAAATAAAGCAAAACCAAACATTCAAAATATAAAAAGGGATAATCAAGGTAATTTATTATGCTGATAGGAACCATGGATAGCAAATCAATATGAATATTAAATGTAGATGCCTCAAGTGCCTTACTACTATCTAAATTTATAAAGAAAAAAATAACTGAATTATGAGAATACACAGACAATATTACAATAGTGATGGGAGATTGTAATGTCCCTCTCCCAATATTAGACAAAACTAACAGTATGTTAAACAAAGGGAAAAAGATAGAATTGTATAAATTGCTATAGAAACTGGAACTAAAAGACTCATAGCATCTTCTAAATGGATCTGCAAAAGAATATAAGAATTTCTCAGTGACCATACAGAAATTTTATAAAACTTGATCATGTATGAGGGCATAGAAATATTCCAAATATTCAATAAAAGATAGAAATAGCAAACATGCTTCAAGGAATATAAAAACCATAGATCCAAATGCACACAACAATGAAACCCTAAATAATGACTAGGGAAAAGAACTCACAGAAACAATAGTATAAAGAATATAAATATATATTTATAAAATATAAAAGAAAATGATACTGATAAAAAATATCAAAATTTCTGGGGTGACACTAAAGCAATCTTCAAGGAAAAAAAGTATGTCCCTAGAAACTTATATGTAGAAAATAGAAAAAATTATATGTTTTTAAAAATTAAGAAGTCATCAAATACAGAAGTCTAAAATAAACAAAAAAGAGGATATATCAAAAATTATAAAAGTAAAGGATAAATTAGAAAAAAATAATTCTAACAGTAGTAAACATAGTATTCTGGTGTTTGAGAAACCCAAAGATCTAAGTTTTGGGGATAAGAACTTACTATTTGTCAAAAAAACTTCTAGGAAAACTTTAAAGAGTTTGGCAGAAACTAGGTATAGAACAACATCTCACACCATATACCAAGATAAGGTCAAAATGGGTACATGATTTAGACATAAAGGGTTATATCATAAGCACATTGTGGGAGCATGAGATAGTTTACCTGTCAGATCTATGGAGATGGGAAGAATTTATGATCAAACAAGAGATAGAGAGCATTAGAGCATATAAAATGGATAATTGTCATTACATTGAATTAAAAAAGGATTTGCACAAACAAAAACAGTGCATCCAAGATTAGAAGGATAGTAGAAAACTAGGGGTAGGGGAGTCTCTGATAAAGATCTTATTTTTCAAATACAGAGAAAATTGAGTCAAATTTACAAGTCATTCCCCAACTGATAAAAGGTCAAAGGATATGAATTGACAGTTTTCAGAAGAAGAACTCATAGTTCATAAGAAAAAAAGTGCTCTAAATCACTATTGATTCAAGTAATGTGAATTAAAACAACTCTGAGGTACAAGTCTGATCTCACACCTATCAGATTGACTAATATGGCAGCAAAGGAAAATGATGAATAATGGAGAGGATGTTGGGAAATTGGGACCCAAATATACTGTTACTTGAGTTGTGAACTGATCCAACCATTCTTGAGAGCAACTTGGTACTATGCCCAAAGGCTATAAAAATGTGCATAACACCTTAATCCAGTAGCAATGCCAGTACTAAGCCTGTAACCAAAAGAGAAGAAAGAAAAGGAACCAATATGTACAAAAATATTTATTGCTGTTCTTTTCTCTGGTGGCAAAGAATTGGAATTTGAGGGGATGCCAATCAATTGGGGAAAGACTGAACAAACTGTGGTGTATAATTGTGATGGAATTCTACTGTATATAAGAAATGATGGGGGCAAAGTCAAGATGGCAGAGTTTCGTATGGTTCCCGCTCCCACCTCCTCCAATTCATGTAAAAAATGACTCTAAACAAACTTTGGAGCTACAGAACCCACAAAATGACAGAGAGAAGCTAATTTCCCACTGAAGACAGCCTGGCAAGGCAGCAGGAAGGTACTGGCACAACGCTCTGGGAGCCGAGCCCAGTCCTGTGTGAGCCTGAGGTTTTAGCCTCAGGGTGGCCACAGCCAGCCCCTGGCTGGAGAGACTTCAGATCACCAGCAGCTGTGGCAGTTCCCAGAATTATCAACCCATAGATACTAAGGACGAAGTAAGAGGTCAGTGTAGTGTGGACATTGGGAGCTGGGAATTCAGGAGTGTGGTCCAGCCTTTACCCCCTGGAAGGAGAAGTGACTGAGGCATGGCAGCTGTGTAGCCACCATCACATGGCTGCTTCACAGCTCCTAGCCTGAAGATTGTAGGGGGACCAAGCAACCAGTCTGAAGGATAATTGCTCTTGCTTTAACCTGCTTGGATCTGGAATGCAGTCTGGGTGGAAATCCTGGGGTGTGTGACCAGCTTACCAGAGCATATGGAGGCTTCAGAGAGGGTGCCCAACTGATAGCTCGAGCAGCTGTGAAAACCCCAGCAATTTGGGACAAAGATCCCCTTTCTGGTAGCAGAGTTCTCCTGTGACAAAAAGCTCAAATGTCAAGTAATTGAGTGACAACATGAGTAAGCAAAGGAAGGAAAGCAAACAGAGCAACCCAACTTTACACTCCTGTTTTGGGGACAAAAAGGATGAAAGCATGGAACAGGAGGAAGACAACAAAGTAAGAACTCTTGCACCAAAAGCTTCCAAGAAAAATATGAGCTGGTTACAGGCTATAGAGAAGCTTAAAAAGGATCTTGAAAACCAAATAAGAGAAGTGGAGGAAAAATTGGTAATGGAAAAGAGAATGATTCAAGAAAATTATGAAATTAGAGTCAACAACATGACTGGAGAAAATAACACCTTAAAAAATAGACTAACCCAGATGGCAAAAGAGGTTTATAAAGGCAATGAGGAGAAGAATGCCTTGAAATGCTGAATTTGCCAGATGGAAAAAGAATCTCAAAAGCTCACTGAAGAGAATCATGCCTTCAGAATTAGATTGAAGCAAATGGAAACTAGTGACTTTATGAGAAATCAAGATGCTGTTAAAACAGATCCAAAAAAATGAAAAAATAGAAGGCAATGTAAAATATCTCATTGGAAAAAAACACTGACCTGGAAAATAGATCCAGGAGAGATAATTTAAAAATTATTAGACTACCTGAAAGCCACAATCAAAAAAAGAACTTAGAAATCATCCTTCAAGAAATTTTCAAGAAAAAAATTACCCTGATGTTTTAGAACCAGAGGGCAAAATAGAGGTTGAAAGAATCCACTGATCACCTCCTGAAAAAGATCCCAAAAAGAAAACACTTAGGCATATTATAGCCAGTTTCCAGAGTTCCCAGATCAAGGAGAAAATATTACAAGCATCCAGGAAGAAACAATTTGAATACTGTGGAAACACAATTAGGATAACACAGTAGCTGGCATCTTCTACACTGAGGGACTGAAGGGCTTGGAATATGATATTCCAGAGGTCAAAGGAGCTGGGATTAAAACCAAGAATCACCTACTCAGCAAAATTAAGTATCATGTTCCAGGGGAAAATATGGTCATTCAATAGAATAGAGGACTTTCAAGTGTTCTTGATGGAAATACCAGAGTTGAATAGAAAATCTGACATTCAGACACAAGAAGCAAGAGAAGCATGAGAAATTAAACAGGGAAAACAAATCATAAGGAACTTATTAAAGTTGAACTATTTACATTCCTACATGGAAAAATGATAATTGTAACTTTTGAAACTTTTCTCAGTATGAGAATAGTTGAAGGGAATAGACATATATATGTCTACATAGGAGGGTATATGGGCATATGAATACATATGTGAGTTTGTGCATATATGTGTACAGGTATACATAGATAGAAGGCAGAGGACCAACCTAATAGGAAGGGATGATACTTAAAAGGTGAAATTAAGAATTGAGAGAGGTATATAATGAAAAGAGATGGGAAGAGACAAAATGGGGTAAATTATCCCATATAGAAGAGGCAAGGGGAAACTGTTACAATGGAGGGGAAGAACAGGAAGGCAAAAGGGAATGAGAATCTTATTCTCATTGAATTTGGTTTAGGGAGAGAATGACATACACACTTTTGAAAAGGGACAGCATCAAAGTGGAGAATAGAACAAGTGGGGGTGGGATAGAATGGAGGGAAATATGGTCAATCTTTCACAATATATCCACTATGGAAATATTTTACATAGCTACACATGTACAACCTATATTGAATTTTTATCTTCCCAGTAAGGGTGGGTGATGAGGGAGGAAGGGAAAGAATCTGGAATTCAAAGTGTTAAAATCAAATATTTAAATAAATAAATAATTATTATTTTACATGTAACTGGGAAATAAGATATATAGGCACTGGGGCATAGAGATCCATCATGCCCTACTGGAAAGTCAGAGGGGGGATGGGAGAAGATATGGGAAAGAGAAGATTGGAGGAGGGGACATTCAGTAGAATTGCTGTTTTGGAGTGGTCTGTAGGGGGAAAATGGGGAGAAAATTTATCACTTAAAATCTTGTGGAAATTAATGACGTAAACTAAAAAATAAAAAAAAGAATAAAAAAGGAAATAAAAGAAGAAAAAAAAAAGAAATGATGAGCAGGATTCTTTCAGAAAAAACTGAGAAGGCTTCCATAAACTGATGAAAAGTGAAGTGAGGGTAGAAACAGCTAATCCAAGCCACTCTGCCCCCAGATTCCCCACAAACTATGTAAAAGGGGACTCTGAACAACTTCTGGAGCCCAGAACCCACAGAACAACAAAGAGAAGCTTACCTCCCGCTGAGGACAGCCCAGCAGCCCTGCAGGAAGGACCAGCGCAGTGCTCTGGGAGCCGGCAGTGCGCAACTCGCAGAGCGCAGGAAGTGTAGCCGAGCTGAGCCCAGGTCCGCCTGAGCCGAGGTTTTAGCCCCAGGGTGGCAGGGCCAGCAGCCGGCTGGAGGAACCCCAGAACACCAGCAGCTGTGGCGACTCCAGAATTATCAACATAGACATGCCTAGGACAAAGTAAGAGGTTAGTGTCCTATGGACTTTGGGACCTGTTTTTGGGGGAATGCATTGGCTCCCTCCCCTGGGGGCTAGAAGCCACTGAGGAGACACGCCATTTTGTAGTTTTCAGAGGCAGCTCCAGCTCTTGGCCTGCAATTAATTGTAGGGAGATCCAGCGATCAGTCTTGGGGGGTAATCGCTCTTGCTTTAACCTCCCTGGATCTGGATTGTGATCTAGGGTGGAAGTCGTGGGTGGGTTTACAGCTTGCCAGAAATGGAAGCTGCCCCCCACACGTTCGGGACGAAAATTCCTCTATCTGGCCTTAAAGCCATAGTGTGGCAACAAGCCCAAAAGTCAAGTAATTAAGTGGCAACATGCCAAGGCAAAGGAAACAGAAAAATGCAACCCTAGACTCCTATTTTGGGGGCATAGAGCGGGAAAAGGACTGTGAGGTCAGAAGTCCTGCTCCAAAAGCCCCAGGGGAAAACATGAGCAGGGTGCAGGCCATAGAGGACCTTAAGAAGGACTTTTAAAATCAAATAAGAGAAGTGGAGGAAAAATTGGAAAGAGAAATGAGAAGGATGCAGGAAAAGTATGAAATGAGGGTCAACAGCCTGACTGATGAAAACAACACCTTAAAAAATAGACTAACTCAAATGGCAAAGGAGGCCCAAAAGGGCAATGAGGAGAAGAATGCCTTAAAAAGTCGAATTTGCCAGATGGAAAAAGAATCTCAAAAGTTCACTGAGGAGATTCATTCATTCAGAGTTAGACTGGAGCAAATGGAAGCTAATGACTTTATGAGAATTCAAGATGCTGTTAAGCAGATCCAAACAAATGAAAGATTAGAAGGCAATGTGAAATATCTCATGGGAAAAACCACTGACCTGGAAAATAGATCCAGGAGAGACAATTTAAAAATTATTGGACTACCTGAAAGCCATGATCAAGAAAGAACCTAGAAATCACCCTTCAAGAAATTCTCAAGGAAAACTGCCCTGATGTTTTAGATCCAGAGGGTAAAATAGAGGTTGAAAGAATCCACCGATCACCTCCTGAAAAAGATCCCAAAAAGAAAACTCCCAGGAATATTATAGCCAGGTTCCAGAATCCCCAGATCAAGGAGAAAATACTACAAGCAGCCAGGAAGAAACAATTTCAATATTGTGGAAACACAATCAGAATAGCCCAGGACCTGGCAGCTTCTACACTGAGGGATCGAAGGGAATGGAATATGATATTCCAGAGGGCAAAAGAACTGGGAATGAACCCAAGGGTCACCTACCCAGCAAAACTGAGTATTTTGTTTCAGGGGAAAATATGGTCATTCAGTGGAATAGAGGACTTTCAAGCATTCTTGAGGAAAAAACCAGAATTGAATAGAAAATTTGACATCCAGACACAAGAAGGAAGAGATGCCTGAGAAGGTAATCAGGGAAAAGAAATCAAAAGGAACTTATCAAAGTTGAACTATTTACATTCCTATATGGAAAAGCAATAACTGTGACTGATGATATCTTTCTCACTATGAAAATAATGGAAGAAGGGGGTGTGGTCATATGAATACATATGTGAATGTGTGTGTATATGGTTACAGTTATATATGGATAGAGGGCATAGGTTGAATTTGTTGGGAAGGGAGAATACTCAAGGGATGAAATTATGAGGTGAGAGAGGAAAGTGGCAAGAGGAGATGGGGAGAGACAGGGTAGGGTAAACTATCTCATGTAGAAGAAGCAAGGGGAAGTGGTTGCAAGGGAGGGGGAGAATAGGAAGGGAAAAAAAAGGCAAATCCACATTCTCATTGAATTTGGTTCAGGGAGAGAATGACATACATACTAAATGGGATATCTCAACCTGCAGCAGAATAGGGGGAAGGGGGATGAGAGGAGGGATGATTGATGGGAGGGCATCCTTGGGGGGAGGGGAGGTTGGAAGTACCCACTATAGAAGAGGGACAGGATCATGTAGGGAATGGACCAGGTGGGGGGTGGGATGAGTGGGAGGGAATTATAAGCAGCCTTGTACAATATATCTACTATGATAATGTTTTGCATAGCTAGACATGTACAACATATACTGAATTACTTATCTCCCCAGAGGGAATGGGTGACAAGGGAGGAAGGAAATGGATCTGAAATTCGAGGTCTTAAGATTAAATGTTTCAAATATATATAAATACTATTATTAATACTCTTTTGCTTATAATTGGGAGATAAGATGTGCAGGCATTGGGACACAAAGATTCACCTTCTTCTAATGGAAAAGTCGTAGGGGGTATGGGAGAAGGTATGGGAGAGAGCAGATTGGAGGAAGCGATATCTTGTAGGACTGCTATTCTGGGAGGTTGGGTAGGGGAATAACAGGGGGGAAATGATTGTAACACAAAATCTGGTGGAAATGAATGATGTAAAACAGAAGTTAATAAAGCATTTGTTTAAAAAGAAAAAAATAATGAAGTGAGAAGAACAAGAAGAACATTGTACACAGTATTACAGTATTGTGAGATTCTTAGCTGTGAGTGACTTAGCTATTCTCAGCAATCTAAGAAAATTCTGTAGTATTCATGATGAAAAATTCTATTCACTTCCAGAGAAAGAACTGTTGGAACCTGAATGAAGATAAAAAAAATACTTTTTTGAAAAAACAAACTTTATTTTCATGGTTTTTTTTTTGTCTGTGCTTTCTTTTACAACATGTCTGATAAGGAAATATGTTTTTCAAGATTGCACATGAAAAACCTCTATCATAGTGCTTGCTTTCTCAATGAGGTGGGAGGGGAGGAAGGGAGAAAGGGAATTTGGAACTCAAAATTTTTTTAAAATTATGTTAAAATTATTTTCCCATGTAAGTGGAAAATAAGAAAAGAAAAAAGAAAAAAAGTTGTTGATATCTACTCACTGTATATTTTCAAGTGAAGGTCAAATGACCACATGATCTATCACCAAATAGTGAAAACTGGGTGTGGCAATGTTGTTACTGGGAAAAGTGAAATTAAAACCAGAATTCATAAAAGAGGTAAAGAGTCACAATATATTTTACTAAAAGGCAGATGACCAAGTTTACCAATTGCCAATTTCCAGTTTTAAATATATATCCACCTAATATTTCTCTAGTAAAATTCATAAAAGAAAATCTCAGTCTTGGAAGAGGAAATAACTGAAAAATCAATCATGGTAAGAAATTTCACCATGATCACCATCCACCTGTTAGGATTGGATAAAACAAATGAAAAATTAAGAAGGAAATTATAAAGTTGAACAGGGCAGGGTAGCAGCTCGGCTTAATAATTATGTAGAGATAATATTGGAAAAGAAAAAGAGCTTATATATTTCTGTCAGTAAAAATAGGATGCACACACACACATGTACATGATTACTCACTGACCATGAAAAGGATATAGATTATAATTAAAGCAGAGGTTACTTGTTCGTGTGAATAATAATAAGATATTTTTTATGGAAATAATGATGCAAAGAAACTTTTAAATATTATTAAAGACTGGGTAAAAGAAAAAAATAAAAACCATAGGTCATATTGGAGAGACATTACATATTAAATTTTATGGGCTATAGTCTAAACAGTCTAGGAACAAAACTGTATAGTGCTAAATGTCCATATTAGTAACCAAGAGAAAGAGAAAAATAACAAAATGGTTCTGTACTTTAAAAAATAAGGCAACAGAAAAATGAAAAGATAACTAACCAAAGTCAGAACAGAAATCAACATAACTAAAAAATAAGAAAATTATCAAAATGATAAATCAAAGAGTTATTGTTTGAAATAACTAGCAAAATTGGGGGAAATGTATGTCTTATCAAAAAAAAAGAAGAAAGCCATCCCTCAATTCTCAAAATTAGAATTGAGAAGGGAGAGATCAAAATGAAGTAAAATACATGTAATAATAAATTTAAAAATCTAGAAGTAGATGAACCTCTCTAGAAATATAGCAAAATTAACAAAATCAGAATTACATAATCTTAAAGGCGTTTTGTAAAATAAAACATCAGTTGTATTAAAGGACTGCATTACAAACACGACACTTGGCCCAGATGTATCCATGAGAAAAATTTTTCTGAAAATCTTTCCAAATAATGCCCATGATATATGAAATGTTTTATAGCATAAAGCTACTTAATCCTTTCTAATAGGTAAATGTGATATATATAACTCTAAAACTACAAAGGCAAAGGGGGAAAGGAAAGTTATGGATTAATAGCATTAAATTTATAGAGCCGTAATTAGGAAACATTCATGCCTAGGACAACTACCACACATTATAACTAAATAAGAGAGTTGTCAAAAAATTATCAAGCACTTACCTTGTGCAAGGCACTGTGCTAATTGCTTCAGGTATAAAGGAAACTAAAACAGGGTTGCTTCCCTTGAGGAGTTCTCATTCTAATGGGGGAGAGATGTAGGCAACTATTTGCATACAAGTTATATACAGGATAAAAAGGAGGTTATCTTCTAGGACAAAATTCTGGAGCATGGAAACATGGAATACATGGCTTTCACTGATAAGTAAATGAAAAAGGCTTCACATCAGTTTAATTCAACAAACATTTATGAAATATCTACTGTAGGCAAACTTAGTAAGAGCCTGTTCACCTCTGAAAGAATGTTTGGAAATAAGCTATTAATTTTCTTATCTTGGAATTAATTTGTTTAAGCATGTTATTGTTATTAAAACTTTTGTTTTTCTAAATTTGGACTTCACTAGCATGCTTAGAATATTGCATAACGACAACAGGCCAGTTTAATGCGCTCTTGGCCAATCTGGACACTTTCTTTTTTTTTTCTTTTCATTTCAATGGCTGTCATCTCTATGTGTCATCCATTACAAGTAATCAGATCATAAGCACTTTGATAAATGATCTCTAGGTTCCATCTCTGATACCCTTAGAATTTCTTTACAATGTCCCAGATACCTCCTCATCCTGGAAGCTCACCCTACCCCTGAACTTCACCTATTGGAAGTGTCCATTACCCCTTTGTCCTCTTCCACTAATTGATTAGTTCCTCCAAGAACCTTCATTTTAAGAAGAATTATCAGGATAGCCATTCTTCTCTAGGCCACACTTTTGATTCTCCCAGATCTTCTCTACAACCTCCCTCCATACCTTTATCTCTCCTAACCTCCCTTTTCAACTCCCTTCTATGTATTGTTTTCCCTCATTAAATATAAGCTTCTTGAGGGCAAGGACTATCACTCAGCTTTTATTTTTATTCTCACTGCTTATGCCATAGTAAGCACTGATTAAATGCTTATTGACTTGGCTTGAAGCACACAGAATCAGAAAGTACACGAAGTCTGCAGATGATAAGAAGAACAGGCTAATAACACCCAAGATGGAGGAGATACAACTGAATTAGAACCAGAAATGCTAGAGACAATGGAAAGTGAAAGGTGTAAGCTGCTGAGTGTCAGGGAGTGCTTGGGAAAGCATCCTGTAAAGAATGAAAAGTCTGAGATACATAGTTTCTGGATATTTCATAATCAATCTATTAATTATGGCTAGCAAATAATCAATAAACTGTGATCAGTTGCCCTCTTGGAAACCAGATATGAATCATGAGGGCCACTGAATGTTTAAATACCCTGACAGACAGATGGAAATAAATTCTTATGAGTTAACTATTAAAGAGAAAATGAATATTATAAAAAGAGGTACATTTGTTCTACCTCATGACTGATCAAGTCACTCCTGGACAAAGAGACTCATCTCTACCTAGACTACTCCCACCTTGGCAATCTAGACAAAAGTATCTATTCTCCACTGAGTCCTACCTGCAGAACACAATGGGTTGGAATTCACCTTTTAATCAGAATTATCCTTTCCCAGTTGGGGGTCCCACTCCAGCTTGAGGAGAATGTTGACTGAATCTCCTCATCAGCCCTGTCCTTCATGAAGACTGGGCTTTGCATGAAAGGGGTAAAACCCTGGATTCCCCCATATTAATTGGTTATTAAAATCATTTCTCTCAATCTCCTTCAGAAGAGTCATGATGTACCATAAGAGGTATCAGGTTTTGAGGAGGAGGAGGGACATTATTTTACCTGGAATTTCTTAGGAACCTGTATGTTTCAGAGAATATAGTGGGAAGCATGAGGAGTTGCTGTTATGTTCTCAATAGGGATGGGGGAGATTGCTGAGCTTCTGATTTGACCTTTAGAGGGTTTTTACCTCTAAGTTCCTATAATTCCATTTTCTAATAGGCAAGTCATAAAACCATGGGTCCATACCTGCTGAATTTTAATATGAACCAGACTATTGTTTTATCCTTGCTAACTACATAACATTGGACAAATCACTTAGTCTCTCTGGGCCTCTGTTTCTTCATCTATAAAATGAGGACATTGCAACTGTTTTTTCATTTTTTAAAAAATTTTTTTTAAAAATCTTTTTTTTTTTGGTGGGGGAAGGTAGGGCAATTGGGGTTAAGTGACTTTCCCCAAGGTCACATGGCTAGTTTTTGTACTAAGTGTCTGAGGCCAGATTTGAACTCAGGTTCTCCTGACTCCAGGGCCGATTCTCTCTTCACTGTGCCACCTAGCAGCCCAGGACGTTGCAATTGTTAATTGCTGAGTCATTTCTATTATTAATTTATGAGTTTATGATCTAAGGTTAAGCAAACCTTCCAGTTCTGCCAATCATCAATTAGAACCCTGAGGGTTGAGAAGAGATAAGTAGGAATGGTCCTCATTTGACTCTTGGGGTCTCTGGATCTGGAATAAACCTTGGAATGATATATGGAGCATGGAATGCTTCATGGAGAATGGAATGAACCATGACCACCAAGGAGCAGATACCCAGGAATACCTCTAATGATAGCCAATCATCAAAGCAGAAGGACCCAAGGATTTTTTGTTTCCTAGATTGCATATTTCAAAATCATGAGGCTAGCTATGCCTATAAAAACAAAATATCTAGAGTATAGATGTAGAAGAAATTCATTTAGAAGGAATTTGTTTGTAATATGTGTAAAATTCTCCAGATGGGATAGAAGGGAGGAAAACAAGCTCAGGTTTGCCCTATGGACTTTAATATCCCATTAGGAAGCCAGAATTCTAGTACTCACCATTCTAGTAACTTGTATGACTGGGCAAGTTGCAGTACTGCTTAGTCTTAGTTTCCTCATCAATTCTACAATGAGAAGGGTCAACTACATGATTTCTAAAGTCCCTATCAGCTCTGATATTTTATGATTCTATAATTCATTGAGACTCACTAAAGTTGGTTTTTCTAACAAAGGCATGCCAGTTCCTCTGATCTTTTGAATCATATTTGGGACTTGTCTTCTTGGGCTCTAGTCTCACACTTCAAATCAACATTTCATCCCTGAAGGTAACAGTGATTTATGAAATAGCCCCTTAGGCATTCGAGGGGAGTAGCTATTAATTTGTCAAATAAGAAGGTAGAATGAGTTCATAACATTTTCACAAAATCATAACATTTCAATTTATAAGGGACCTTTTAAGTGATGTAGTCTAACCCCTTCATTTTACAAAGGAGGAAAATGAGGTTCATGAAGATTATGAGACTTGCTTAAGGTCACACAGATAATAAGTAAGAGAGCTGGATTCTAACCAAGGACTTTTAACTCCAGATATAACATTCTCAGGACCTGTCCTTGTTTACTTAAGTATGAGATGAATGATGAATAGAAACTATACCAGAAGAAAATGGACTAAAGAAACTGGGGAAGTTTAGCCTGGAGAGGAGACCATGATAACTGCAATTATTTAAAGGGCTGTCATAGGGAAGGGAGGTTAGGATTATTTTTGCTTGGTCAAAGAGTGCAAAACTAAGAGCAATAGATATCAGTTGTAGGAAAGCAGATTTAGGGTTGATGTAGGAAAAAGTTCCCCCCAAATTAGGGCTATTGGAACCAGAAAGAATACCTGGGGTTGGTAGGGGAGTTGGCACTGATGTTCTTCAAAAGAAAGCTTCTAGAGATTTTCCTTGCCAGGTTATAGAGAAGATTTTAGTTAGATATGTATTAGACTAAATGACCATTGATGTGCCTTTCAACTCTGATTGTGACTCCACAAAGATGGAGGATGGAGCCAAGATGGTGTAGTAAAAGCAGGGACTTGCTTGAGCTCTCCCCTAAAACCCTGTAGGTACCTATAAAAATGATTAAACAAATTCTAGAGCAGCAGAATCCATAAAATGACAGAGTGAAAGAAATTTCTAACCCAAGACAAACTGGAAGGTCAACAGGAAAAGCCTGTTGCACCAGTGTGAGAGAGGAGCACAGATCAGTGTTGGCCACCAGCAGACACTGGGCCCCCCCAGTAAACCTGGGGCAGGTCTGAAGGGACTGAATCACTGGCAACTATATGGGCTTCAGGCTTCTCAACCCACAAACGCCAAAGATAGGTCATCAGGAAAGATCTGTCAGAACTGAGTGAGAAAGCATGGTCTGGCCCTAGTCCCAGGGTGGTAGCAATGGCAATGGCAGAGGAAGCAGTGGCAGTGGCTGCTTCTGGAGCTCTCAGCCCACAGACAGCAGGGGCATCAAGCAGCTCATCAGAGGGGAATTGCAAGGATCTCTTTGCTGGTGCCGAGGAAGGATTCTCTGGCTTTGCCTGTGCTTCTATCTGGGTAGCAGTCCTGGGTGGTAGTCCTTGGGTGAGGAGGAGTGCTGGTGTGATGGAGTTTGTGGTGATGGTGGAGATGGAATCGTCCTCCCAGTTCTGGGGCAGAAAAGAGTGCTTGAGGTCGCTCACAGATGAGAGCACAGGCCAGGAGACGAGTAAACACCTCTCCTTTGATCATACCACCTTGGAAGAACTGAAAATTTATAGGTTCCTAGAAGTATCTCTGAAAATAGCTGCACAAAAACATTGAAGCTTGGGACAGTACCCCTTCAACATTGGAAGCAGGGTTCTACCTTAAAAAAAGAGCTAAAAAGCAAAGTAACTGGCTGGGAAAAATGAGCAAACAGCATTAAAAAAAAAAAACCTCAGACCATAAAATCTTACTTTGGGGACAAAGATCAGATGATAACAAAGTCAAAGCTCCTATATCCAAAGCCTCCAAGAAAAATATGAATTGGTTGTAGGCCTTGGAAGAGCTTAAAAGGGATTTTGAAAATCAAGTAAGAGAGGTAGAGGAGAGATTAGAGGGAGAAATAGGAGTGATGCAAGAAAAAAAGTCAACAGTTTGCTAATGGAGGTCTAAAGAAAAAATACTAAAGATAGTCTATAACAGGGTGGTTTCTAGGCCAGTGTCCAAGTTTCCAATGACTAGGAAATGAAGATGGAGGCCAGATAAGAAGTGATAAGTTTCAGAACTGCTAGTCAGGAAGTGACTGACTGTTATGCCCAAAATTATGTAGTCAGTAAGTGGTGAAACAGGAACTAAAATTTAGTTCTCTCCTGGTCCACTGCTGTTTCTTTCTTTTTTTTTTTTTTTTTGCTTTTTGGAGGGCAATTGGGGTTAAGTAACTTGCCAAAGGTCACACGGCTAGGTTTTTGTTTGTGTGTGCGTTAAATGTCCGAGGCCAGATCTGAACTCAGGTCCTCCTGACTCCAGGGCCAACACTCTACTCACTGCGCCACCTAGCCGCCCCATCCACTGCTGTTTCACTACAAAACATAAATACTCAGCATCTTTCACAAGAGGCAGCATGATGTAGGAAGAGAACATTGGTCTAGGAGTTAAATAACTTGAGTTCTAGTTCCTGCCATTCTACTCCCTTCCTCTGTAATCTTAAGGAAGGCACATAAACTCTCTGGGTCTCAGTTTTCCCAACTGTGACTTGATAGTAGTAGACTATGTGATCACCAAGGTCCCTCCTGACTGACAATTCACAAATTCATGAATTATCCACATGGTGGTAGAACTAGGAGATGTGTCTTAGTAGCAAAAGTAGGAACAAATTGCAAGGAAGGAAGGTTATCAGAAAGTTATCAATATATCAGATATATTGAGATATCAAAGAGAATGGAAGACTGAAAAAAACAAACAAAAAAGCATGAGATTTAGCAATTAGAGGGGCAGTGGAAATAGTATAGAACATAGTCTCTTTGGATCAGAGATTTAGAATTAGAAGGGACTTGAGGGATCATTTAGGATCCATATTTTAGTACAATGACTTGGAAAACCACAAATTAACATTATCTTTGTAGTATTGTATTTTTATTTATTTTGTTAAATTTTCCCGGTTACATTTTAATCTGGTTTGGGTGGAAGTTTTTCAGATCCTTGAAGCCACAAGTCTGATACCTCTCCAAGTCCAACTACTTTGTTCTATGGATGAGGGCCAGGGAAGGGAATTACCCAGGGTTACACAGGAAGTAAGCAACACTGCTTAAATTGGGTACCAGACCCTCTACCTCCAAATCGCATGGTCTTTCCACTGTATAATTCTCTAGAGCAGGAGGAACCAGAGGTATGTACTGAATTGTAGGGAATGAGGGAGAGAGAGAGAGTTGATGACTTGTAAGTGGAAGAAGCAAAATAGCTTTTCCTAGAGAGTGAATCCCACACAACTTTGTTATTTCCTCCTTTGGAAATTTAATTCTTTGGCCTGGACAATAAGGAATTTCCTGTTGCCCAAATGGTTAGAGCTATAACTGGATAAAATATGCTATTTTCCTTTCATAACCTTAGAGTCATTCTGAAATCTTCCCTCTCTCTCACCCTCACATCCAGTCATTTGCCAAGGTCTTTGGATCCTACTGACGAAAGATCTCTCACAACACCCTTTTCTTTATTCATACAGCCACCAAATTACTTCAGGCTTTCCTCACCCATGCCTGGACTCTTGCACTAAAGAATAACATGAATGAATGGAAAAGGCTGTATTAAGTGATTATCATATTTTAAGTACTGTGCTAAGCACAGACAATACAAATACAAGAGTGAGACTGTCCCTAATGTTGAAGAGTTTACATTCCAACTGGGGGAGTATGTCCTCTTGCCACCATGTTCTTCCCAGTCTAATGCTTTCACACAAAAGATCAAAATAATCTTTCCAAGGCACATGTTTGATTATCTTATTACTCTTCTTAAAAAGCTTCAGTGGCTGTCTATTACCTCTTCAGCAAAAACAAACAAAAACTAACATGCATCTTGCCATTTAAAACTTTCTGTTATCTTGTTCTAACCCATCACTCTAGTCTTATTCTATATTACTCTTCTTCATGTCTCCTACATTCCAGATAAATGGGAATCCTCACTGCACTCCAAGCTTCGCATTCCATATCCTGCCTCTGCATTCATGAAGGTTGGAAAAACTAAAGCATGAAGGATGGGAGAACAAAGACTTATGTAGGGACCATGTGAAAACCACCTTCATAAGAATGTCAGGCCTGATTAGAGTCTCAGAGAAGCTATGAGGAAATGCAAGCAGATATTAGATGAGGAAGGTTTGAAGATCATGATTTAGAGTTTGTATTTGATGTTGAGATGGGTCAATGGGTTTACAAGAGGTTTGGAGGAGAATCTGTGTTATGGCAGCACCATGGCACCTCAACATGATGAAGTATCTAATATCTTCATGTATTCTCTTTATGTCTTCATGTATTTTTTTCCCGATTTCTTCCTCGGATCAAAGAAGAGAGCCCAGACTTAAAACTACAGCCAACTTTGAATCCTCTATGCACTTAATCTCAAAAATTCAATTAGTTGCTAAGTCATGCTAATGGTATCTCTCTTATTTCTTAAATTCTCTTTTCCATTTCCATTGTACTCTTCCTATTTTATATCTTTTTTACCTTTTGCCTAAACTATTATACTAGCTACCTAAGAGATCTCCTTGCTGCAATCTCATTTATATAAACATACTCCTGCTTAGAACACAGGAAGAAAGAATCTAGCAACATCTTAGGAATGAGAGAGGAAAAAGGAATGTATCACTGGCAGAACTTGAATCCAGGTCTTCCTTGACTCCAAGTTAGGTTCAACAAGAATTCCAAGATTATGAACTTCATTTTCCCCCTTATTTAAATTACATTAGAAATAAATTTCTCTAGGTAACCTCCCTGGATTAACCCAACCCACTCTTTCTCTTGGCAAAATATACAATATCTTACTTCCCTCAGACAACCCATTCCCTGGTTCCACCTTGAACTAAGAGATTATTCTGTGTGCACGCTAACATCTGTGAGAAATTAATTCTAGGATTATATGTTTAGGACTGGATGGGGTCTTATATGCTATTTAGTCCAGTCCTTTTTTTTTTGTTTGTTTGTGTGTGTTAAGTGTCTGAGGCCGGATCTGAACTCAGGACCTTCTGATTCCAGGGCCGTTGCTCTACTCACTGCATCGCCTAGCCACCCCCTAGTCCAGTCCTTTCATTTTACATATATATATCATCTGGAGAAACTGTAGCTCATAAGCATAATTACATCCCTGGGTAATCCAGTCAACAACTATTCACTTACCAGTAGGTCCAGACCTTCATAGAAATTGAGTTCGGGGATCTCATCACCATATGGCCCTTTCAGTCATCATTGTACCCTCAATCACTATATACTATCTACTATCTCAAAATGCAAAAAAAAATGGTATCTGTGACATTCTCTATCTTTATACAACTCATTATGATAATAGAGACATAGTCACTGATTTTGAAGAAAGCATTTAACCTGCTCTCTATCTCTATTAAACTAACTTAGTCATGGACTTCATCAGATCTATGGTGATGAGGAAAGAAAAGAGAAGTCTGTCCTGTGTATATGTTGCTGCTCAGACTCCATCATGCTCCCAATTCCATCACAAAATCAGCATTAGCTCCTCTGGCTCATATTAAGGACTAATATTAAAGTTTCATTATATGAAATTACACTAAAATGTATAAAACTAGAGACTGTAGAATATTCATTTCTTGAAATTCACTTGCAGTAAAGATCTATTTTCTATAAGAATAATAGTTCATATTCTAAATCTGATCCATTTTATATTATTTAAATGAATATAAAATGTAAGCCACAATGTTTGAAATAGTATTCATTGATCTAACAGTAGATCTCAGAAAGAAGTTGACAGTTACTAGATTATGGTAATTTTTATTCTCAGAATTCGGGTGTGAATTTCTAGATGATAAGCTATGCAAATCAGATGACTTCATTTTGAATCTGAAATAGCACTGGAAATGAGCAAACATTATTAATCTATCAATGGTGTCATATGGCAGTCAGAAAAAGTAATATTATCTTTTATTTTCAATCTGATTCTGTGATTTCATTGGCATGGGGGTATTTCCAGAGTGGAAAAAATAAATCTGTGTTTTTTCTCTTTGCCATCTTCCTCATGCTTGCAGCCATGAAGGTCAAGCTGTGCAGCTTCAGCAGGTACATGATCTACCTGGGTCATGGGAGGTGCTACGCCCACATGGACGGGAAGCTTTTCCAATTTTTGAATGCAAAATGCGAGTCTGCATTCCTTTCAAAGAGGAACCCCCGACAGATCAATTGGATGTCTTGTATAGAAGAAAGCACAAGAAGGGCCAGTCGGAAGAGATTTAAAAGAAAAGAACTGGCTGGGCTGTTCAATTCCAAAGGGCCATCACTGGGGCTTCTCTTGCTGATATAATGGCCAAGAGGAACCAGAAACCTGAAGCTCGAAAGGCCCAAGGAGAACAAGCCATCAGGGTTGCCAAGGAAGCAAAAAAGGCTAAGCAAGCAACTAAGAAGACAGCTGCATCTGCTGCTAAGGCTCCTACAAAGGCAGCACCTAAACAAAAAATTGTGAAGCCTGTGAAAGTTTCTGCACCCCGAGTTGGTGGAAAATGTTAATTGTATACTAAATTGGATTAAATAAAAGAAAATTTAAAGCAAAAAAAAATAAATCTGTAACTCTGTCATTCTAGAAATGACACTTGGCTACTAAGAGATTAAGTGACTTGTCCATGGTCATGGTTAATGAATAATGGCAGTAGTACTTGGACCCTGATCCTCTTGACTCCAAAGCTGGTCTTCTTTTGGCTACACCATTATTGGGATATTCAGCTTTATTAACAGAAATATGGTATCAAAAATTATGGTAATGATAGGAAAATTTAACTCTGTCCTGGACTGACCATGGATGTTAATGGTTTATCTTTTATTAAATAAAATTTTTTACTGATGTCTTTTGCTTTTACAGTAATTAAATTTCTTACAATGCCCCTCCCTCTGCCCTGTCTCAAAGAGCCATCCTATATAACATTTTAAAACAAAAAACATGAAAAGAGAAAAATAGCAAAACCAATCAGTACACTGAAAATGTCTGAAAATTTGTGCAATGTTCCATATTTATGGACCTCCCACCTCTGCAAAGGAATGGGGCAGGGAGTATTTTTTGGAACAGCTCATATTTAAATGAAGTATGCTAATTTGTTTCCTTAAAACAACCTTGAGAAGTAGATACTACAAGTATTTCTATCTTTTCACAAATGAGAAAACAACCTCAGAGATGTTAAGTGGCTTGGCCATAGTTACATAGGTCAGAAATTCCAGAACCAAGTGACTATCTCTTGGACTTGTATTCCAGTGTCCTTCATACTTCCCATAGTGCCCTTGTGTCTAGGTTTAGGCATAAGTTTTCAGGAACGACATTGACAGGTCTCATTACACCCAGTGGAGGGTGTTCCACTAATGCCATGATCACTTGAAGGAATGAGGGAAGTTAGAAAACTGAAGACTTAATGGGAGCATGATATTTGCCTTCCAACATGAGAAGGGTTGCTTATGAAAGAAGAATCAGATCTTTTTGCTTAGAAGTAGAATCAGATTTTAGTTCACTACAAGGAAAAAGGTTTTTTTTGACAGCTGATTCAATCCAAAAATAGAAAGGTTGCCTTATAAGGTACTGAGTTTTTATTGCTCAAAGGCTTCAGTAAAGGTTGAATGACCTTTTGTGGGGGATGTTACATGTGGGATTTATACTTTAGGTTGGGGTTGGAATAGATGGTTCTTGAAATCCCTTCCTACTCTTAGGTTCTTTGACTCTATAAAAGTCTGTGCATATAGTGAGGTAGCTCAGTGAATAGAATTCAAAGTTAACTAACCCATCTCCTGAATACTCTTTCTCCTATTTATCTTCCTGCCCAAGGGAATGGGATCTCTGAGCTGGCATCATGAAGGAATGAATTCCCCCTCCGCTATTTCCTCATGGAGTCTTGAACTCTCTAGGACTTGATTCCTCCTTTGGCTGTTTCCTAGTAGTTTTGCCCACTATGGCCAGGACTGAGTGGTGCTTGCTGTCCATGAGGATATGCTCTCTGACTCCAGACTGGACCCCTTTCTGTTCAGTGCAGTTCAATGGCTGGCTAGGGGCCAGACAGGCAGGGTTGGCTTGAACCCCAGTGTGAAAAATCTGTGTCTCTTGCTATCAGGGAGTGACTTTGAATGTAGCCAAGAAACTCAAGTGACTATTGGCTTAAATGTCTGTTGCTATGTAAGCTATCAAGACAATGAGGCAAAACAACTGAATGAGTTTGTGGCAGAAAGTACAAAAGCCCACAAAAGCTTGACTTTCCTGGAAATAAAGCTTCAACCCTTTTGGACTCACTATCAAATTATGAAAAAAAATAGTTATTTTCACATCTGTAAGCCAAGAACAAAAATCTGCCACTTTTGTTGGATTCTTTCCCAATTTTGTGATGAGATGAAAGGATAGAGAAGGAACCTGGAAAAGGGTTGGCATACAAAGGTGGGCAGGACTGTGGACCCTTCTTGAAGATCCCTGTGGAAGGAGTCCCTCTCTATTTCTCTATAACCGTACTTTAATGGAACATATTAAGAATAACTGGTATTGCACATGCCAGTTGGGGCCATCCTGTGGATAAATGACTCCAGTGAAGTTATCTACTCTGTAGAGCTCCTGACTTGGCTCATAATTATCTGAATGTGTATCTCTTGTCCACAGACCCAGGGAAAGAAGTTGGCTTTCTCAGCTGTAGCCTACTCTGTCAGCATGAAGATCAATGACACCAACTTATGTAAGGATGGGGAATCCAATTGCATAGAGGGTGCCGAGAAAATGATGGGGTTAGATGACCTTAAAATTCCAAATACTTCAGCAAAAGCTTGCATCTCTCTCCATGTCTTGTCCCTTGAAGGTGATTGGAGTTTGACAGATGTTAGGGATCAGTACAGTGCCTGGCATAGAGTAGGCACTTAATAAATGTTTATTAATTGATCTAGGAAACTGTGAACAGGAAAAAGCTGAGGAGGGCTAAATTTTGGAGATTTTCTAGGAGGACAAATGAGTTCTCTGGGAAGGAATATGAGAGATTTGATGAAGGACACAGGAGTTCTAGGTGAAAATTCAAGTAGTAAGTCAAAATAGAGGAATATCAGCACTTAGTTGTGTTCTCCCTCTCTGCCCCCAAATAACCCCACCACAGTCTCTGGGTAAGCACTGGACTCTACCTTCCTGAAGGTTTTACCATGAATGTCATGGTGCCAATAGGAGCTGTCTATACTGGTTGAAGGGAATTTTCCTGATACATGCCTATATATACTCCCATAGACCTGGGCTCTCCTTCTCTGCTCTCATTTTCCTTTCTAAAGGCCATTTCCTAAGACAATTAGTTTTTGCTCTGAGTCAGATTCTTTTCTGCATGTGGTTAATCTTTTATATCCAAGAGAGTATTGGGGATGATTTATCTTACCATAGGAGAAGACTTGGGAAAGGAAGTAAGAAGAAACAATATTTTACTTATTTAAAATAATCCTCTTCCTCCTCATGGTAAAGGCCCAGCTTTCTTCTGAAAAAGATACCTAAGAAAGGAATTGTTGCATTATATCCCTGGTCCATTCAGAGCTCCAAGCAGCCCAGGTAAGCTGTCTAACAGTGACTCCATGCCACCCTTTGGGGAAACGCTTTTTTTTTTTTGCCTTTTTTGGAGGGCAATTGGGGTTAAGTAACTTGCCTGAGGTCACATGGCTAGGTTTTTGTTGGTGTGTGCATTAAGTGTCTGAGGCTGCATCCGAACTCAGGTCCTTCTGACTCCAGGGCCCACGCTCTACTCACTGTGCCACCTAGCCGCCCCCTGGGGAAACTTTTTGATATCAATACCAGAAATTAGAGGCATACCCCAAATACTCTAATTTCCCTGAATGACCCTGGCACCTGTGAATTTTCTAAATCTTTATTGAACCTATTTATATATTTTATGCCCCTTGAATTCTTGGGGAAAGGACTCATTATCTACCAACTACTTGTGGGCAGGGAACTGGGTATCCTTGAGTCTCTAATAAATATTCTTGCTTGTGCCTCACTGTAGCATTCCCTTAATTTGTTATGTTAATGTTGTTAATGACAACAGATTGTCATTTGTTCCTTATCCCTAGGTACAGATTGGTTGCCACATAGACAACCTGACCTGGGACCCCAAAGTTACATAGATTAGCTGGGATCATTTGAAGAAGATCATTGAATAAACCAAAGTCAGTAGGTTCCCTTGGGAGAGGTGGTGGTGGTGGTACTGATTTATATGATTGTGTCCAGGGGCAGTAACCTGGGTCCTGTGTCTATCACCATCACTGGGGCAGTGCCTGCCCCTCACTTAAAACTGTTTGGGTGAAAGCTAAAGATAGAGTCATGAGAAAGTAAGGGGAAAGGAAGAGGTTTCTAATCTAATGTTTTCCCCCAAATACTTTATTAACTTCTGGTTTATATCATTCATTTTCACCAGATTTTGAGTTACAATTTTTTCCCTGTTTTTCCCCTACCCACCACCCCAGAATAGCAGTCCCACAGGATATCCCCTCATCCAATCTGCTCTCTCCCATATCTTCTCCCATACCTCCTTTGACTTTTCCATTAGGGCAAGGTGAATCTCTGTGCCCCAATGCCTGCACATCTTATCTCCCAGTTACATGCAAAATAGTATTAATAATAGAATTTATATATATTTGAAACAAGTAATTTTAAAACTTTGTATCCCAGATCCATTCCCTTCATCCCTTGTCACCGACTCCTGCTGGGAAGATAAGCAATTCAGTATATGTTGTACATGTATAGCTATGCAAAACATTACCCTAGTAGATATATTATAAAAGACTGACTATATTATCCTCCCACCCATCCCACCCCCACCTGGTCCATTCCCTACTTTGATCCTGTCCCTTTTCAAAATTGGGTGTCTCCAACCTCCTCTTCCCCCAGCATGCCCTCCCCTCCATCCTCTCCCCTCTCATCCCCCTCCCCCTACTCTTCTACGGGGTGAGATATCCCATTTAGTATGTATGTCATTCTCTCCCTGAGCCAAATTCAATGAGAATATGGTTTTGTGTTTTTGCCTTTCTGTTCTTCCCCTCCCCTGCGATTACTTCCCCTTGCCTCTTCTACATGAGATAGTTTACCCTACCCCGTCTCTCCCCATCTCCTCTTGCCACATTCCTCTCTCACCTCTTAACTTCACCCCTTAAGTATCATTCCTTCCCACCAAATTCAACCTGTGCCCTCTATCCATTCATATATAGATACATATATACACACATTCACATATGTATTCATATGCCCATACACCCTTTTTCAATTATTTTCATACTGAGAATGGTTTCATACTGAGAATGGTTTCATCAGTCACAGTTATTGTTTTTCCATGTAGGAATGTAAATAGGTCAACTTTGATAAGTTCCTTTTGATTTCTTTTCCCTGTTTACCTTCTCAAGTATCTTTTACTTCTCGTGTCTGAATGTCAAATTTTCTATTCAACTCTGTTTTTTCCTCAAGAATGCTTCTCTATTCCACTGAATGACCATATTTTCCACTGAAACAAAATACTCAGTTTTTCTGGGTAGGTAATTCTTGGTTTTAATCCCAGCTCCTTTGACCTCTGGAATATCATATTCCAAGCCATTCAATCCCTCAATGTAGAAGCTTCCAGGCCCTGTGTTATCCTGATTGTGTTTCCACAATATTGAAATTCTTTCTTCCTGGCTGCTTGTAATATTTTCTCCTTGATCTGGGAAATCTGGAACCTGGCTATAATATTCCTAGGAGTTTTGTTTTTGAGATCTTTTTCAGGAGGTGATCAGTGGATTCTTTTAACCTCTATTTTGCCCTCTGGTTCTAAAACGTCAGGACAATTTTTCTTGAGAATTTCTTTTTTTTTTTTTTTTAAGCAATTGGGGTTAAGTAACTTGCTCAAGGTTACACGGCTAGTCATTATTTATGCGTGGGTGCTCATTTTCTGAGGCCGGATCTGATCTCGGGTCATCCAAACTCCGAGGCCGGCGCTCTTACTCACTGCGCCACCTAGCCGCCCCTTTAGGGCAATCGGGGTTAAGTAACTTGCCCAAGGTCACACGGCTAGGTTTTTGTTTGTGCGGATTAAGTGTCGGAGGCCAGCTCCGAACTCAGGTCCTTCTGATTCCAGGGCCGGCGCTCTATTCACTGCGCCACCTAGCCGCCCCTCTTGAGAATTTCTTGAAGGATGATTTCTAGGTTCTTTCTTTGATCATGGCTTTCAGGTAGTCCAATAGTTTTTAAATTATCTCTCCTAGATCTATTTTCCAGGTCAGTTGTTTTTTCCCATGAGATATTTCACATTGTCTTCTATTCTTCCAATTGCTTGGATCTGTTTAACAGCATCTTGATTTCTCATAAAGTCACTAGCTTCCATTTGCTCCAGTCTAATTCTGAAGGAATGATTCTCTTCAGTGAGCTTTTGAGATTCTTTTTCCATCTGGCAAATTTGGCTTTTTAAGGCATTCTTCTCCTCATTTTTTAAGTCTATGTTTTAAGATGTTATTTTCCTCAGTCAGGCTGTTGACTCTTATTTCATACTTTTCCTGAATCCTTCTCATTTCTCTTCCCAATTTTTCTTGCATTTCTATTATTTGGTTTTTAAAATCCTTCTTAAGGTCCTCTATGACCTGTAACCTGCTCGTATTTTCATTTGGGGCTTTTGGTGCAGGATTTCTGACCTCACAGTCCTCCTGTTCCATGCTTTGATCCTCTTTGCCCCCCAAATAGGAGTCTAATGTTGCATTTTCTGTTTATTTTGTTTCCTTTGCCTAGGCATGTTGCCACTTAATTACTTGACTTTTGGGCATGTTGCCACAGTAGGACTCTGCCACCAGACAGGGGAGCTTTCGTCCTAAACATTGGGGTCTTCTCAACTGCTGGAGGTATTAGTTGGGTGCCCTCCCTGAGGCCCCCACACACTCTGGCAAGCTGGACACACACCCCAAGACCTCCACCCCAGACCACAATCCAGGTCCAGGGAGGTTAAAGGGAAAGCAATTATCCCCCCACCCCAGACTGATTGACAGATCCTCCTACAGTTCTCAGGCCAGGAGCTGAAGCTGCAACTGAAGCTGCAAAATGGTGGCTGTGCCACATCTCCTCAGAGTCTTCTAGCCCCCAAGGGAAGAAGCTGACACACTCCCAAATACTGGTCCCAAAGTCCATAGGGCACTAACCTCTCACTTCGTGTTGGAAATTCTGGAAAAGCCACAGCTGCTGGTGTTCTGGGGTTCCTCCAGCTGGCTGCTGGTCTGGCCGCCCTGGGGCTAAATCCTCTGACTCACTCTGTCCTGGGCTTGGCTCCCAGAATGCTGTGCTGGCTGCTCCCTGCCCTCAGCAGGAGGTTAGCTTCTCTGTGTCATTCTGTGGGTGCTGGAGCTCCAAAGGTTGTTCTGAGTCTCCCTTTTACATAATGTTGAAGTGGTGTGGGCTGGAGTGCCATGGAAGTGCTGTTTCTACTCTGCCATTTTGGCTCCTATAATGTAATTTTTCAAGGACTTGAAAAAATCTATTTGCTTGATGAACAGGAAGGGTGTAGATGGGTATTGTGAATATAGAAAGATGGTCCATTTGAACATCTAGGGAAGGGGATGAGGGAGCTTATTGTTTCTATGGGGAATTCAAAGGAGGATAGAAGAAATGAGAGGATCAATGATTTGTCCTAAAGTCTCAGAACTAGGCCTCTGGAACACCTCCTGCATATGTTTTACCTAATGAGGTTCAATAGTATCTACCATATAACCTGTCCAGTACCTACATAATATCATAGATTTGAAGCTGGAAGGCACCTTAGAGGTCATATAGTTACAGAATCAGAATCACAGAGATAATTAGAATTCTCTAATTCAGTGATAGGTCCTCTAACCTAATAATCTGTCATCCCAGGAAAGAAATCTTGGGAGGAGAGGAGGAGTTCCACCCACTGTCCAGCACTATAGAGGTATTATCCTGATAATGCCAGCTAAAAGTCTTTAGGGGATCCTGGCAGATTCTGAGTCATCTCTCCAACTCTGGGAAGTGGTGATGGGAGGCAGAATTACAGCCATAGCTACCATCTTTCCTCAGCCTGAGAGGATTGTGACTGGTATTCATATCTTAGTTAGTGGGTATTCTAGAGGAATGCTCTGAGCATACAACACATTAACACTATTCTTAAAAAAACCCCGATTTATTGAGCACCTACTACATGCAAAGTAGGGTGAAAGAGGGAAAGTAGTGTAACTAACAGTTCCTTCTTTCAAGAAGTTCACAATCTATTTGGGAAGATAAAATTAATACATATGGAAAATTCTACAACACTCAGTATATAAAAACCTCCATTCATTCATGTATCCAATAAACATTAATGAAGCACTTTTTGCATGCAAAACAATATAAGCTGTCACAAGATAGTATATTTAAATGAATGTAACAAAATAGTTCTGTGAACTCATAGGACAGGTATCACTTTGGATTATGATGGTCAAGGCAGACTTCATGGAGGTGAAGGGATTCATTTGGATCTTGAAGAAATGGACATGTAAAAAGGAGTAGAAAGACTGTTCAATACTATCTACAAAGTAATCATTAAATATAGAGGCAAGTGCTAGGTACTGTAAAATCTTTCTATTTCTACCTTCAAAACATATGTCATATCCAGTGCTTAGCACTGTACCTGACACATAGTAGGCACTTAATAAATGTTTATCACTTGATTGATCTTTTTTCTCCACTCCATTATGTTCTACCACTGCTGCCAAGGTAATTATCCTTAAATGCAGATATGACCATGCAATTCTATCAATTTCAGTGTATTCTTAGGGACTGTAAGATAAAACATAAATTCCTGTTTATATCTTAAATTAAAAAATTAACTTTGCTTCCCCCCTCAAAAAATAAAAACAAACGAAAAAAGAAAACCCTCTATACAACCTGTTCACAATTTCTCTCCCCAGCCTTTTTGGATATTACCTCCACTGCTGCATTCTAAGATCCAGCCAAGGTAGCCTTCTCTTTGTTCCTTACACACACTTCTCAGTCTCCCATTTACATGTTTTGCATGAATATCTTACATGACTGAAATCTAGCTCTTTCCCTTTCCTCCTCCTCATAGAGACTCCTTCTTCCTTTAAGATATAGCTCAAGCACCATCTTCTACTTGAATCCTTTACTTATTCCCCTAACTGCAAGGACTCTCCCTTCCAAGCTACTTTATTAAAAAAAACTACCTTGTTAATATTTTTATTTATTAACTTTGTATTTATGCTATATATAATTGAATATGTGCTTCTTGTCTCCCTCATTGGAATGTAAATTCTTTGCAAAATGGGATTATTTAATTCTTTCTATCTCTTTGCTCTGTACTAAGTACAGTACATAGTAGGTCCCCAATAAATACTTGGTGATTGATTGACACACCTTAAAAAAAGGCGGTATCATTTCCCCCACTCTCAGGAACATCTAGGTTGAAGTGGGAGAGTGAGGAAGTAGAAATGGAAATTACTTGTTCTTGTTCTCTTAGTCTATGGGCCATCTGTCCCCATATAAATGTGGGGGTGTTGGGGTGAATAAATATAGAGGAGAGATGCATTATGGGAATGACCTAGGAGGGACTCTTATATAGGAACTGGACTCATCTTTTCTCTCTCATTTCACAGGTTGGTTGCATTCAGCATACCCCAACATGTACGTTCTGGAATTAGTACAAAGTTGATCAGTGGAAAGAATATAAGGTCTAGTGGTCTACAGGGCCCCATCTATAAGCTGGAACACAACAAGCAATATCAGGCCTCAGAGTTTTCCCCACATCCAGTTGAAGCCACCTGCTGCCTCTTCCTGTTTATGAGTATGAGACACTGTTGGGAATCCCCCAGGACCAGGCTGCCAAAGAGTTGCATCTCTCCAACTGGAGAAAGAGGATCCAAGAAAATCTGAGAAAGAGAGCCCCGCTAAAACAGTGGGAAAATTTGGATAGCACTGGAGGCAGGGTTGTAGGTGCTGAACACATAGGGGTACAGGTAGAAGGATATGGGAACCTCCTAGCAAGGGGAAGACTGATACATTTGTGTGATATTCTAATGACCCAATGTATTTCACTCTCTGTCAAACTTCTACCCCAATTACTTGACCTAGCTCTTGTGCATTATTGATGTTCTGTTTCTCAGTTTCTAATTGGTAAAATGGAGATAATGGTATTTATTCTACCCTTGTCTAGTGATCATATAAAGATTAATGAGAATCAATGTGACAGAGTAGGAAAAAAAACAGAGTTGGTTCCATAAGTCCTTGGTTCAGACCCTGGCTAAGTGTATAACGTTGAGTAAGTCTTTTAACTTTTATGACACTCAACATATATACACACACACACATATATACATATATATGTATATATATGAAATGTGTATATATGCACACACATATATGTAACATGCGTGTATTGTAGGTATATGCATATGTATATATGTATGTGCATGCACATACACATATGCCTATGTGACGATGCACGTGTACACACATGCATATGTGTACACACAATACACAACCACACAATAACACACGTAGTATGCATATATGCACATACAATACATATGTGTATACTATGCATGTGTGTATATATACATGTGTGCATGCATGTATATGGGTATGTGGGCATACACACATATGCACATATAAAGACGTAAGGAGCAGGCTGGATTAGATGGCCTCTAAAGTCTCTTTTAGTTCTCTATGTGTTATCCCATGATGACAGAATGCTTGAAAATTACTTGGAACAGTCTTCCCCCCCACAAGAATTTGAGAGGGGAAAGAAGTTCCGCCGCCACATAGTCTAAGCCACACAAGAAAGGAGTCACCAGTATAATGCAGCTGAGAAGTGGACTCCTAGTCTCCATTGCTTGAAGCAATCCATTCCACTGCTGGATAGTTTTCATTGGGAGGAAGTTTTTCTCCAGACAGCAAGTTTAAATTGGTCTCTTTGTGGCTTCCACTCATTTCTGCCCTCTGGGACCAAACTGAATAAATCCAATCTCTCTTCTACATGATAGCCCTTCAAATACTTGAAGATTGCTATGTCACCTCAAATATTCTTTTCTCCAGTGCCATCAACTGATCCTCATACAACCATTAAAGAAAAAGAAAACTTCTAAAAAGAAGAAACACTTATCTATATGGCTTAGGTAAACCTAGTGGTAATGAAAAATTATAAGGAAGGCCCTACTAGACAACTACATTATGGTAAAACGTTTCTGAGTTAGAAGTCTGGTGGTAATTTCTAGACATTTCTGCTGTTTGATCTCCTAATAAGCAAGAGGCAGTTAGGTGGTATAGAGGATAGAGCACTGGGTTTGGAATCAAGAAAACAACTCATCTTTCTGAGTTCCAATATGGCTTCAGACACCTCCTAGCTCTGTGACCTTGGGCATGTCACTTAAACCCTGTTTGCCTCAGGTCTTCATCTTTAAAATGAGAAGGAAATGGCAAACTACTCCAGTATTTTTGCCAAGAAAACCCCAAATGGTGTCATGAAAAGTCTCAAACAACTGAAACTACTCAACAGAAGCAGCACAGCAATAAGCAAGGAGTTCATATATATATTTTTTAAAGCAATTGGGGTTAAGTAACTTGCTCAAGATTACACAGTCAGTCATTATTTGTGTGTGGGTGCTCATTTTCTGAGGCCGGATCCAATCCCGGGTCGTCCTAGCTCTAGGGCCGGCACTCTTACTCACTGAGCCACTAGCCACCCCTAAGGAGGTCATTTTTATTGTGTAAATGTGAATATAGTAAATGTGAATAATGCTCAGTTACCTAGTTAACCGATTTTATTGTACTTCACATAATTTTGTAGAAATTCTGCAGGTCTGTGGCAAGGCAGGCCAGGGGCCTAGTCTATTTCCATCTCGAGGGTTGCCTTGCAGATTTCAATTATATCCTTGGGGAGCCCAGTGAAGGCTAGGCCAATTCTTCTCATCATGGTGGGTGTAGTCACCTTAGAATCCAGGAGTGAAGTTCATGTGAGGGAAATATCAATCAGATTGCTCAATGGGACAGCAATATAGGGATAGATGAGATGATTTGAAATATTTAGGTTTTGAAAATGGCTATAGCTTTGAAACTGTGGAGGTAGGTTCACCCAAGAGGTATCAGTCCCTAGAAATATCTAATGAACTAGAATGTTCGTGTTAGCTGCTCAGTCCATTTTCTTCCTCACAGAATCAAATGCTTAGAAAACAAAATTAAAATTGCATCTTTGATTGAGTAATCAGGGGAGAAGAAAGCAAATATACTCAAGAAATATTTTATCACCCTTCTCCTTTAAAAGACTATATGTGTAGAATCCCTTTACTCTCACCACATATAATGGATTGATGTTATTTCTTCAGCTACATGGAGGGCAAAATTTTTTCCAATATATCAGATATAGGAGGAAGAAGGACAGAGAGCATTCAGCATTGATGTCTAGAAGCCCTTCTACCTTCCCATTCTAGAATGCCTTGGCCCAAGGTCCTTTCAGTTTTGTCCATGACAGGGGTTCTTAGTCTACAGTCCATGAACTGTTTATTTAAAAAAATGTTGTTATAACTATTTCAATGTTAACTGGTTTCTTTTGTATTTCATTTTATGTGCTTAAAAACATTATTCTGAGAAGGGATCTATAGACTTCATGAGACTTCTGAAGGGGTCCATGACACGAAAAAGTCCAAGAACCTCTAGGGTTGAAAACGCAAAATCATTCACAAACAAAACTTAATAAATTTGTCATAACTGACTCATTTGCCCTCACTGAGGGCACTGAGTTTCAGCCGGAATAATCTCCAAAGAAAGAATATTCTTTATTTTCCATTAAGATTCTTGCTTATTACCAACTTCTAGTGACCCACAAAGTCACACATATATAGAGTTTAAAACACATTTTGCATAAAAACTAGAACTGGAAAAGCAAATAATTTTAAACACTGCTGTATGACTCTGGTAAATTTTTGAAAAATTTTCAGCTCCCTACTCCTTATCTTCTGCTGGGGACTCCCAACATATCCAAGTGGACTTTTAGGTGGGCCAGGTCCCATGATATGCTTTCAGTCGAGAGTGGGGGATAAATACCATCACCAACCTCAGCTCTGCTTCCTAGTGGCTTATTAAGTAGACCATAAAAGGATTGAGGAACAGCAATTATTTCTTGGCCTTTTTTCCTTGGAGAATTAACCAATTTCTGTTATACTACCTCTGCCTCATTCCTGGTAGGGCTTAAGCAACCTCTAGGTTTCTTACTCCCAACACTCATTCCCAAGGTAGAAGGACTGCCCCCTTTGTCAAAGAATGACACCCCCCCACACCCAAATTCTCCATCTAGCCTGCTTACTAACATGCAGAGTCTCCCAGATGTGCCTTTCTGACAAAACTGGTAGGCCAAGTTCCCCAGCATGCCACTCTGTTATCAAGCAGTTGGGTTTTCAACTGGGCTGCTTAGTGGAACAATTTTACAAAAGTTTCATTACTTTAATATTTCCAGATACTCCCTTACAATTCCCCATTTCCAGGCTTTGGATTATATTGTTTAGTTGGATAATACAAAGGCATACAGGGAAGAAGATGAGCTTACCTAAGCAATTTTTACACATACATCTTCCAAGTGTACCATATATGCATATAGGCAGGTCACGAAATTTTATCTGTCAGATAATTCTGTATATATATATATATATAGAAAGTTAGCTCTTAAAATTTTCCAATCTCACTCTTTAAATCTTTCAACTTTATTACCTTAATTAAGGCAGTTGGTGACACAGTGAATGGAGAACTGAACTTGGAATCAGGAAGAACTGAGTCTAAATTCAGTTTCAGATATTTACAACCTGTGTGACCCTAAACAAGTCATTTAACCTCTGTCTGACTCAGTTTCCTTATCTATAAAATGAGGATAATAATAATTATACCTACCTCCCAGGGTTATTGTGAGATAATATTTGGAAGTTGTTTGGCAAAGCTTCAAATGCAATATAAATGCTATTTATTACTCTTGGTGCTACTGTGGCAGTAATGCTGCTATTTTCTCTCTATATTCCTAGCACTTTTATAGTAACAAATTCCTGTTTTACCCCAGAGGAAAGTTATGGTTAAATTATGGGAATGTGGCAATTTAAAAGTTGAAAAATTTCTATTTGATACTCATGGATTTGCATATTAGATTGCCTCTAGGAAATAAAGCCTTCACCTTGTTCTTTATCTTTTTCTCCTCTCTCAGCTACAGGAGGGCTTTGGCTGGGAGCTGGTCTGGGGATCCCCAAGATAACACTGGCAAGATGAACTTGTGGGTGAAGAAGTTTTCCCAGAAAGTGCAGAGGAATCTGTCTCCTTTCTTCCAGGCCACTGGCCTATCCAGAAAAAGGTTGCTGCTGCTCTTGTCTCCTTGCATGAGTAGCAACATAATCCCAAGAAATAATATGTCCTGCCAAAGAATTAAGAAAAGCTCAAAAGGTATGTTGGGGGTGGGATGGGAAAAGAGGCAATGTCTGTGAAGTTCTGCCCATGGTCTTTTCACCTTTCACTATGTAATAAGTGACATAGCACATGACATAGCACACGATGATACCAAGTCATATCTTTATGAGTTTGGGGCTTAAACATTCTGTTAGCCTCCAAGCTCCTTTGTTATCTTAGGACTCCAAAAGAAACAATCAAAACCAAAGAAAAACATATACATACAGAGAAAGAACTGGTAAATAGAAGTTTGTATAGCATAATTTTATACAATACATATATGCACATATATACATATGCACACACCTATTTTTGTATATGGTAGGAGGGGGAGGAAAGAAAAAAGAAATTTACATAACTTTATTATATGTTTAAAGGGAATAACAAATTGTACATATTAGATTTACAGTTTCATGTGCAATCTTTTTTATTAATCTATGTTGTGGAAATGCTTATTTTTTTTACCGTTATTAAAGAATAAAGTAAACAAATGTGAAAAATGTATCTTGATTTGAATTAGTTGGATATTGAAAATTATTATTTTTGGCAGATATCTGATCTTTGCTTATTGAGAAGGGGATGGAAGAAATACTGCACTTTGCATGTTAGTCAGGCACAAACCTGGAAGAAACTGTTTTTTTAAATTAATTTTGATTATTTTAATATAGTTGCTGGTTGGTGAATTTCCTTACCACCATGGCAAAAACTCATATACCCATTATATTATAAGAGGGCTATGACTAATACTTATGAATTTTAAAGCTTCTCACCCTGTTGTATTGTCCAAGTTCTGTAAATGGAAACAAAAGCCAACTTTGCAATCTTTATTAATATTGAACAGTGCTTTTCTTGAATCTCTCTCTTTCTACCATGGTGAACTTGACCACCTAGACAAAACTTATGCATCTTCTTTCTTTCTTCTATGGAATCAAATATAAAACCTAGATAGCCAATACCCTTCTGACCCTAATCTGAGTCCTACATTAACAACTCTGGTTCTCAATTACATATATTAATTTTTTTTTTAAGATGGCACCTAGAAGAAGAAAAGGTTTCAGGATTCTCAAGTTTCTTACTTTGTTTTTGTAATTTAGAAGGGTCACATCTCAGAGTGGCTCTATAAGTCTAACACAGTTATACAGAACCCAAATTTGGGGTGGGTTGTAGTAGTCACTGTAGGGCTTGCTTACCTGACTGCTTAGTAATCCCAAGTCCCTTTCTAGAGTCTTTGCAGCCTCTTTTAGAGACCTCATAGTCTTTCCAGAGACTCAGGATGTGCTCTCTAGATGTCAGATAATTCTAACTTTTTCTATTCACATTCTCCCTAAATCCTTCATGTAATTAAAAGCCCTATTACCTTTAAGGAACACATTCTTGTTGAGGTATCCAGAATCCTGTGATACCCTGCTGGACCAATCCAGCTCCTTCCTTTCCCAAGCACTTACTATGGATAGGTTTCCCCACCCCATATTTTCACCTATAAGGGTGCCATTGTTATCTGTGGAGGTGGAGGGTCCTGGGGAATAGAGCTGGAAAAGGATAATTCCATTTCTAGCTTGGTGTACCAGTGAAGCATAAACAATCTGTTTGGGTCAGTTCTGTGATCAAATAGAACTGCTGAGCACAACATGGTACTGGCTAACATTTGGGAAGCCCGTATTTTTAATCCTTCTTAGAAGATTTATTGGGTTTTTTTTTTAACATTGCAACCATTTCTGGATATACCATTTCCCCAGAATCCAAAATGACTTTCTCTATTGACAATTTAAATAAAACCAATTTTTACACTGTACACGTCTGGAAGGTTTAAGCTATTGCTCCTACAACTTTCCACCTCTTAAGAGTAAGGTCCTTAAGATCTTCCAGAGGATCACCCACCACTTAAATGGGTTTTGGCTTATAATTGGTTTACCTTGACCTCTAATAGTCAAGAAACCTAATACATTTATGACTTAAAGGTTACAACAGAAACATATCAAAAACAAAATGCAACAAACACTAGAGCATTTCAGTGGAGGAGTGACCTACAGGAGGAATTGAGTTCTGGTTCTGAATGACCAGGTCATATGGGGTGTGATGCTCTATTTCAGAAATGGGTCTCAAAATGAAAAAAAGGTTATTGTGTCCTCCTAGCAGTAGGAGAAGTACCAAGAACATGATGGGGGGGGGGGGCAGAAATGATTATGACACTTGCTGCAATCCTCATTATAGTTCAGGAAGCATTGCCCTGTGTCCCACCCACTCAGTGTTCCTTGTCCCACCAATCAGGATTTCCCTTTCCCTGTATGTTCCACAGGGGGTCTGGGGTATAATTAAAAATCTTTGCTACATGAGGGACCTTTGAGAAACTGTCCTCCTCTTGATTATTTGGAGGATGGCTAGGAATTTTCATCCCTACCTTCATGCCATAACAAAAGCACTCCATCAGTAATGCTACCCCTTGACTCCAAGTCTTCCCTGGAAAAGAATTGTACCATGATCACTGAGTATTTTACTGACCATAGTATGAAGGGGCCAGTTGGTATTGTATTGGAATAAACAGTGGGCTATAATGGGTCTGCCCTTATTCAGCAAACATGCCAGCTCCTAGCCCACTCTTCAGCAATTGGGCTGCTCCTGCTGTTGGGAACTGATTAGCAGGGTGCTGCAACAGAGGGACTATTTGTTTAATGATGTGAGCTGATCCTGGAGCCCATTTCTCTGCTTATTATCCTAAGCCAGAGGCTCTGTGTCCTATGTCTCTGTCCAAAGCCCATAGGGCCCCAATTTTTGCCCACTGCTTCTCTGTCAAGGTCTGCCACAGCCCCTCCTACCTGGGGCCTGAGCTCTAATGCTCAGTGCTGGGGGCCTTATTCTGCCCTACTCTGTCAGGGAATACAACACATAAAGCATCTGTCAAAACTGGTGCCGCAAGTGATTCAGATCCAATCAGAATTGATGCTCAACACACAATGTTTATTGTAACAGCAAGTCTAAGGCCAGGTTTAGGCAAGAGCACTCAAGGCAGATATTAATACCTGAAATTAAGTTTAGGCACACTCAGAACTGTCTGCACTTACAGGGGTATAGGAATTCCTCTAAGGCTGCTGGCAAAGCCAGGTCACCTCTTTCCCCTATAGGCTCCTAAAGCACCCCCACTACCAACAAGGTTGGATCATGGCTTCCCTCAGACAGTCTGGTGGGCCTTCCTGCCTTGCTAGTGAGTCAGCCTCCGTCACCAAGCTGGCTGGTCTGCTATAGTCTAGGCTGGCCAGCAGGTCAATAAAACCATGGGATTTTTATATAATGTTTAGAAGGTTGATGGGAGGGGAAGGAGTTTTATCTGGGATACGCACACAGGGTAAGCTCAGGTGGTACTTTGGGGCCACCTAAACTTATCTATCTAGTATTTATGGTTACTAGAGCATGGGTTTAACTGAAATATTGGGGCCAGTCAAGCTTATCTGTATACCCTTATGTCTTAGAGGGTGTAACCAATGGGGTAACCATGACTATGCTAACTTATATATTTCTTTTTAAATTTTAAAAAGGAATTGTTTTGCTAAGCATGAGGGGTGTGCATATGCCTTGTGGTTACATTCACACACAATATGGAGCTTTTGGAGCCCCCTTAATTATCCATAGGAATCAGGGTGGGTGATTTTCTAATATTTTCCTGGGACATCATTCTGTTTTCAAGTTTTCTGAAGAAGTGTTTCAGGGAAGCATATGCAGGGATCTCCTTTTCAGGCATCATCATGAAGGTCTCATGATCCTTCTTTAGCTTTTCCAGACAGGTCTTTGCCAAGCACCCTCCCTGACAAGTTGGCTCTTTCAGAACCTGGGACAGTGCCAGGCGCAAGTGGTATATCTTCTCCCCAGGACAAAGCACAGGAAAGCAACTTTTTTCCAGGGTCTGGTCTAGTATACTGAGGCCAAAGTGGTTGAGGATATGATTCCCAGGAAAATCAGACAAAGGAATTTTACATGGATTCTGGGGGGCCCATGACCAAGCCTGACCTGCAATCAGTAATCCCCCACCCTCTGCCACAAACTCAAGCAGCTGTTGTGCCTCATTGTCCTGGAAGGCCTGGCAGCAGTAGACACTCAGGTCAGCAGAGACATGGGGTACCATGCGATGTTCTAGGCAACAATCAGACAACAAAGGACACAGATCTTTCACTTCAGGGTTAATCCCAACTATACCCTTATGGTCTCCTGCCAACCAAACAATAGCATTACACAGAAAATGGGCCAGTTTAGGGTCCCAGAGCATATCTTCATGGCCAGCAAGCACAACCCGACCCCGGCCATATCGGGCAGCTGCCAAGAAGCAGCCTAGAGATTCATCTAGCCCCAGAGGGAAGGCCAAGGCTCCATGCACCAGGAGTTGAGAGGGGACTCCTGGCAAACTGAAGCTCAGTTCTGAGATTCCATCTAGGAGTTGCTTCTGATCCTGGGAAAGGTCTTGCCCAAATCTGAAAAGGAGGCATTTATTTCCAGTTAGCATTTAATGAACTAATATGACTCACAGAATTAGGAATATTTTGGGCGGCTAGGTGGCGCAGTGAGTAGAGTGCCGGCCCTGGAGTCAGAAGGACCTGAGTTCGGATCCGGCCTCAGACACTTAACGCACACACAAATAAAAGCCTAGCCATGTAACCTTGGGCAAGTTACTTAACCCCAATTGCCCTCCAAAAAGCAAAAAAAAAAAAAAAAAAAAGAATTAGGAATATTGCTCAGTATTTGAGTAATCAATTAATCAACAAACATTAACTGGGTCTTTTGTAAAGAGACCTACATTCTGAAGTAGAGCATCTTTGAATTAGAAGGGACCACAGAATTCAACTAAACTTATCCCCAGTTACAGCACAAATCTTATCTCCAACATCTCTGATAAGTAGATATCCAACCTTTGCATAACACTTTTTAGTGACAAGAAATTCTAGTTCTTAGCTGCCCATTCCTTTACTTGACAACTCTAATCATTAAGCCATATTTACTTACCATGAACTAAAATCTTGCCTCCTGTAACTTCTACCCATTGAACCTTGCTTTGTCCTTTGGGTCCAAAAGACAGAGCTAATTCCTTATTTGCATGACAGCCCTTCAGATACTTAAAGACAGCTATCATTTGATTCCCTCTACCCCATGGCCAAATATCCATGACTTCTTATCATCTGTCATAACTTTGAGTTCCCCTGTCCATCCTAGTCACCTTCCTCGGACATAATCTAGTCTATATGTAAAACGGAGATATTATCACTGAACCATAGATTTTACAAGGTCATAGTAAAGATCAAGTTAAGTAATGGAAATGATGTGTATTATACTCATATTATTGGTCATTTTCCTGAATATTATCTTTCTTTCCCTTTGTGAGTGGATGAAAATATGATGTTATTCTGAGTTCTTTTTGCCTCTATCCTCTTACATGTTTTTAAGAGACATGATTTTGGAGTCAGATAATCTTCATTCAGGGGCAGCTAGGTGGTACAGTGGATAGAGTGCTAGGCCCAGAGTCAGGAAGACCTGTGATCCAGCCTTAGACACACATTAGCTGTGTGATCCCAAACAAGTCACTTAACCCTACTTCCCTTGGTTTCTTCATCTGTACAAAGAGCTGGAGAAAGAAATGGCAAACCACTCCTAGTATCTCTGCCAAGAAAACCCCAAATGGGGTCCCAACGCTTTGAAAATGACAGAAACAACTGAACAACAACAACAATCTTGATTCCGATCTCAATTTTGCTATTTACTATCCATGTAATTATGACTAAGTTACATAACCTTTGGGAGGCTTAGTTGCTCATCTGTAAAATAGTCAGGCTGAAGATCTAGGATCCCTTCAAGATCTTATTCTATGTCCCTATGATCCTAAGTAGAGATGAAAATGGAACATTAAAACCATATTAACCATCAGGTACCTTCCTGGCTGACATAGTATGAGTAAAAGATTATAAAATGCATGACCTTAGTATGAAATGAAAACAGGTAGAAAAATTCCCATATGGTCCTGTTGTGTTCTGATTTGAAAGACACTATTTTTAGCAAGCAAATCAGAATTATTCCAAACCTCAGGAATAATGAGATAAACTAAGCTTGGGCAACTTTAGTTAAATAAATCCTGATATGACCCAGACTATCATGGTTAATTTTCTTTTATAGATAACTTTGATTACCTGAAAAACTATTCTTAATATTCCTCAATACTACACACAAAGGAGTAAACTTTGGGACTTTTATGATGTGGTATCATTCAGATAAAGGGGTAAGAATGGTTAAAGGGAGTAATAATAGGGCAGAAATTTAAGAATAACTCAATGTGCCATGCTATATAAATTGATTCAGTGCATTTGTGAATACTGACTATAATAGGATGAGCATTTTATTTCAAAGTAAAATTATAATTTTATGAGTTCTTTATAATTTTGTTGTTATTGAATTATTTCAGTCATGTCTGATTATGATGCCATTTGGGTTGCTTTTTTTTTTTTGGCAAAGATGCTATAGGGATATGCTATTTCCTTCTCCAGCTCATTTTACAGATGAAGAAACTGAGACAAACTGGATTAAGTAACTTGCCCAGGATCACACAGCTAGTAAGTCCAGATTTAAACTCAGATCTTTCTGACTCCAGGTCCAGCACTCTCTCTGCTGCACCACCCAACTGCCCTAAAATTATAATATCTGCTTGTAATTATTTGATGAATATTTATTGCTTAACAATATGTATATATATATATGTTACTTCTCATTAAAATTGGGCCACATCAATATAATAAATATAATGATACTACACAAAATATTTTATAGATTTCACACTCAAGCTAGCAAGGGTTATTCTCTAAAGCTAGAAAAATAATAAAATTCATTTGAAAGGACAAAAATTCTAACATCTCAAAAGGAATAATGGAAAAAATTAGAAAGAATAGGAGAGAAAACACTGTTAGCTCTCAAATTGTATTATAAAACAGTAATCGTCAAAATATTTAGTATTGGTTAAAGTAAAAAAATAGATCAGTACAATTACTAGGTAACAAAACTTCATGTTTAAGGGCAGAGTACTACTTTTAGACAAGAATGTCCTTTGTGATGGAGACCATTGATGCTTTTATGTTATCACTCTTGCTCAACTCATGGACACCTGCCATAGAGATCTTTACTCACAGGAATACTACTCACCTTACTATAAGTGGAATTGTAGGTACTTCCCTAGAGACTTCAAGGCAGTTGGTATATCCATAGGTATCAGTGAAATATACACCAGCCACACTGGTAATATGATTACCAGGGAAGTCAGATAGAACTCTGCCCTTGCACTGCTTATTTGCCCACTGCCAAGCTTGACATCCAATGAGCAATCCTCCACCATTCTTCACAAAATGAATCAATTCTTTGTCCATGGTGGTATCACAAGCACTTGTGCAGTATACTCCTAGGGAATTATCTAGGCAATCTTTAATCTGCACTTCATGACAAGGGGAACAGAGGATAGAGGCCAGACCCTCTACAGATGAATGTACCCCAATGACAGGTCCTTTGGAGCCTTTGAGCCAGTCCACAGCATTGTTGAGAAATTGGGTCAACCCTGTATACTGCAGGTAGCTCTCATGGCCCATGACCACCATGCGGCCCTTGCCATACTGGGAAGCAGCAATGAGAACCTGGCCTTGCCTATTTACCAGCACTGGGAAGGCAGCTTCACCAATGAGAAGCAGTTCACAAGGAACTTCCTTGCTGGGGAGGGTCCAGCAATCTATCTCTTTCATTAGCACATTAATGGCTTCTGAGGGTGTCATCGTCATGGATTTTTCACCTGTTGTAGAGAGAGAAGCAAATACTTAGTTTGGTGATGTAAGAAATCCCTTCAAAGAATAGCATCATCATAATAATTTCTGTTGGATACATAACATTAATTTCAGGATCAAACCAGTAAAGAGTATAATCATTATGTTTCAAATTCATTTAAAGATTAAAGTTTATCCCTCTCTGGCACAGATGAAAAGACTAAATAAAGCAAAGAAGCAACCCAGACATGGTCATCAGAGAAGTTGCTGCCTAGAATGCCAAACTTTATCCCTGACCATTTAAATATATAGCCACAATCAACTAGTCAAGATCATTTCCTTCTATAATCTTTTGCTAGCATAATACAGAGAATGGGAGTAGAGACAGAAAGATAATGCCCAAAAAAGCCTCTATGCATAGGGGTTTGACTCCTTCAGAGTTTACCTAAGTCCCTGCTCCAGGCAGCTGGATGGCAGAGGTTGGAAGCTGCTTTATAGGTCAGGTAGAAGATCAGGATTGCAGGAGGAGGAAATAGAAATACCCAAGTTATCAGTTTCCCAGGTTGCACTGCAGGTGTTCCTATGCCTTGCCTTTACCTCCTACCTACCTATTCTCTCCTTAGTTCTTTAAAATCTGATTCCTGACCCTTCTGCTCTACAGAAATCCATCTCTCTGAGGGTATCACTGACTTTCTAATCCCCAAATTGCCCATTCTTTTCTAGGGTTTTATTTCCTTTGACCTATGTAGGGTCTGAAACTTCTGATCACTTGTTCTTGCAATTTTTTTTCCTTCTTTTCCTCTCTGACATGATTTTTGTTCAATCTTTTCAGTCTTGTCTGACTTTTTATAATCACTTTTGGGTTTGTTTGTTTGTTTTTGCTTTTTCGAAGGGGGAAGGTAGGGCAATTGGGAATAAGTGACTTGCCCGAGATCACATGGCTAGTAAGTGTTAAGTGTCTGGTGTCTGAGACTGGATTTGAACTTAGGTCCTTTTGACTCCAGGGCCAGTGCTCTATTCACGGCGCCATTTAGTCACCCCTTTTTGGGGTTTTCTTGGCAAAGACACTGGAGTGGTTTATCATTTCCTTCTGCAACTCATTTTATAGATTATAAAAATGAGGCAAACAGGGTTAAGTGAGTAGCCAGGCTTATACAGCTAGTAAGTATCTGAGGCTACATTTGAAGTCAGAAGGATGAGTCTTCCTGACTCCAGGCTCTGCACACCATCCACTGTATCACTTAGATTTCCCTTTAGACATTACTTTCCTGGTTCTACTACTCCATACACTGTTTATAAATTCTTATAGCTATAAGAGACCTTAGAGCCATCTATTCTAACCCCTTCTGCCTTTTACAAGAGGGAAAACTGAGGATCAGAGAATTTGATTTGTCAAATCACTCAGAAAGGTAAATTTATGACATTTTATGAGTGCTCTCTTAGTTCTTTTTCTCTTATACCCCACTACCCCTTCAGGAGTAGCACTGATTTAGAGCTGGAGGTCATTTAATTGAAACCTATGATTTTTAGAGAAAGAGGCCAATGTGCTTATGGTCACACCGGCAAATAGCTGATTGGAAATACGAACTCAAGTCCTTTGCTTCCAGATCAAATATCAATTCCTCTAAATCATTTTGTAGACGAGGGTGGTATAGTGAAAAGAACACCCTAGTAGGCAGGAGACATGAATTTTAGTTACAGGTTTGCCAATAACTAGTCGTATAAACTTAGGCACAGAATAAAGTCTGATGATTTGGAGACTGCTCTGGAAAAAGAGGAGGGCAGGTAGGCAGCACAGTGAATAGAGTGCCAACCCAACCGAAAAATGACTAAACAACTCCAAAAAGAGTGGGGGCAGCATGAGAAGAGTAGAGGAAATTTCAGAGTTGACAGATTGAGGAAGACTTTTCACTGATTCAGAAAGAGAGAGAGAGAGAGAGAGAGAGAGAGAGAGAGAGAGAGAGAGAGAGAGAGAGAGAGAAAGAGAGAGAGAGAATGAGAGAGAAATGGAGGAAGGGAGGGAGAGAGACCAAGAGAGAGAGAGAGAGAGGGACCACTCAAGATCCTTTCTAGAATTCCTTTATTCCCTTTGAATACCCCAAAATTCATATATATACATGAAAATATCAAAATTCATATATATATATGAAAATATCAAAATTCATATATACATGTATACACAATTCATATTCCCTTAGGTATCATCTTTGACTCCTTATTTTTACCCTAAAAATCTTATACATTGCTAGGTCTTGTCATTTTTACCTTTGAAACATCAATTTCTCTATTTCTCCACTTAGTCATCACCCTACTTCAAGTCTGGCTAACCTCTTGCCTAGACTATTGCAGTAACTTTCTAATTGGTTTCTCTTCTTCAAATCTTTCCCAATTCCATTCCAATGCCAAAGCTATTTTCCTAAATTATTCACTGTCTTCCCTCCACCCCCTATTCAATAAACTCCAGTACCTCCCTACTACATCCAAGAGAAAATATCAACTTTGCCTGGCATTTAAAGCTCTGCGTTACCTGGCCCCTTCCTACTTTTTCAGTCTCACATTTTACTCCTCTCCATTGACATTACAATCTTGTTACCCTGCCCCTTGTACATTACACACCCATTTTCAAGTCTTTGCCTCCGCAATGGTTCTCCCCTGTACCTGAAATGATTTCCTTCCTCATCTCTACCTCTTGGTTCCACTGGCTTCCTTTTTCAAGTAAAATTCCTCTTTCTGTGGGAGACTTTTCCCATTCTCTTTGCTTCTAGTGCCTTCCCTTCTAAGGTTACCTTTTATCTACTCTATATAAATCTTTTATGTATCTACCCATTTACCTATTGTCTCCTTCTTTAGAATTTGAGCTCCTTGAGGGCAGGGATCATATTTTTGTTTGTTTCAATTACTATCACTTAACACAATGCCTGGCACATAATGCTTAAGAAATGATCGCATCCCCTAACACTTATATGCACCTTGTTTCATATATACTCACCCTAGAATGAGCAGAATGGGCTCTTTAGTGAGGCAGGGAAGATAGAATGTCCTCCCACTCAATAGAAAATCAGACAAGATAACTCACGGTTCTGTCCTGGAAATTCAGTCTCGGGATCCGAGAGTGACCTGGCTGAGGAGAGGCAACCAGAGGATGGGCAAGCAGCAAGTCTGGAGATTTATAAAACCGAAGAGGGGGTGTGGCTAAGAGTTTCCTCCTCTTTTCTTTGTTTTGAGGCTTGACTCAGGGTGAGTCTGGATTTGGGTGGGGTTTGTCTTGAGATGAATAACTAGAAATATGAGTTGAGCTTCTTGGGGGTCTTTGGCTTAAATTCCTTATTTCTCATTCTTTGTAATTGGGATTGAGCACCATCTTCTAAAAAAGGTATTAAGGGAGGTAGCTTGATGCATTGCAAAGCACCGTGGATTTGGAGGGAAAAAATAAACTTGGGTTAGATGCTCAAATCTAGTATTTACTATTAGAAACTTTGAGCCAGTCCAGAATCTATCTGGGTCTCAGTTTTTCTCATCTCACCTACAAAAGTCAACACAGATCACATGTGCACAATATAATGCTTTGCAAAATGTTTTATGTACACTATTTAACAAATCTAACAAATATTTATCAAGTTGTTATTATGGCTAAGGCACTATGCTAGGGTCTAAGGATTGAAAAGAATAATAAATGTTATCATTCCTGTTCTCAAAGAATTTACAATCCTCTAGGCAAAGGGGGCTGCCTCATAGACACAAGTTAACACAGAGTATTTTCAAAAAGAGTGGAAGCAATTGGAAGTTTCAAGGAAAATCTATGTATTAATTGGGTCCTGAATTGTGCTTTGAAGGAAATGAGGGGTTATGGAAGATAGAGGATGGAAGGAATACAATTTAATACTTGGATACATCTTATTCAAAGGGAATAACTAGAATGTTGAGTATGGAGCATAGTCAATAGAGTGATATGACTGGGACAGAATCTGCAAGAAGGCTAATAATGTGAAAGAAGGCTAAAAAGGTACATGGTCTCATTTTGAATGTTTTTAAGTGGATATGGAGGACTTTTTATTTTAATCATCTTAATTCAATTCACTATAGCAAAAATGTATGCATAACTCCTATATACAGTCACCCTGAAGTTAGGTATTAGGGATAGAGGGAAAAAATAGCTTCTGCCCTCAGAGAAATTATATTCTATTCATGGGAAACAATCTAGCACAGCTAAACAAATACACGGTATATACACACATAAATAATGCTCTTTTAAGCTGAAATTTTTGAGTTGCTATATATATATACCAGGCCTTAAAGCAGTAATAGCCAGGATAGGAGGGGGCAGGGAGAAGGCTTCTGGAAGAAGTTTATTTTTGAAGTGAGTCTTATAGAAACTTGATTTCTCTGAGGTTTTGATGAGACAGGAGTGGTTCCTAGATGGTGTTCAAAAGCACAGAGGTGGGAGACAAAATAGCAGCTATGTCACTCTGACTGGAACACAGAATATATAAGGAAGAAGTAGAATATACAATAAGTCTGGAAAAGGAGGATGATGAAAGACTGGAAAGGGTTTTAAATGTCAAAATGAAGAGTTTGTATTTTTATCTTACAGGCAATTGGAACTTCTTAAGCTCTCAATTGCAATTGAGTAACATTCTGAGACCTGTGAACAAATGGATGAATGAATGAATGAAAATATTACAATTAATCAGTTAATGGAAAATTCAGCTACTATGTTCCAGGCATTGTCAAAGACCCTTCTGATTTATAGATATAAGTGAAACAATCCCAACCTTCCCTGAGTTTACTGTCTCAGGTAGGGGAAGACAATATATACATATATGGGAGAGAGCATCCAGGAGGTCAGAGTTTCAGGGAAGTTAAGAAAGGTAAAGGGTTAAAAAAGACTATCCAATTTTGAAGAGATCTTGGGTAACTTTTCAGAGAACTACTTCTGCTGATAAATTCAGAAGTAATTTGCACATGGTTGAATAAAAGGGGAGGAAATGGGATAAAGGAGTGCATATAAATTTTTCTAGGTATTTGGCTGTGAGAGGATAGATAAGAGATGGTAAGCCGAAGGAAGACCTACCCAATCCTTAATTTTACTTCTATTTTTTATACTGGGCAAAATTCTCTTCAGACTAGGAAGTATCAAACTAAAACGGTTAACAAAGAATTAGTATCAAAGATAAGTGAGGAGATGGTAAGGGAGTATCTAACTGCTCTCAATAAGTCAAAATAAGCAGAACCATGGAAATTCTACCTCTGAAAAGAAAATAAATAAGCAGATGTGATTGCTTAGTAGTTATTGGCAATCTTTGAAAGATATAGGATAGAAGGGCATATGTGCCATATAACTGGAGAAGTCAAAATGTTCTTCTCACTGTCATAGAAAGTTGAGACAGGGCATAGGATTACAAAAATTATGGGCTACTGAGTTTTTGATACCTGACAAAATTTTAGAATATGATATCAATTGATGGTTTATAAACATTTAGAAGGGAAAACAATGATAATTAAAGCCAACACAGTTCCATCAAGAACAGGTCATGCCAGACTAACTTCATTTCTCTTTTGTCACGGTTAATAACATGGTAGAACAGGGAAGTGCTGCTTAGCTCTTCAGTGCTTATTTCAAGTAGACATTTTGTCTAATCTCTTATAGACTCCTTAGTGTCTATCTGGATAACTACACAGTGTCTTCCTGACTTGGGTCCACTTTTTAAAAACTCATACATATTTTGTTTATTCCTCTAAGTAATTCTTAATTATATATAAAATTTTTAACATTCACTTTTTAAAAATTTTGAGTTCCAAGTTCTATCCCTCTCCTCCACCCTCCCCTCCATGCCGAACACCTCAAGAAGGCATGGAATATGATATTGTTTATAAATTTGAGGTCATGAAAAACACATTTCTATTTTATCCATGTTGCCAAAGAAAACACACAAACCCAAGAAAAATAAAGTGACAAAAGTATGCTTCAATCTGCTCTCAGGGTTCATCAATTCTCTCTCTGGAGTTAGCATTTTTTGTTATGGTTCCTTTGGAACTGTCTTGATCAGAGTAGCTAAGACTTTCACAGTTGATCAGTCTTATAATATTGCTGTTACTACATACAATGTTCTCTTAGTTCTGCTTACTTCACTTTGTTTCAGTTCATAAAAAATTTCCCAGATTTTTTGAAATCATCCAGCTCATCATTTCTTATAGGACAATACTATATAAAACCCCCCCCCAACAACCCATATACCACAACTTTTTCAGCTAATCCCCAATAGATGTGTATCCTCTCAATTCCCAATTCTTTGCAACCACAAAAATGCTGCCAGAAATATTTTTGTACGTACAGGTTCTTTTCCCTTTTCTTTGATCTCTTTGGGATACAAACCTGGTAGTGGTATTGCTGGGTGAAAGGATACATAAAACTTTATAGCCCTTTGTGTATAGTTGCAAATTGTTCTCCAGAAGTGTTGGACCAGTTCACAATACCACCTACAGTATATTGGTATCTCAATTTTTCCACATCTCCTGCATCATTTCTCATTTTTCTTTTCTGTCATGTTAGCCAATCTGATAGATATGAGGTATCTCAGATTTGTTTTAATTTTCATTTCTCTAATCAATAATGATTGAGAACATAGCTTTAGTTTTTTTCAGAAAGTTGGCTGTTCACATCTTTTGACCATTTATCAAATGGGGAATGGCTTGTATTTTCATAAATTTGGCTCAGTTCCCTATATATTTGAGAAATGAACTTTTTATCAGAGAAACTTGGTGTAAAAACTCCCCTGTTCACCAGTTTCTTGTTTTCCTTCTAATCTTGGCTGTATTAGTTGTGTTTGTACAAATCCTTTTTAGCTTCATGAAATTAAAATTATCCACCCCCACTTCCTGTGATTCTATTTCTTATTTGTTCATAACCTTTTTCCCTTATCCAAAGATCAGATCTGTTTTTGTCTGACCTTGTATGGCAGATCTTAAAACTCTCTCTCTTTCTGTCTCTGCCTGTCTCTGTGTGTGTGTGTGTGTGTGTGTGTGTATGTGTGTATGTGTGTTTGCTGGACTCCTTAGGCAGTCTGGGCAAACCTATGGAGTTCTTCATAATCAAAGTAAATGCTAAATTTCAGTTAGAGTTTGTCAGTCAAGAAACATTTAATAAGTAACTATTACGTGCCTGGAACTGTGCTAAGTACTGGGGATACAAAGAAAGTCAAAAGACAATCCATGCCCTCAAAGGAGTTCCTCATATAATGGGGAAGACAATATGTAAGTAACTATTTTTTTTTTCAAAAAAAGCTACATACAGGACAAATACAAAATGATCAACAGAAGGAAATATTAGAATTAAGAATGCTTCCTCTTTCTCCATGTGTACATTTGATCCAAACCAAAGTTTCCTTCTAGATTCACTGGGCATGGAGAAATAAGTTCCCATATGCCTAGTTCTCCAAATCTTTCCATTTATTTCAGGTTTAATTGCACTGCAGATAGTTCATTGACTTCTCAATAACAGAATTTTTACTAGTCATAACTCCTAGAAATGACTAATATCTCCTATCTTCTCTTTCCAGCTACTTATCCACTGAACCACTTGCAAATTACTTATTTTTCTTCTTGTTGTGTTTTTTTCCTCTTAAAGTCCTTTCACCATAGAGTCATGTGTTCTAAACCTCTAATACTGTCTAATTCAATGTTTTCCAATACAAACTATACTGTCAGTTGACCAGACATCTAAATTCTCTCCTATGTACAGCTTCTAAACTTCTGTAAGATCAAGGAGATACTGAATGTTCAGAGAGTGATTTGGACTGAAAGTGAATAAATAGATCAGTGTTTTCCAAGTACCAGTTCTCTTACGGATAAAATTTTTAAGGGTCTCAAAAACTTCTACTAAAAGAACTTCCTATATCCTGCTTCTCTTACCCACAGCTCACTCCTCCCCATCCCTTCCATGCTGATCTTATAGAAGGTTAGAAATCATAATAAGAGAGAATTTAGATGTATGATCAATTGACAGTACAGTTTGGGTTGGAAAACACTGGATTAGACAACATTAGAAGTTTGGGACACATGACTACAGTGAAAACACTCTAAGAGCAAAAAACACTACAAGAAGAAAGAAAAATAATTTTCAAGTGGTTCAGTGGATAAGTAGCTGGCAAGAGAAGATAGGAAATATTAGGTACTTCTGGGAGTTATGACTAGTAAAATTCTGCCATTTGAATGAATTATCTGCAATGCAATTCAGCCTGAAATAAGTGGAAAGATTTGGAGAACTAGGAATATGGGAACTTACTTCTCCATGTCCAGAGAATCTGGAAGAAAATGGTGGATTGGACCATATGTATGCACAGAGAATGAGGAAGCATTATTAATTTTAATATTTCCCCTTTTTGATTATTTTATATTTATCCTATATGTAGGATAAATAAAAAGTTACTTATATATTGTCTTCTCCATTATATGATAAACTCCTTTGAGGGCATGGACTGCCTTTTGATTTTCTTTGTATCTCCAGTACTTAGCACAGTGCCAGGCATATGATAGGTACTTATTAAATGTTTCTTAACTGACTAAACTCTAACTGAAATTTAACATTTCCTTCAATTATGAAGAACTCCATTGGCTTGTCCAGACCACATAAGGAAGACATCACACACACACACACACACACAAACACACAAACACACATACACACACACGTTTTTAATAACCCCTGTCATATAAAATGAGACAAAAATAGATCTCATCTATGGATGATAGAAAAGGTTATGACCAAATAAGAAATAGAGAGGATTATAGATAGTAAAATGGATAATTCTGATTTCATGAAAAGTTTTTGTACAAACAAAACTAATGCAGTCAAAATAGGAAGGAAAACATGAAACTAAGAGTGAATTTTACAATAGGTTTCTTTGATAAAAAGACTCATTTCTCAAATATATAGGGAACTGAGCCAAATTTATAAAAATACAAGCCATTCTCCAACTGATAAATGGTCAAAGTATGTGAATAAAGAGTTTTCAGAAGAAAAAATCAAAGCTATCAATAGTCACATGAAAAATGCTCTCAATCACTACTGATAAGAGAAATGCAAATTAAAACAAATCTGAGATACTGTCTCATATGTATTAGATCAGTTAAAATGAGAGATAAAGAAAATGAGAAATGAATGATATAGGAGATGTGGAAAAATTAGGATACCGATGTACTGTTGGTGTAGTTGTGAAATGGTCCAACACTTCTGGAGAACAATTTGAAACTATACCCAAAGGGCTATAAAACTGTACCTACTCTTTGATCCAGCAATACCACTCCCAGGTTTGTATCCCAAAGAGATCAAAGAAAAGGGAAAAGAACCTGTATGCACAAAAATATTTCTGGCAGCTTTTTTCTGACGGCAAAGAATTGGGAATGGAAGGGACGTACATCTATTGGGGATCGGCTGGACAAGTTGTGGTGTATGATTTTGTTGGAACTGTATTGTCCTATGAGAAATGATGAGCAGTGTGGGTTTGAAAAATCTGGGAAATTTTTTATGAAATGAAAAAGTGTAATGAGAAGAACCAAGGGAACATTGTACATTATAACAGCAATACTATAAAACAGACCAATTGTGTAATGCTTAGCTACTCTATCAAGACAGTGATCCAAAACAATTCCAAAGGAACAATGATGCAAATTGCTATCCATTTCCAGAGAGAGAACTGATGAACTCTGAGTGTAGACTGAAGCATAATTTTGTTACTTTATTTGGCTTGGGTTTGTGTGTTTTCTTTGACAACATGGATAAAATAGAAATATGTATTATATTACCTCAAATGTGTAATCAACACCACATTCCTTGCCTTCTCAAGATGTGGAGAGAGGGGGGAAAGGAGAGAAAGTTTGGAACTCAAAATTTTTAAAAAATGACTGTTAAAATTTTTCATATATAATTGGGAAATATTTAATGAAATAAAGAAATGTATTAGAAATATTTAAAAAGTGGATCTGAGTCAGGAAGAGGTTATATAGAGTTATCCAGATAGACATCAAGGAATATGTAAGAGATTAGGCAAAAGGTCTGCTTGAAAAAAGCCTTGAAGTGCTGCTGATGGTGATAGGAACACTTCTCCAACTGATTCTCAGAAATTGAGAACCCCACTTTCTCAGAATCATCATTAGAACACATCTTCAACAGAATTTAAAGTCCAGAGGAGACTGAGATTCAACTCCCCTGTTTCACTGAGTTCTTTGGAGTAAGAAGAGACCCATACATTAAGGTGGGAGAGTTCCATAGTGGGAGATTGTTGGAGGAAAGGAAAGACCATGCTGGTAAGCATCAGAAGCACTACAAGGAAGGAAATCCTCTTTTTTATACTTAGAAACATTCAGTGGCTCACCACAGACTATAAGACAAAAGTTGATTTCCTTAGCATGACATTCAAGGCCGTCAATCTGACCAAGGTGCTGTTAACTTTATCTTCCATGAATCATATTTACAAAGACTCTACTAAAACCCATCTGGTTTTCTCATTGCTCTCTAAATGTGCAAGAAAAGGGAAAAAGATGTATTTTCTATGAACTTCATGTGAACTAGATATCTCTTGAATTGTTCCTTTTCTGCATGTTCGGGGACAAACACCCAATGGCATTAGATATTAAAAAGCAGGAAAAAAAAGAGAAAACAAGAAAAAAAGTTTTCCATATAACAGACCTTCAGATACTTGAATCTCAACACTATAATGTATTTATAATGTGTTGTGCATAACTGAGCACAGCACTTTGAAAGCAGTCTGCCCATCAGTACAGTATAACAAGACTATATAATTTACCTCATCTTCCTTGTTTTAGGTTCCATGCTTTTCTTTAACACTGATACAAATGTAGAAGAGCAAAGAATAAATCCTGGTAGCACTTTACTAGAGACCTCCCTCCAAAATGCTCTTTGGTCCCATCATTATACAGCTGCCAAATCTATCCTATCACACTACAATCTAAGCCCACATCTCTCCATCTTGTCAATGAGGGTAGAATAAGTGACTTTATGAAATACTTTGATGAAATTTACATCTATAGTGCTTGCTTGTTCTACCTTGTTATTTACCTTGACAAAAGAGAAATGAAGTTAGTCTGGCATGATGGACCTAATTGAAGTGGATGCTTCTTTTAAGGCATTTACAAGATAGACCACAAGCCATTCTTCTAAAATGAACTAATTGTACCAAATAACAGAATCATAACCTGATTTCACAAATCTTTGACCTAATTATCCCCATGCCATTATGAGGAATTACAGGATCCTGACTTATACAGGAATATACAACCAGTAACAGATGTCAAGGCTAAATACTTGATTAGTTAACTGTTTGGGCTAAAAGTCTAGTCCAAAATAGCTCAATCTTATACTTCCATCTAACTATAGTAACTCAGATGTTCCAGTATCAATCTGTTATTTAATAGATTTAATATTGTTTACAAAACTTTTTGATTATAGAGTTCTGCTATGAAAGAATAGGGACATAGCTATGGTAAAGGAACAATGTTTTCCTAATTTCGTGTCAATTCTAGGCAAAAGTTATATAGATGGCCAACTGCATTTAGCCAGGCTTAAAGTTAGTCATCATGTGTCATATTGGTGAAATTGAGTCAGGAGAATCCTACCTCAGCTCATGTGTAATAGTTGTTCTCCCAACTCATTCCATAAGAACACACTTTGTAATTCATAGATGAAGTTCAGAAACCCCACAGGATTTCTGGCATCATGGATCATTGGCTCAATAGCATTCCTTTTCTTTTTTTCTTTTTGGAGGGGCAATTGGGGTTAACTGACTTGCCCAAGGTCACATGGCTAGTTTTTTGGGTTGTCTGAGGCCAGATTTGAACTCAGGTCCTCTTGACTCCAGGGCTGGTGCTCTATTCACTGCACCACCTAGCCGCCCCCCATAGAATTTTCTTTTGCTTTTTTTTCCTATAGCATTCGTTGATAATCATACCTGGAGTCAGATTCAGAATGACAGTTAACATCCTATAAGGTCTTGAATAGTAGAAGAAATAAGTGCCTTACCTAGAACTTCACATGACCATTAGGGAATTTAATTTAATGTTCTTTTACAAGAGAATAGGTGACCTGGCAGGAACACTTATGGTGCAAAAATACCCATAATCTTTTATCTTCTTGTCCTGAATGCAAATCCCTCCCCTGTTTCCCCATTGGTTGGGTACTGCAGAGTTTACAGCCTATCTGGAGAGCCTAAACCACCCACACACGAGTCTCCACCCCTGCTTACATCTCCCATTCCACATTTCAGCACCCCTCACCCATTTTCTTTGTACTTTATTTGGCAAAAGTTCCTCATAGCTTGTTAGTGTAAGTGGACATGTTAGACTGCAAGAGAAGTTTTGATTAGTTTTAACAGGGCTAGTCCCAGTCTCAGGCAAGACCTCCCTATTGTTGTATGTGGAATGGGAGGGATTCCCAACTGTCTAATTGCCACATAAGCTCTTATACCCTGTTGAGCAATATGTAGGAACAAACTGTGATTTTCCACAGTTACATCCTCCACTACATTTACAACCAGTTTATTCCCTGAAGTAAGCGCCACAGGTTTCACAAGTCATGTATCACATGATTTCTGTGGAAAAAAAGTTCAAGCATCCCTCCAGTAGCAAGTTCCAACAATCAGAGTTTCAAGTATGTGACTATTATCTCACATTGATGACAGTAAAAAGAGATTCATCACAGAAAAGTATTACTCCTCTCAGAATCCCTTTAAAAAATGGAAACACCTTTAAGGTGAGTCAAGTAGTTTGCATACATTCCTTCACATGTTCTGGTTCCTAATTAAAAAACAAACATAAGTAAAATCAAATTTCCCATTCTAACACATAAGTCATAAGTGGCTACTCTTAATAGATTTACATCTCTATTTCTCAAGTTTATTTACCCTTCTCTAACCATACTCAATCTGAAAGAACAAGAATACTTCAGGAATTGAATTTTATACACATAAGTTCAAACACTAATTTTAACTCTTGCTTAGACCATGGAATAAATTCAGATCAAAATGGCAAGATCTTTCCCACTTACAATTCATTACAGTAAATTAGATGCTTTACTATTAGGTGCCTTAGATCTCTGATGCTGCTTCCATTAAGCTGTGGACTCTGACTCTGTTTCCTTGAAAGTACCCATTTAAGGCCAGGTCAATGACACAACAAACCTAGCAATGAAACTTGAAAATTCACAGTACGTTTGAACGTAATTGTTATTGAATTATTGTTGCAACAAATTAGCTTGCAAATGGAAATTTAGAAGACCTTCTAAAAATCACACAAAATATTTTGCAAAACATTTCTTTGTAAAAGTATTTCCCTTTTTAAAAACAGCTTCCAATTGATCCTGATGTTACTATAACAAACTAAATTCCTAATAAACACAAAATTCCAGTTATCTAAATTCTCTAGTTAAGCTTCCACTGTGGGACTGGTCGCCATGAACAGCGTGGGAGAGGCCTGCACCGACATGAAGCTCGAGTACGATCAATATTTCAATCGCTGGTTCACCGAGAAGTTCCTAAAGGGCGACAGCTCCAGGGACCCCTGCACCAACCTCTTCAAGCGCTAGCACCAACCAGTGCGTGCAGAAAGCAATCAAGGAGAAGGAGATTCCTATAGTAGGGCTGAAGTTGATGGGCAATAGCAAAGGAAAGGCTGAAAGCTCTTCTGGACCTTGACAGTAGCCTTCAAGATGACCTTTTCAACTACAACCACCGAGACATCAGGAAGACTAGTCTTTGAAGATGACCGCTGCTTTTTAGGAGGGTTCTCTTAGGTTTATTTACAGAAGGGCCATACAGACTTTTGTTATTTGCTTTCAGGTGATGGGTGACACCTGGCTGGTGTGGCATCTTGCAGTACCAAACAGGGCATAAGAGAACAATTCTTCAGATGATCCGAATGTTACTTGGTCTGCTGCACTTATCATGTGGTTTGCACACAAATACCAATACCTGTACTCCTAAGTCAGGACAGCTAGGTTGTCCTGAATGATGAATCCAAGCTGCTAAATATTAGATAAAGTCGAGTTTTTTTCCTGGAAGCATAGCTCTGATGTTCTGGGAGTGACTCCAGTATTTTAAATGGCAACCATTTTGTTTAGACAAAGACTGAATGATGGTTAAAGGTGTGGAGCTAGCCAGAAAGGGATCTGCCTTTAAGAGACAACTGCTTACTCTTAAGAAGATTCATATGGAATAAAAAACAAAACAAAACAGGAAGTTCTTGAAGGCTTCTGAAGAAACCATTTTGAGCTCCCAGAGTTTGGTACTAAGCACACAAATTAAGGTGACTCCAAGTTTCCTCTAAATCTTTTCAATTTAGCTATGAAGGTACTAAAATACGCAGAAATCTGATTTTCCTGATTCTCAGGCGGTTTCATGAATGGTAATATTGCCTCTAAAAATGCTCTGATAGAAACGTCACCTCTCACAGTTTGAGCTATAGACTATGGGGGGGGGGGAGGGCTGGTGGAAGAGGGTTGTTTACAAGGCCTCTTGAATACCTTGACACTTGCACATGGTTAATTGGGATGAAGGGAATAGATTGTTTTATTTGCCTTATTTGTCCATCATGTTCTGTAACATTTGAAATCACAGAGATGGAATAAATAACTGCTCTTTGCTTTATAGTTTTTTAAAAAATAAATTCTCTAGTTAAAAATGAATTTGTATTGAGGAGATTATGTTTTTATAAGCATATCCAATTAAACTAGTCTTATCATAATAACAAGTTTACCAGGCCTTTAAAAATTTACTCAATATCTTTTCTTCCCTTTGTCTTTAAATGTATCACTAGAAATTAAGAAAACAAATTATATTCTAGAATCTCATGTATATGGTGGCAGTTCACAAGCCTCCAAATTAACACACACATACAAACACAAATATATCCTTAGATGAAGCAGAATTGAAAATAACGCCCCTCTTTTGTGCAAGGATTTCCACTTACTCAGTAAGAATTCAACAACAAAGGCAACAGCAACAATACCAACGCCTCTTGCCCAGGGTTGATAAGAATTACAATGGAGATTTTACAAGGTCTTTTCTTTTCATGATCACCAATTTTCCTTTCACAAAAATATCTTTGTAAATATTTGATTTAATTAATAACTCCAAAATAGCTTAGTTAACTGTCAATTTTTATAAGTGAGAGCCAAATAATTTTAGCTGAAAGTTCCCTTTTAAATATTGACAAAACTTGGAAGTCTATGATTTCTTAAGTTCTATTACTTCAGGATATTACAACAAATAAATAGTCAGATAGAATGACCTAACACTTCCTTTTTTTTCTTTCTGACAATACAATTTTTAATCTAACATCTAGATTATAAGAGAAATTGGTTTTCTAACAACATAAATGATACAATTGTTACCAGATTACACAATGTAAGGAAATTTATAAATATTCCATAAACATGCATTTTTAAAACTTGAAACAAAACCAATTAATTACCAATCAGGTGACCTTAATCTGATTATACTGGAGCAAGTCCCCATTTCCACCCAACCAACCAGTCTCCTGACACTGCTTGGTTGTGTTTGTTTTTATGACCATAAAGCTTCACCTATTGAGAAACTAGTCCAGCTCTTCAGCAATTTTTACCCTTCAAACTCACTTTCCCACTGCATTTCTTGGTGCTGAAACCTGGGAAGGGAAAACAGAGAGATGCTCCAAGGGCCTCCTCTTTCCTTTGCTGTACTCTTTCTCAGGGTGAACACCTCTAATTCGGCCTCTGCCCAGGGATGGTAAATTTTTCCTCCTTGTTTCCCTTCCCTTCTCCTCTCCATTGTTCTCTCACTGACTCTGGGGTCTTCCTAGGAGGTCCCCACTCTTAGAAATGACTGGTCAGTGTCAGTTTTGGGGATGTCACACATTGTGCAGCATCCTGCAGCTTGCCTTCCTACATACCTAGGGACGCCTTGGTCTGAATGTAGTCCTAGTCATACTGACTCTTTAGGATGCTAAAGCCTTGATACTTTAGTCAATGATGGGACAGGAGACCTCCATTCCTCCCAACTCTCCCTTGGGATGCCTTCTTAAGAATTGGGACAAATTTGTGGAACAGGATTTGAGGAGGAAATGTGTGGTCTTTTATTATAATACCACTTGGCCTCAATATTGTCTCAAAGATCAGGAAAATGGCCTGAGAATAGCTCCTTAAATTATAATATCTAGTAAGATTTAAAATGCAGCCACCCAGAGACTTCTAAGGTCTTTAGCTAGAAAAGCAAGCAAACAAACCTATAACTCTTTTCCTTACGGGTCCTGGTCTGGCCAGCCTGGAGCTATAGTGAAAAGTTAGATACAGCTAAAAACATCTTAGTAGGTTCTAGAGGTTTTGAGATTAATCATTAAGAAGTCTGGAAATTAATCATTTTGGGATTTCAAGAGAAAACTCATGAGATTTTTGGGATAATTCTATAAACTCATCCTCTGTTTTAAAATTTCCACACAATACTAATCACCCAGCATTCCCCACTCCCTTCTCTGAGTTAGGAGTGTATCTCAGTATGGGGATCATAAACAGCCCCATGCATTCTTGTTAACTCCTTTTATCCCAGATCAGATTAAAAGAGGAGAATGCTGGAGAATTGTAGGGAAAAATAGTAATGGTTGCTGTTATGGGATAAAAATGATAAAATGATTGTAAAGTGCTTAATACAAGGACTGGCATATGTTAGATAAAACATTATTATTACATTTCTAGTTTAATGTAGTTGTTCCATACCTGATAACTTTGAAATGATTTTTAAATACCAAAAGTAATAAGATCAATAATTTCTATATGCAATAAACTGAAAATGCAATTTTCATCTGAAATTTAAGTTTGTGTTTTTGCATTTCTAAATTTTATTTCTAACACTCTTTTAGATTGTAGAATATGAGAGAACATTTTGAGGTAGAAATGTTGTTAAAGCAATTTTGAATCTGAATTTTGTTGCATGTGAACTGGACCTTTTAAAAAGATGTGATAAGATGATTTGAAAACTTAAATATTTAATAAGGTATATTTAGTTATAACATGTAATAATAATAATAATGATATTTACTATGATAGCAGATTTTTCATTTGAAATCTTGGCTATTGTGAAACTAAAAAAGGTGGCTTAGAATTGCAGTTTCAACATATTAATGATGAAATGAAGGATCCTCTGTGCTAAGTGATTTGGAAGTGCGTTCACCTAAATTGATAATGGGCTATTTCAAGTTTTAAATACATAATGATATTCAGGGTACTGTTACAGTTCTAAATTGCATCATTTGGTAAACAGCGGTATCAGCTATGTTGTTGTAAGAGCCATTCCTCTTATAATCTAGATGTTAGATTAAGAATTGTACCAAAAACTTAGGGGAAATGGGCTAGGATAAACTTCCAAGTTCTACCTATTTTTTACTTACCTATTTACCTGTATTTAAGAGGAACTCTTCTCCATTGCAAACATCTTTTTAACTAAGGAACTCAGTGGTATCTAGGAATTCTGTAATAACTAGAAATTCAGTTTGTTATAAAGCTTTGGAAATGTATTTATGTTACCTAAGGATATTTTACACCAACTTAGTTTTAATCAATTCCAATTTTAAAGGTTTATTTTTGCTGTAAGGTGGGAAAGAGTGATATCCATCATTTAAAAATTTTCCAACTAATTTTCCTCCATAAAGGTTTAGTGATTATTCCTCTTAACATCAGGATAAATTTTAAACTGTTTTTAAAGAAGGGGAAATACTCAGATAATTTTTAGAAACCCTACTAAATTTTCATCTGTAAGATAATTTATTGCTAAATTACAGTAATGGTTTATAATAAGGTATATTAATTAGGTAGCAGAAGAGACCTTGCTGTTTTGATCTGAATTTGTAGTCATTTCATGGTCTAACCAAGAACTAAATTAGTATTTGAACTTATCATATGTATATGATTTCAATTCCTGAAGTGTCTCATTCTTCCAGAGTGAGTATAATTAGAGAAGAATAAACAAGCTTGTGAAAAAAAGGACATAATCCATCAATCTGTGAGGTTAAAGTGAGGAACTTCTTGTTTTGTTTAAGGAATGGGATTCCAGGAGAGACAGTTATGTTAGTGAGGATTAGAAATTTACGAGCTCTTTTGTATTATGTTAATGGGAAATCTAGTATTATTTTTAATCTGGAATTAGAACATGTGCAGAAATTTATGCAAACTGCTTAAGGCTCACTTTAAAATGTTCCCACTTCTTTTTTTTTATTTTTTTTATCTTTTTTTTATTTTTTCCCAAATTTTATTCAATATGAAACATATCTCTACAGTCTTTATTGAGGAGGCTGACCACGTCCACGACCAAATCCACCTCTAAACTGGAATTCTGTTGCTGACCCAGCCCCAGCCTCAGGCTTCTTGTCAGCTCCAGGAGGCGCAGCACTTCGTCTGTATGTGTCTCTGTCAGCTTCACCCCGAGTAAGTCGGGCAGGTCGCTCACCCTCCAGACCTTTGGGCCTTGGCCTTCCTGTCTCAGGGCGACTTCTTCGGAGGGTGGCAGGCACAATCTCAGGGGGAAGGTGAAGGTAATCCCGGAGATACTGAATGCCCTCGTTGGTGAGGCACCAGTAGAAATGCCTCCATGCAAACTGTTCCTTAACATAGCCACGAGACTTTAGAGACTGCATGGCCTTCATGACATGGAGATTGGGCACATTCTTGTCTGCCAGCTCAGGGTGCTTTGGCATGTGAACATCCTTCTTGGCTACCATTACTCCCTCCTTAAAAAGGAGTTCATAGATGGCAATTCGGTTCTTCTTGGGCATCAACATCTCGGTGGCGGCGGCGACTGCTGCTCTAGACGGAGCCCGGGATAGAAAGGAAAGAGCATGCACGGCGCGGCGCCTCTTCCGGGCTTCTGCTCCCACTTCTTAAAAGGATTATAAGAGCAGTAGTATTTTTCTGTGATCAATCTCTTACTGTTACCAATGTGAGATTAAGTACTTATTATCTAGGATATGTGATCCTTGAGAGTTGAACTCACCTGAAGCTCTGATTATTGGAACTTGTCATTCAAGACTTTATGGGACTGCAATTTACTATTGTTTCCAGCTTTGATTAAAGAGATAGTTGTCTGAATTGTCATGAAGCCAATAGTAGAATGGAATATGCTACAGGCTGAGAACTGCTAAAGATAGATGTCTGTGCCTGGGAAGAGTTTTGAGGACAACCTTGGTAGGATCTTCCTGACTCTATTTTCCAATTGTGCTATTTCCTTTCTGAAAAGGAAAATTCACCATCTGATTAATCCTGAGCCCTACCTTTAACATCTAGTGACTACATGATTGACTGTCAGATATGACTCATACCTGGAGTAAAAAAAGCTAAGGAAGTTTTTCCCCCTTCTGTTATGATATATGACATTGTCCCTCTTCTTTTATAGCAAATTTCTATAATCAAGATGTTCTGTAAGTAATTCTACCTGCATCAATTAAATAGTAGATGGATACTGGAACATCCTTGAATTACTATAGTAGGATGCAAAAATTAATAGCTTACAATTTTAACTCACATTCATTGTCAAATAATTATTAATAATAGTAATATTGATAATAATAATATAAGTTTAAAATCCTCATAAGGAGAAAATGATTAGACCAAGTAATAAGACAATAGTGGTAAAAATTAAGTGAAAATATTTCTACTCTATTAAAGTATCTGTCTAATAGTTTCAAAGGGTAGAAGAGCTTATTTTATGGTTGAACCTTCACATTTTGAAAGCTTCTTATACCAGATACAGGATTTAGGTAAGGACAGAAACAGCAGATGACATATAAACTGAAATTCTCTGAAGTTTAAAAAATGGAGAACCAAGTTTAAGTGATTATATTAATTTATATTAAGTCAGAATCATCTGGGAACTATTAGATCTGAATCAGAGAAGCAGAACTCCCTTTTAGAATTGTCCTAAGAATAAAACCTATTGTCAATAAGGATATCTAGGGACCACATAACTACATGAGACATCTGGGATTCAACAGGTGCTACTTAAATGCACAGTGGGAACCGGTTACTGGGATACAAGGAGCTTAGTTTTAGTTAACATTAGCAGTAATGATTGTATTAATTTGTAGGGTTCATGTTAAAGTTTTCTTGGTCACCTAAGTGGCATGTAAATCTCCCTTCTCAAAAATAGTCTATTATCAGTCCTTTTAGTAGTTTAATCTGTACCTGATAATGTTATTGTGCAATTTTATGAATTATGAGAAAAAAGTTTTATTGTATGTTTCTACCTAGCCCTGCATGGTTGGGAAACTGAATCACCTCTATGTCTTTAACCAAGGACTTTTGTTATACTGTTTTCTCTCAGCTGTCAACTTATATGTATTCTAAAGGCCCCCATCAGGTTTTTCAGACTACTTCTACAGCTGTAGACTTGTGCATTTGGACTCTTGAATCATCTGAAGATGTCATCACTTCCCACTGCCTGAGGAAGAGTAAAGTTTTCCTATGCCTTCCTTGGTCTGCCGGTGGAGCCTTTAGGCAAACTGCTGACAAAAAGGAGAGGAATGTAGACCCCTCCCCAAGACCTGAGAAAGGCCTAAATCTTGGCCAGGTCAATCAAAAGAAACATTTTGGCCCTCATCTTTGGTCCAGCCCTCCCTAATTGTCTCTCCTCTTTCACTTCCAGGCACCTCTCTCAAATCAAAGTCCTCACAGTCATTCCTTATCCCATTTCCCTTCATGACCCCACTGTCTCTTTTTATGCTGCTCATCTGTGACATCATTTCTTTGATGGACCCTACCTTCACCTCTCATCAGCTTGAAGTAGGAGCAGCAAGGTCTTGCCTTTCCCTGAGAGCAATGAGGCCCTGTCTCTTCCCCCATAGACTGAGCAGTCAACTACTTCCCCCATAAACTGAGCAGGCAACCTTACCACTCTATAGCCCACCTTATCACCTGACCTTGTGATCTAGGGACTTCCCAAAGACCTCACAAGCACAAAGAGACTTTTCACTGCTTGATAGCAACTTGTGGAATGTCAAAGGCTCCATTACCATCTCATTAATATGATAATGAAGGGACTCTCAAAAGTGGAAGTATAACTGTTTCATGGTAGCTATCCAGAAGATCCAGTAAGTGCAGATGCAAATCTTCTTTTTGCTTGCATAGCACAAAGATGATATCATAGCAAATTTCCTTCTTCAGCTCCAGTATAAGCAAGTCCCCATTCCCTTTCACTTAATCTTGGTCAAAGAGACATCAATTTCCATATCACATGTCTTGATAAAAGGGAGGAATTAACATTTTCCCAGACCTGTTTGGGCAAACAATGAGCAGAAATAGATTCTTTAGATAGATCCTAATGTCCTTCTGAAGAGGAAACTGAACTTTGGAAGAAAGGGGAATGGGGGAATCTTGGAGTCTCTAAGATAACAATTACAAAGAAAAATCATTTTTCACAATAGCTTTCCTCCATACTCAACATTCTATCTATTGCCTTTGAATAAGGGGTATCCCAGCGTTAAATTGTACTCCTTCTTTCTTCTATCTCATAGGATCACTCATTTTCTTCAAAGCATAGTTTAGGTGACAATTTATGTATAGGTTTTTCTTGAGATTTCCAATTTCTTCCACTCTTTTTGAAAATATTTTGTATTAATTGGTGTGTATGTGGTACCCCCTTTGCCTTGAGGGTTGTAAATTTTTTTCGAACAGGAATTAACATATTCATTAAAATTTTTAATTCTTAGATCTTTGTGATGAGTTCAGGGTATATCCCAAGAATGCTGGGATGCCACCTGAAATGATGAATAGATGTGTGTCCTATTGTCTTGAAAGAAATTCACTCAGACAGTTCTTCAAGTTAAAGAAAGGAATTTATTGGGGTGGTCCATCCAAGCAGGTCTGCTCCCATGTGGGAGAGACAGAGCATAGGTGGCAGGCCCTGCTCCATTAAAGGAGGCAAAGGTGATTGGTCAGGTTAAA